>JAWPHD010001219.1:0-345255 GCA_037043455.1 Cyrtodaria siliqua
GATTGATATGTTGCCCGGCGGTTGTTATTTAAGTTTAATTTGGTTCTGTTGTCATTGTGTTTTGATGTTGTTGTTTGATTGATATGTTGCCTGGCTGTTGTTATATAAGTTTAATTTGGTCCTGTTGTCATTGTGTTTTGATGTTGTTGTTTGATTGATATGTTGCCTGGCTGTTGTTATGTGTTTAATTTGGTTCTGTTGTTATTGTGTTTTGTTTATGTTGTTTGGATGATATGTTGCCTGACTGTTGTTATTTAAGTTTAATTTGGTTCTGTGGTCATTGTATTTATGTTGTTATTTGATTGATATGTTGCCTGGCTGTTGTTGTTTAAGTTTAATTTGGTTATGTTGGTATTGTGTTTTGTTGTTGTTGTTTGATTGATATGTTGCCTGGCTGTTGTTGTTTAAAATTAATTTGGTCCTGTTGTCATTGTGTTTTGTTGTTGTTGTTTGATTGATATGCTGCCCGGCGGTTGTTATTTAAGTTTAAGTTGCTTCTGTTGTCATTGTGTTTTGATTCTGTTGTTTGATTGATACTTTGCCTGGCTGTTGTTATTTGTTTAATTTGGTTCTGTTTTCATTGTATTTTGTTTATGTTTTTTGATTGATATGTTGCGTGGCTGTTGTTATTTAAGTTTAATTTGGTTCTGTGGTCATTGTGTTTATGTTGTTGTTTGATTGATATGTTGCCTGGCTGTTGTTATTTAAGTTTAATTTGGTTCTGTTGTTATTGTGTTTTGATGTTGTTGTTTGATTGATATGTTGCCCGGCGGTTGTTATTTAAGTTTTAAGTTGCTTCTGTTGTCATTGTGTTTTGATTCTGTTGTTTGATTAATACGTTGCCTGGCTGTTGTTATTTGTTTAATTTGGTTCTGTTTTCATTGTATTTTGTTTATGTTTTTTGATTGATATGTTGCCTGGCTGTTGTTATTTAAGTTTAATTTGGTTCTGTGGTCATTGTGTTTATGTTGTTGTTTGATTGATATGTTGCCCGACTGTTGTTATTTAAGTTTAATTTGGTTCTGTTGTCATTGTGTTTTGTTGTTGTTTGATTGATATGTTGCCTGGCTGTTGTTATTTAAGTTTAATTTGGTTCTGTTGTTATTGTGTTTTGATGTTGTTGTTTGATTGATATGTTGCCCGGCGGTTGTTATTTAAGTTTAATTTGATTCTGTTGTCATTGTGTTTTGATGTTGTTGTTTGATTGATATGTTGCCTGGCTGTTGTTATTTCAGTTTAATTTGGTTCTGTGGTCATTTTGTTTATGTTGCTGTTTGATTGATATGTTGCCCGACTGTTGTTATTTTAGTTTAATTTGGTCCTGTTGTCATTGTGTTTTGTTGTTGTTGTTTGATTGATATGTTGCCCGGCGGTTGTTATTTAAGTTTAATTTGGTTCTGTTGTCATTGTGTTTTGATGTTGTTGTTTGATTGATATGTTGCCTGGCTGTTGTTATATAAGTTTAATTTGGTCCTGTTGTCATTGTGTTTTGATGTTGTTGTTTGATTGATATGTTGCCTGGCTGTTGTTATTTAAGTTTAATTTGGTCTTGTTGTCATTGTGTTTTGTTGTTGTTGTTGGATTGATATGTTGCCCGGCGGTTGTTATTTAAGTTTAATTTGGTTCTGTTGTCATTGTGTTTTGATGTTGTTGTTTGATTGATATGTTGCCTGGCTGTTGTTATTTAAGTTTAATTTTGGTTCTGTTGTTATTGTGTTTTGTTTATGTTGTTTGGATGATATGTTGCCTGACTGTTGTTATTTAAGTTTAATTTGGTTCTGTGGTCATTGTATTTATGTTGTTATTTGATTGATATGTTGCCTGGCTGTTGTTGTTTAAGTTTAATTTGGTTATGTTGGTATTGTGTTTTGTTGTTGTTGTTTGATTGATATGTTGCCTGGCTGTTGTTGTTTAAAATTAATTTGGTCCTGTTGTCATTGTGTTTTGTTGTTGTTGTTTTATTGATATGCTGCCCGGCGGTTGTTATTTAAGTTTAAGTTGCTTCTGTTGTCATTGTGTTTTGATTCTGTTGTTTGATTGATATTTTGCCTGGCTGTTGTTATTTGTTTAATTTGGTTCTGTTTTCATTGTATTTTGTTTATGTTTTTTGATTGATATGTTGCCTGGCTGTTGTTATTTAAGTTTAATTTGGTTCTGTGGTCATTGTGTTTATGTTGTTGTTTGATTGATATGTTGCCCGACTGTTGTTATTTAAGTTTAATTTGGTTCTGTTGTCATTGTGTTTTGTTGTTGTTTGATTGATATGTTGCCTGGCTGTTGTTATTTAAGTTTAATTTGGTTCTGTTGTTATTGTGTTTTGATGTTGTTGTTTGATTGATATGTTGCCTGGCTGTTGTTATTTCAGTTTAATTTGGTTCTGTGGTCATTGTGTTTATGTTGCTGTTTGATTGATATGTTGCCCGACTGTTGTTATTTAAGTTTAATTTGGTCCTGTTGTCATTGTGTTTTGTTGTTGTTGTTTGATTGATATGTTGCCCGGCGGTTGTTATTTAAGTTTAATTTGGTTCTGTTGTCATTGTGTTTTGATGTTGTTGTTTGACTGATATGTTGCCTGGCTGTTGTTATTTAAGTTTAATTTGGTCCTGTTGTCATTGTGTTTTGATGTTGTTGTTTGATTGATATGTTGCCTGGCTGTTGTTATTTAAGTTTAATTTGGTTCTGTGGTCATTGTATTTATGTTGTTATTTGATTGATATGTTGCCTGGCTGTTGTTGTTTAAGTTTAATTTGGTTATGTTGGTATTGTGTTTTGTTGTTGTTGTTTGATTGATATGTTGCCTGGCTGTTGTTGTTTAAAATTAATTTGGTCCTGTTGTCATTGTGTTTTGTTGTTGTTGTTTGATTGATATGTTGCCCGGCGGTTGTTATTTAAGTTTAAGTTGCTTCTGTTGTCATTGTGTTTTGATTCTGTTGTTTGATTGATACGTTGCCTGGCTGTTGTTATTTGTTTAATTTGGTTCTGTTTTCATTGTATTTTGTTTATGTTTTTTGATTGATATGTTGCCTGGCTGTTGTTATTTAAGTTTAATTTGGTTCTATGGTCATTGTATTTATGTTGTTATTTGATTGATATGTTGCCTGGCTGTTGTTGTTTAAGTTTAATTTGGTTATGTTGGTATTGTGTTTTGTTGTTGTTGTTTGATTGATATGTTGCCTGGCTGTTGTTGTTTAAAATTAATTTGGTCCTGTTGTCCATGTGTTTTGTTGTTGTTTGATTGATATGCTGCCCGGCGGTTGTTATTTAAGTTTAAGTTGCTTCTGTTGTCATTGTGTTTTGATTCTGTTGTTTGATTGATACGTTACCTGGCTGTTGTTATTTGTTTAATTTGGTTCTGTTTTCATTGTATTTTGTTGATGTTTTTTGATTGATATGTTGCGTGGCTGTTGTTATTTAAGTTTAATTTGGTTCTGTGGTCATTGTGTTTATGTTGTTGTTTGATTGATATGTTGCCCGACTGTTGTTATTTAAGTTTAATTTGGTTCTGTTGTCATTGTGTTTTGTTGTTGTTTGATTGATATGTTGCCTGGCTGTTGTTATTTAAGTTTAATTTGATTCTGTTGTCATTGTGTTTTGATGTTGTTGTTTGATTGATACGTTACCTGGCTGTTGTTATTTGTTTAATTTGGTTCTGTTTTCATTGTATTTTGTTGATGTTTTTTGATTGATATGTTGCGTGGCTGTTGTTATTTAAGTTTAATTTGGTTCTGTGGTCATTGTGTTTATGTTGTTGTTTGATTGATATGTTGCCCGACTGTTGTTATTTAAGTTTAATTTGGTTCTGTTGTCATTGTGTTTTGTTTTTGTTTGATTGATATGTTGCCTGGCTGTTGTTATTTAAGTTTAATTTGGTTCTGTTGTTATTGTGTTTTGATGTTGTTGTTTGATTGATATGTTGCCCGGCGGTTGTTATTTAAGTTTAATTTGATTCTGTTGTCATTGTGTTTTGATGTTGTTGTTTGATTGATATTTTGCCTGGCTGTTGTTATTTAAGTTTAATATGTTTCTGTTGTCATTGTGTTTGGTTTATGTTGTTTGATTGATATGTTGCCTGGCTGTTGTTATTTCAGTTTAATTTGGTTCTGTGGTCATTGTGTTTATGTTGCTGTTTGATTGATATGTTGCCCGACTGTTGTTATTTAAGTTTAATTTGGTCCTGTTGTCATTGTGTTTTGTTGTTGTTGTTTGATTGATATGTTTCCCGGCGGTTGTTATTTAAGTTTAATTTGGTTCTGTTGTCATTGTGTTTTGATGTTGTTGTTTGATTGATATGTTGCCTGGCTGTTGTTATGTGTTTAATTTGGTTCTGTTGTTATTGTGTTTTGTTTATGTTGTTTGGATGATATGTTGCCTGACTGTTGTTATTTAAGTTTAATTTGGTTCTGTGGTCATTGTATTTATGTTGTTATTTGATTGATATGTTGCCTGGCTGTTGTTGTTTAAGTTTAATTTGGTTATGTTGGTATTGTGTTTTGTTGTTGTTGTTGTTTGATTGATATGTTGCCTGGCTGTTGTTGTTTAAAATTAATTTGGTCCTGTTGTCATTGTGTTTTGTTGTTGTTGTTTGATTGATATGCTGCCCGGCGGTTGTTATTTAAGTTTAAGTTGCTTCTGTTGTCATTGTGTTTTGATTCTTTTGTTTGATTGATACGTTGCCTGGCTGTTGTTATTTGTTTAATTTGGTTCTGTTTTCATTGTATTTTGTTTGTTTTTTGATTGATATGTTGCCTGGCTGTTGTTATTTAAGTTTAATTTGGTTCTGTGGTCATTGTGTTTATGTTGTTGTTTGATTGATATGTTGCCCGACTGTTGTTATTTAAGTTTAATTTGGTTCTGTTGTCATTGTGTTTTGTTGTTGTTTGATTGATATGTTGCCTGGCTCTTGTTGTTTAAAATTAATTTGGTCCTGTTGTCATTGTGTTTTGTTGTTGTTGTTTTATTGATATGCTGCCCGGCGGTTGTTATTTAAGTTTAAGTTGCTTCTGTGGTCATTGTGTTTATGTTGTTGTTTGATTGATATGTTGCCCGACTGTTGTTATTTAAGTTTAATTTGGTTCTGTTGTCATTGTGTTTTTTGTTGTTGTTTGATTGATATGTTGCCTGGCTGTTGTTATTTAAGTTTAATTTGGTTCTGTTGTTATTGTGTTTTGATGTTGTTGTTTGATTGATATGTTGCCCGTCGGTTGTTATTTAAGTTTAATTTGATTCTGTTGTCATTGTGTTTTGATGTTGTTGTTTGATTGATATTTTGCCTGGCTGTTGTTATTTAAGTTTAATTTGTTTCTGTTGTCATTGTGTTTGGTTTATGTTGTTTGATTGATATGTTGCCTGGCTGTTGTTATTTCAGTTTAATTTGGTTCTGTGGTCATTGTGTTTATGTTGCTGTTTGATTGATATGTTGCCCGACTGTTGTTATTTAAGTTTAATTTGGTCCTGTTGTCATTGTGTTTTGTTGTTGTTCTTTGATTGATATGTTGCCCGGCGGTTGTTATTTAAGTTTAATTCGGTTCTGTTGTCATTGTGTTTTGATGTTGTTGTTTGATTGATATGTTGCCTGGCTGTTGTTATTTAAGTTTAATTTGGTCCTGTTGTCATTGTGTTTTGATGTTGTTGTTTGATTGATATGTTACCTGGCTGTTGTTATGTGTTTAATTTGGTTCTGTTGTTATTGTGTTTTGTTTATGTTGTTTGGATGATATGTTGCCTGACTGTTGTTATTTAAGTTTAATTTGGTTCTGTGGTCATTGTATTTATGTTGTTATTTGATTGATATGTTGCCTGGCTGTTGTTGTTTAAAATTAATTTGGTCCTGTTGTCATTGTGTTTTGTTGTTGTTGTTTGATTGATATGCTGCCCGGCGGTTGTTATTTAAGTTTAAGTTGCTTCTGTTGTCATTGTGTTTTGATTCTGTTGTTTGATTGATACCGTTGCCTGGCTGTTGTTATTTGTTTAATTTGGTTCTGTTTTCATTGTATTTTGTTTATGTTTTTTGATTGATATGTTGCCTGGCTGTTGTTATTTAAGTTTAATTTGGTTCTGTGGTCATTGTGTTTATGTTGTTGTTTGATTGATATGTTGCCCGACTGTTGTTATTTAAGTTTAATTTGGTTCTGTTGTCATTGTGTTTTGTTGTTGTTTGATTGATATGTTGCCTGGCTGTTGTTATTTAAGTTTAATTTGGTGCTGTTGTTATTGTGTTTTGATGTTGTTGTTTGATTGATATGTTGCCCGGCGGTTGTTATTTAAGTTTAATTTGATTCTGTTGTCATTGTGTTTTGATGTTGTTGTTTGATTGATATTTTGCCTGGCTGTTGTTATTTTTAAGTTTAATTTGTTTCTGTTGTCATTGTGTTTGGTTTATGTTGTTTGATTGATATGTTGCCTGGCTGTTGTTATTTCAGTTTAATTTGGTTCTGTGGTCATTGTGTTTATGTTGCTGTTTGATTGATATGTTGCCCGACTGTTGTTATTTAAGTTTAATTTGGTCCTGTTGTCATTGTGTTTTGTTGTTGTTGTTTGATTGATATGTTGCCCGGCGGTTGTTATTTAAGTTTAATTTGGTTCTGTTGTCATTGTGTTTTGATGTTGTTGTTTGATTGATATGTTGCCTGGCTGTTGTTATATAAGTTTAATTTGGTCCTGTTGTCATTGTGTTTTGATGTTGTTGTTTGATTGATATGTTGCCTGGCTGTTGTTATGTGTTTAATTTGGTTCTGTTATTGTGTTTTGTTTATGTTGTTTGGATGATATGTTGCCTGACTGTTGTTATTTAAGTTTAATTTGGTTCTGTGGTCATTGTATTTATGTTGTTATTTGATTGATATGTTGCCTGGCTGTTGTTGTTTAAGTTTAATTTGGTTATGTTGGTATTGTGTTTTGTTGTTGTTGTTTGATTGATATGTTGCCTGGCTGTTGTTGTTTAAAATTAATTTGGTCCTGTTGTCATTGTGTTTTGTTGTTGTTGTTTGATTGATATGCTGCCCGGCGGTTGTTATTTAAGTTTAAGTTGCTTCTGTTGTCATTGTGTTTTGATTCTGTTGTTTGATTGATACGTTGCCTGGCTGTTGTTATTTGTTTAATTTGGTTCTGTTTTCATTGTATTTTGTTTATGTTGTTTGATTGATATGTTGCCTGGCTGTTGTTATTTAAGTTTAATTTGGTTCTGTGGTCATTGTGTTTATGTTGTTGTTTGATTGATATGTTGCCCGACTGTTGTTATTTAAGTTTAATTTGGTTCTGTTGTCATTGTGTTTTGTTGTTGTTTTTTGATTGATATGTTGCCCGACTGTTGTTATTTAAGTTTAATTTGGTCCTGTTGTCATTGTGTTTTGATGTTGTTGTTTGATTGATATGTTGCCTGGCTGTTGTTATGTGTTTAATTTGGTTCTGTTGTCATTGTGTTTTGATGTTGTTGTTAGATTGATATTTTGCCTGGCTGTTGTTATTTAAGTTTAATTTGTTTCTGTTGTCATTGGGTTTGGTTTATGTTGTTTGATTGATATGTTGCCTGGCTGTTGTTATTTCAGTTTAATTTGGTTCTGTGGTCATTGTGTTTATGTTGCTGTTTGATTGATATGTTGCCCGACTTGTTATTTAAGTTTAATTTGGTCCTGTTGTCATTGTGTTTTGTTGTTGTTGTTTGATTGATATGTTGCCCGGCGGTTGTTATTTAAGTTTAATTCGGTTCTGTTGTCATTGTGTTTTGATGTTGTTGTTTGATTGATATGTTGCCTGGCTGTTGTTATTTAAGTTTAATTTGGTCCTGTTGTCATTGTGTTTTGATGTTGTTGTTTGATTGATATGTTGCCTGGCTGTTGTTATGTGTTTAATTTGGTTCTGTTGTTATTGTGTTTTGTTTATGTTGTTTGGATGATATGTTGCCTGACTGTTGTTATTTAAGTTTAATTTGGTTCTGTGGTCATTGTATTTATGTTGTTATTTGATTGATATGTTGCCTGGCTGTTGTTGTTTAAAATTAATTTGGTCCTGTTGTCATTGTGTTTTGTTGTTGTTGTTTGATTGATATGCTGCCCGGCGGTTGTTATTTAAGTTTAAGTTGCTTCTGTTGTCATTGTGTTTTGATTCTGTTGTTTGATTGATACGTTGCCTGGCTGTTGTTATTTGTTTAATTTGGTTCTGTTTTCATTGTATTTTGTTTATGTTTTTTGATTGATATGTTGCCTGGCTGTTGTTATTTAAGTTTAATTTGGTTCTGTGGTCATTGTGTTTATGTTGTTGTTTGATTGATATGTTGCCCGACTGTTGTTATTTAAGTTTAATTTGGTCCTGTTGTCATTGTGTTTTGTTGTTGTTGTTGTTTGATTGATATGCTGCCTGGCGGTTGTTATTTAAGTTTAAGTTGCTTCTGTTGTCATTGTGTTTTGATTCTGTTGTTTGATTGATACGTTGCCTGGCTGTTGTTATTTGTTTAATTTGGTTCTGTTTTCATTGTATTTTGTTTATGTTTTTTGATTGATATGTTGCCTGGCTGTTGTTATTTAAGTTTAATTTGGTTCTGTGGTCATTGTGTTTATGTTGTTGTTTGATTGATATGTTGCCCGACTGTTGTTATTTAAGTTTAATTTGGTTCTGTTGTCATTGTGTTTTGTTGTTGTTTGATTGATATGTTGCCTGGCTGTTGTTATTTAAGTTTAATTTGGTTCTGTTGTTATTGTGTTTTGATGTTGTTGTTTGATTGATATGTTGCCTGGCGGTTGTTATTTAAGTTTAATTTGATTCTGTTGTCATTGTGTTTTGATGTTGTTGTTTGATTGATATTTTGCCTGGCTGTTGTTATTTAAGTTTAATTTGTTTCTGTTGTCATTGTGTTTGGTTTATGTTGTTTGATTGATATGTTGCCCGGCTGTTGTTATTTCAGTTTAATTTGGTTCTGTGGTCAATGTGTTTATGTTGCTGTTTGATTGATATGTTGCCCGACTGTTGTTATTTAAGTTTAATTTGGTCCTGTTGTCATTGTGTTTTGTTGTTGTTGTTTGATTGATATGTTGCCCGGCGGATGTTATTTAAGTTTAATTTGGTTCTGTTGTCATTGTGTTTTGATGTTGTTGTTTGATTGATATGTTGCCTGGCTGTTGTTATTTAAGTTTAATTTGGTCCTGTTGTCATTGTGTTTTGATGTTGTTGTTTGATTGATATGTTGCCTGCCTGTTGTTATGTGTTTAATTTGGTTCTGTTGTTATTGTGTTTTGTTTATGTTGTTTGGATGATATGTTGCCTGACTGTTGTTATTTAAGTTTAATTTGATTCTGTGGTCATTGTATTTATGTTGTTATTTGATTGATATGTTGCCTGGCTGTTGTTGTTTAAGTTTAATATGGTTATGTTGGTATTGTGTTTTGTTGTTGTTGTTTGATTGATATGTTGCCTGGCTGTTGTTGTTTAAAATTAATTTGGTCCTGTTGTCATTGTGTTTTGTTGTTGTTGTTTGATTGATATGCTGCCCGGCGGTTGTTATTTAAGTTTAAGTTGCTTCTGTTGTCATTGTGTTTTGATTCTGTTGTTTGATTGATATGTTGCCTGGCTGTTGTTATTTGTTTAATTTGGTTCTGTTTTCATTGTATTTTGTTTGTTTTTTGATTGATATGTTGCCTGGCTGTTGTTATTTAAGTTTAATTTGGTTCTGTGGTCATTGTGTTTATGTTGTTGTTTGATTGATATGTTGCCCGACTGTTGTTATTTAAGTTTAATTTGGTTCTGTTGTCATTGTGTTTTTTGTTGTTGTTTGATTGATATGTTGCCTGGCTGTTGTTATTTAAGTTTAATTTGGTTCTGTTGTTATTGTGTTTTGATGTTGTTGTTTGATTGATATGTTGCCCGGCGGTTGTTATTTAAGTTTAATTTGATTCTGTTGTCATTGTGTTTTGATGTTGTTGTTTGATTGATATTTTGCCTGGCTGTTGTTATTTAAGTTTAATTTGTTTCTGTTGTCATTGGGTTTGGTTTATGTTGTTTGATTGATATGTTGCCTGGCTGTTGTTATTTCAGTTTAATTTGGTTCTGTGGTCATTGTGTTTATGTTGCTGTTTGATTGATATGTTGCCCGACTGTTGTTATTTAAGTTTAATTTGGTCCTGTTGTCATTGTGTTTTGTTGTTGTTGTTTGATTGATATGTTGCCCGGCGGTTGTTATTTAAGTTTAATTCGGTTCTGTTGTCATTGTGTTTTGATGTTGTTGTTTGATTGATATGTTGCCTGGCTGTTGTTATTTAAGTTTAATTTGGTCCTGTTGTCATTGTGTTTTGATGTTGTTGTTTGATTGATATGTTGCCTGGCTGTTGTTATGTGTTTAATTTGGTTCTGTTGTTATTGTGTTTTGTTTATGTTGTTTGGATGATATGTTGCCTGACTGTTGTTATTTAAGTTTAATTTGGTTCTGTGGTCATTGTATTTATGTTGTTATTTGATTGATATGTTGCCTGGCTGTTGTTGTTTAAAATTAATTTGGTCCTGTTGTCATTGTGTTTTGTTGTTGTTGTTTGATTGATATGCTGCCCGGCGGTTGTTATTTAAGTTTAAGTTGCTTCTGTTGTCATTGTGTTTTGATTCTGTTGTTTGATTGATACGTTGCCTGGCTGTTGTTATTTGTTTAATTTGGTTCTGTTTTCATTGTATTTTGTTTATGTTTTTTGATTGATATGTTGCCTGGCTGTTGTTATTTAAGTTTAATTTGGTTCTGTGGTCATTGTGTTTATGTTGTTGTTTGATTGATATGTTGCCCGACTGTTGTTATTTAAGTTTAATTTGGTTCTGTTGTCATTGTGTTTTGTTGTTGTTTGATTGATATGTTGCCTGGCTGTTGTTATTTAAGTTTAATTTGGTTCTGTTGTTATTGTGTTTTGATGTTGTTGTTTGATTGATATGTTGCCCGGCGGTTGTTATTTAAGTTTAATTTGATTCTGTTGTCATTGTGTTTTGATGTTGTTGTTTGATTGATATTTTGCCTGGCTGTTGTTATTTTTAAGTTTAATTTGTTTCTGTTGTCATTGTGTTTGGTTTATGTTGTTTGATTGATATGTTGCCTGGCTGTTGTTATTTCAGTTTAATTTGGTTCTGTGGTCATTGTGTTTATGTTGCTGTTTGATTGATATGTTGCCCGACTGTTGTTATTTAAGTTTAATTTGGTCCTGTTGTCATTGTGTTTTGTTGTTGTTGTTTGATTGATATGTTGCCCGGCGGTTGTTATTTAAGTTTAATTTGGTTCTGTTGTCATTGTGTTTTGATGTTGTTGTTTGATTGATATGTTGCCTGGCTGTTGTTATATAAGTTTAATTTGGTCCTGTTGTCATTGTGTTTTGATGTTGTTGTTTGATTGATATGTTGCCTGGCTGTTGTTATGTGTTTAATTTGGTTGTGTTGTTATTGTGTTTTGTTTATGTTGTTTGGATGATATGTTGCCTGACTGTTGTTATTTAAGTTTAATTTGGTTCTGTGGTCATTGTATTTATGTTGTTATTTGATTGATATGTTGCCTGGCTGTTGTTGTTTAAGTTTAATTTGGTTATGTTGGTATTGTGTTTTGTTGTTGTTGTTTGATTGATATGTTGCCTGGCTGTTGTTGTTTAAAATAAATTTGGTCCTGTTGTCATTGTGTTTTGTTGTTGTTGTTTGATTGATATGCTGCCCCGCGGTTGTTATTTAAGTTTGAGTTGCTTCTGTTGTCATTGTGTTTTGATTCTGTTGTTTGATTGATACGTTGCCTGGCTGTTGTTATTTGTTTAATTTGGTTCTGTTTTCATTGTATTTTGTTTATGTTTTTTGATTGATATGTTGCCTGGCTGTTGTTATTTAAGTTTAATTTGGTTCTGTGGTCATTGTGTTTATGTTGTTGTTTGATTGATATGTTGCCCGACTGTTGTTATTTAAGTTTAATTTGGTTCTGTTGTCATTGTGTTTTGTTGTTGTTTGATTGATATGTTGCCTGGCTGTTGTTATTTAAGTTTAATTTGGTTCTGTTGTTATTGTGTTTTGATGTTGTTGTTTGATTGATATGTTGCCCGGCGGTTGTTATTTAAGTTTAATTTGATTCTGTTGTCATTGTGTTTTGATGTTGTTGTTTGATTGATATTTTGCCTGGCTGTTGTTATTTAAGTTTAATTTGTTTCTGTTGTCATTGTGTTTGGTTTATGTTGTTTGATTGATATGTTGCCTGGCTGTTGTTATTTCAGTTTAATTTGGTTCTGTGGTCATTGTGTTTATGTTGCTGTTTGATTGATATGTTGCCCGACTGTTGTTATTTAACTTTAATTTGGTCCTGTTGTCATTGTGTTTTGTTGTTGTTGTTTGATTGATATGTTGCCCGGCGGTTGTTATTTAAGTTTAATTTGGTTCTGTTGTCATTGTGTTTTGATGTTGTTGTTTGATTGATATGTTGCCTGGCTGTTGTTATTTAAGTTTAATTTGGACCTGTTGTCATTGTGTTTTGATGTTGTTGTTTGATTGATATGTTGCCTGGCTGTTGTTATTTAAGTTTAATTTGGTTCTGTTGTTATTGTGTTTTGTTTATGTTGTTTGGATGATATGTTGCATGACTGTTGTTATTTAAGTTAAATTTGGTTCTGTGGTCATTGTATTTATGTTGTTATTTGATTGATATGTTGCCTGGCTGTTGTTGTTTAAGTTTAATTTGATTATGTTGGTATTGTGTTTTGTTGTTGTTGTTGTTTGATTGATATGTTGCCTGGCTGTTGTTGTTTAAAATTAATTTGGTCCTGTTGTCATTGTGTTTTTTTGTTGTTGTTTGATTGATATGCTGCCCGGCGGTTGTTGTTTAAGTTTAAGTTGCTTCTGTTGTCATTGTGTTTTGATTCTGTTGTTTGATTGATACATTGCCTGGCTGTTGTTATTTGTTTAATTTGGTTCTGTTTTCATTGTATTTTGTTTATGTTTTTTGATTGATATGTTGCCTGGCTGTTGTTATTTAAGTTTAATTTGGTTCTGTTGTCATTGTGTTTTGTTGTTGTTTGATTGATATGTTGCCCGACTGTTGTTATTTAAGTTTAATTTGGTTCTGTTGTCATTGTGTTTTGTTGTTGTTTGATTGATATGTTGCCTGGCTGTTGTTGTTTAAAATTAATTTGGTCCTGTTGTCATTGTGTTTTGTTGTTGTTGTTTTATTGATATGCTGCCCGGCGGTTGTTATTTAAGTTTAAGTTGCTTCTGTTGTCATTGTGGTTTGATTCTGTTGTTTGATTGATATGTTGCCTGGCTGTTGTTATTTGTTTAATTTGGTTCTGTTTTCATTGTATTTTGTTCATGTTTTTTGATTAATATGTTGCCTGGCTGTTGTTATTTAAGTTTAATTTGGTTCTGTTGTCATTGTGTTTATGTTGTTGTTTGATTGATATGTTGCCCGACTGTTGTTATTTAAGTTTAATTTGGTTCTGTTGTCATTGTGTTTTGTTGTTGTTTGATTGATATGTTGCCTGGCTGTTGTTATTTAAGTTTAATTTGGTTCTGTTGTTATTGTGTTTTGATGTTGTTGTTTGATTGATATGTTGCCCTGCGGTTGTTATTTAAGTTTAATTTGATTCTGTTGTCATTGTCTTTTGATGTTGTTGTTTGATTGATATTTTGCCTGGCTGTTGTTATTTAAGTTTAATTTGTTTCTGTTGTTATTGTGTTTGGTTTATGTTGTTTGATTGATATGTTGCCTGGCTGTTGTTATTTCAGTTTAATTTGGTTCTGTGGTCATTGTGTTTATGTTGCTGTTTGATTGATATGTTGCCCGACTGTTGTTATTTCTGTTTAATTTGGTTCTGTGGTCATTGTGTTTATGTTGCTGTTTGATTGATATGTTGCCCGACTGTTGTTATTTAAGTTTAATTTGGTCCTGTTGTCATTGTGTTTTGTTGTTGTTGTTTGATTGATATGTTGCCTGGCTGTTGTTATTTAAGTTTAATTTGGTCCTGTTGTCATTGTGTTTTGATGTTGTTGTTTGATTGATATGTTGCCTGGCTGTTGTTATGTGTTTAATTTGGTTCTGTTGTTATTGTGTTTTGTTTATGTTGTTTGGATGATATGTTGCCTGACTGTTGTTATTTAAGTTTAATTTGGTTCTGTGGTCATTGTATTTATGTTGTTATTTGATTGATATGTTGCCTGGCTGTTGTTGTTTAAGTTTAATTTGGTTATGTTGGTATTGTGTTTTGTTGTTGTTGTTTGATTGATATGTTGCTTGGCTGTTGTTGTTTAAAATTAATTTGGTCCTGTTGTCATTGTGTTTTGTTGTTTGATTGATATGCTGCCCGGCGGTTGTTATTTAAGTTTAAGTTGCTTCTGTTGTCATTGTGTTTTGATTCTGTTGTTTGATTGATACGTTGCCTGGCTGTTGTTATTTGTTTAATTTGGTTCTGTTTTCATTGTATTTTGTTTATGTTTTTTGATTGATATGTTGCCTGGCTGTTGTTATTTAAGTTTAATTTGGTTCTGTGGTCATTGTGTTTATGTTGTTGTTTGATTGATATGTTGCCCGACTGTTGTTATTTAAGTTTAATTTGGTTCTGTTGTCATTGTGTTTTGTTGTTGTTTGATTGATATGTTGCCTGGCTCTTGTTGTTTAAAATTAATTTGGTCCTGTGGTCATTGTGTTTTGTTGTTGTTGTTTGATTGATATGCTGCCCGGCGGTTGTTATTTAAGTTTAAGTTGCTTCTGTTGTCATTGTGTTTTGATTCTGTTGTTTGATTGATATGTTGCCTGGCTGTTGTTATTTGTTTAATTTGGTTCTGTTTTCATTGTATTTTGTTTATGTTTTTTGATTGATATGTTGCCTGGCTGTTGTTATTTAAGTTTAATTTGGTTCTGTGGTCATTGTGTTTATGTTGTTGTTTGATTGATATGTTGCCCGACTGTTGTTATTTAAGTTTAATTTGGTTCTGTTGTCATTGTGTTTTTTGTTGTTGTTTGATTGATATGTTGCCTGGCTGTTGTTATTTAAGTTTAATTGGTTCTGTTGTTATTGTGTTTTGATGTTGTTGTTTGATTGATATGTTGCCCGGCGGTTGTTATTTAAGTTTAATTTGATTCTGTTGTCATTGTGTTTTGATGTTGTTGTTTGATTGATATTTTGCCTGGCTGTTGTTATTTAAGTTTAATTTGTTTCTGTTGTCATTGTGTTTGGTTTATGTTGTTTGATTGATATGTTGCCTGGCTGTTGTTATTTCAGTTTAATTTGGTTCTGTGGTCATTGTGTTTATGTTGCTGTTTGATTGATATGTTGCCCGACTGTTGTTATTTAAGTTTAATTTGGTCCTGTTGTCATTGTGTTTTGTTGTTGTTGTTTGATTGATATGTTGCCCGGCAGTTGTTATTTAAGTTTAATTTGGTTCTGTTGTCATTGTGTTTTGATGTTGTTGTTTGATTGATATGTTGCCTGGCTGTTGTTATTTAAGTTTAATTTAGTCCTGTTGTCATTGTGTTTTGATGTTGTTGTTTGATTGATATGTTGCCTGGCTGTTGTTATGTGTTTAATTTGGTTCTGTTGTTATTGTGTTTTGTTTATGTTGTTTGGATGATATGTTGCCTGACTGTTGTTATTTAAGTTTAATTTGGTTCTGTGGTCATTGTATTTATGTTGTTATTTGATTGATATGTTGCCTGGCTGTTGTTGTTTAAGTTTAATTTGGTTATGTTGGTATTGTGTTTTGTTGTTGTTGTTTGATTGATATGTTGCCTGGCTGTTGTTGTTTAAAATTAATTTGGTCCTGTTGTCATTGTGTTTTGTTGTTGTTGTTTGATTGATATGCTGCCTGGCGGTTGTTATTTAAGTTTAAGTTGCTTCTGTTGTCATTGTGTTTTGATTCTGTTGTTTGATTGATACATTGCCTGGCTGTTGTTATTTGTTTAATTTGGTTCTGTTTTCATTGTATTTTGTTTATGTTTTTTGATTGATATGTTGCCTGGCTGTTGTTATTTAAGTTTAATTTGGTTCTGTGGTCATTGTGTTTATGTTGTTGTTTGATTGATATGTTGCCCGACTGTTGTTATTTAAGTTTAATTTGGTTCTGTTGTCATTGTGTTTTGTTGTTGTTTGATTGATATGTTGCCTGGCTGTTGTTATTTAAGTTTAATTTGGTTCTGTTGTTATTGTGTTTTGATGTTGTTGTTTGATTGATATGTTGCCCGGCAGTTGTTATTTAAGTTTAATTTGATTCTGTTGTCATTGTGTTTTGATGTTGTTGTTTGATTGATATTTTGCCTGGCTGTTGTTATTTTTAAGTTTAATTTGTTTCTGTTGTCATTGTGTTTGGTTTATGTTGTTTGATTGATATGTTGCCTGGCTGTTGTTATTTCAGTTTAATTTGGTTCTGTGGTCATTGTGTTTATGTTGCTGTTTGATTGATATGTTGCCCGACTGTTGTTATTTAAGTTTAATTTGGTCCTGTTGTCATTGTGTTTTGTTGTTGTTGATTGATTGATATGTTGCCCGGCGGTTGTTATTTAAGTTTAATTCGGTTCTGTTGTCATTGTGTTTTGATGTTGTTGTTTGATTGATATGTTGCCTGGCTGTTGTTATTTAAGTTTAATTTGGTCCTGTTGTCATTGTGTTTTGATGTTGTTGTTTGATTGATATGTTGCCTGGCTGTTGTTATTTAAGTTTAATTTGGTTCTGTGGTCATTGTATTTATGTTGTTATTTGATTGATATGTTGCCTGGCTGTTGTTGTTTAAAATTAATTTGGTCCTGTTGTCATTGTGTTTTGTTGTTGTTGTTTGATTGATATGTTGCCCGGCGGTTGTTATTTAAGTTTAATTTGGTTCTGTTGTCATTGTGTTTTGATGTTGTTGTTTGATTGATATGTTGCCTGGCTGTTGTTATTTAAGTTTAATTTGGACCTGTTGTCATTGTGTTTTGATGTTGTTGTTTGATTGATATGTTGCCTGGCTGTTGTTATGTGTTTAATTTGGTTCTGTTGTTATTGTGTTTTGTTTATGTTGTTTGGATGATATGTTGCATGACTGTTGTTATTTAAGTTAAATTTGGTTCTGTGGTCATTGTATTTATGTTGTTATTTGATTGATATGTTGCCTGGCTGTTGTTGTTTAAGTTTAATTTGATTATGTTGGTATTGTGTTTTGTTGTTGTTGTTGTTTGATTGATATGTTGCCTGGCTGTTGTTGTTTAAAATTAATTTGGTCCTGTTGTCATTGTGTTTTGTTGTTGTTGTTTGATTGATATGCTGCCCGGCGGTTGTTGTTTAAGTTTAAGTTGCTTCTGTTGTCATTGTGTTTTGATTCTGTTGTTTGATTGATACATTGCCTGGCTGTTGTTATTTGTTTAATTTGGTTCTGTTTTCATTGTATTTTGTTTATGTTTTTTGATTGATATGTTGCCTGGCTGTTGTTATTTAAGTTTAATTTGGTTCTGTTGTCATTGTGTTTTGTTGTTGTTTGATTGATATGTTGCCCGACTGTTGTTATTTAAGTTTAATTTGGTTCTGTTGTCATTGTGTTTTGTTGTTGTTTGATTGATATGTTGCCTGGCTGTTGTTGTTTAAAATTAATTTGGTCCTGTTGTCATTGTGTTTTGTTGTTGTTGTTTTATTGATATGCTGCCCGGCGGTTGTTATTTAAGTTTAAGTTGCTTCTGTTGTCATTGTGGTTTGATTCTGTTGTTTGATTGATATGTTGCCTGGCTGTTGTTATTTGTTTAATTTGGTTCTGTTTTCATTGTATTTTGTTCATGTTTTTTTATTAATATGTTGCCTGGCTGTTGTTATTTAAGTTTAATTTGGTTCTGTTGTCATTGTGTTTATGTTGTTGTTTGATTGATATGTTGCCCGACTGTTGTTATTTAAGTTTAATTTGGTTCTGTTGTCATTGTGTTTTGTTGTTGTTTGATTGATATGTTGCCTGGCTGTTGTTATTTAAGTTTAATTTGGTTCTGTTGTTATTGTGTTTTGATGTTGTTGTTTGATTGATATGTTGCCCGGCGGTTGTTATTTAAGTTTAATTTGATTCTGTTGTCATTGTCTTTTGATGTTGTTGTTTGATTGATATTTTGCCTGGCTGTTGTTATTTAAGTTTAATTTGTTTCTGTTGTCATTGTGTTTGGTTTATGTTGTTTGATTGATATGTTGCCTGGCTGTTGTTATTTCAGTTTAATTTGGTTCTGTGGTCATTGTGTTTATGTTGCTGTTTGATTGATATGTTGCCCGACTGTTGTTATTTCAGTTTAATTTGGTTCTGTGGTCATTGTGTTTATGTTGCTGTTTGATTGATATATTGCCCGACTGTTGTTATTTAAGTTTAATTTGGTCCTGTTGTCATTGTGTTTTGTTGTTGTTGTTTGATTGATATGTTGCCTGGCTGTTGTTATTTAAGTTTAATTTGGTCCTGTTGTCATTGTGTTTTGATGTTGTTGTTTGATTGATATGTTGCCTGGCTGTTGTTATGTGTTTAATTTGGTTCTGTTGTTATTGTGTTTTGTTTATGTTGTTTGGATGATATGTTGCCTGACTGTTGTTATTTAAGTTTAATTTGGTTCTGTGGTCATTGTATTTATGTTGTTATTTGATTGATATGTTGCCTGGCTGTTGTTGTTTAAGTTTAATTTGGTTATGTTGGTATTGTGTTTTGTTGTTGTTGTTTGATTGATATGTTGCTTGGCTGTTGTTGTTTAAAATTAATTTGGTCCTGTTGTCATTGTGTTTTGTTGTTTGATTGATATGCTGCCCGGCGGTTGTTATTTAAGTTTAAGTTGCTTCTGTTGTCATTGTGTTTTGATTCTGTTGTTTGATTGATACGTTGCCTGGCTGTTGTTATTTGTTTAATTTGGTTCTGTTTTCATTGTATTTTGTTTATGTTTTTTGATTGATATGTTGCCTGGCTGTTGTTATTTAAGTTTAATTTGGTTCTGTGGTCATTGTGTTTATGTTGTTGTTTGATTGATATGTTGCCCGACTGTTGTTATTTAAGTTTAATTTGGTTCTGTTGTCATTGTGTTTTGTTGTTGTTTGATTGATATGTTGCCTGGCTCTTGTTGTTTAAAATTAATTTGGTCCTGTGGTCATTGTGTTTTGTTGTTGTTGTTTGATTGATATGCTGCCCGGCGGTTGTTATTTAAGTTTAAGTTGCTTCTGTTGTCATTGTGTTTTGATTCTGTTGTTTGATTGATATGTTGCCTGGCTGTTGTTATTTGTTTAATTTGGTTCTGTTTTCATTGTATTTTGTTTATGTTTTTTGATTGATATGTTGCCTGGCTGTTGTTATTTAAGTTTAATTTGGTTCTGTGGTCATTGTGTTTATGTTGTTGTTTGATTGATATGTTGCCCGACTGTTGTTATTTAAGTTTAATTTGGTTCTGTTGTCATTGTGTTTTTTGTTGTTGTTTGATTGATATGTTGCCTGGCTGTTGTTATTTAAGTTTAATTGGTTCTGTTGTTATTGTGTTTTGATGTTGTTGTTTGATTGATATGTTGCCCGGCGGTTGTTATTTAAGTTTAATTTGATTCTGTTGTCATTGTGTTTTGATGTTGTTGTTTGATTGATATTTTGCCTGGCTGTTGTTATTTAAGTTTAATTTGTTTCTGTTGTCATTGTGTTTGGTTTATGTTGTTTGATTGATATGTTGCCTGGCTGTTGTTATTTCAGTTTAATTTGGTTCTGTGGTCATTGTGTTTATGTTGCTGTTTGATTGATATGTTGCCCGACTGTTGTTATTTAAGTTTAATTTGGTCCTGTTGTCATTGTGTTTTGTTGTTGTTGTTTGATTGATATGTTGCCCGGCAGTTGTTATTTAAGTTTAATTTGGTTCTGTTGTCATTGTGTTTTGATGTTGTTGTTTGATTGATATGTTGCCTGGCTGTTGTTATTTAAGTTTAATTTAGTCCTGTTGTCATTGTGTTTTGATGTTGTTGTTTGATTGATATGTTGCCTGGCTGTTGTTATGTGTTTAATTTGGTTCTGTTGTTATTGTGTTTTGTTTATGTTGTTTGGATGATATGTTGCCTGACTGTTGTTATTTAAGTTTAATTTGGTTCTGTGGTCATTGTATTTATGTTGTTATTTGATTGATATGTTGCCTGGCTGTTGTTGTTTAAGTTTAATTTGGTTATGTTGGTATTGTGTTTTGTTGTTGTTGTTTGATTGATATGTTGCCTGGCTGTTGTTGTTTAAAATTAATTTGGTCCTGTTGTCATTGTGTTTTGTTGTTGTTGTTTGATTGATATGCTGCCTGGCGGTTGTTATTTAAGTTTAAGTTGCTTCTGTTGTCATTGTGTTTTGATTCTGTTGTTTGATTGATACATTGCCTGGCTGTTGTTATTTGTTTAATTTGGTTCTGTTTTCATTGTATTTTGTTTATGTTTTTTGATTGATATGTTGCCTGGCTGTTGTTATTTAAGTTTAATTTGGTTCTGTGGTCATTGTGTTTATGTTGTTGTTTGATTGATATGTTGCCCGACTGTTGTTATTTAAGTTTAATTTGGTTCTGTTGTCATTGTGTTTTGTTGTTGTTTGATTGATATGTTGCCTGGCTGTTGTTATTTAAGTTTAATTTGGTTCTGTTGTTATTGTGTTTTGATGTTGTTGTTTGATTGATATGTTGCCCGGCAGTTGTTATTTAAGTTTAATTTGATTCTGTTGTCATTGTGTTTTGATGTTGTTGTTTGATTGATATTTTGCCTGGCTGTTGTTATTTTTAAGTTTAATTTGTTTCTGTTGTCATTGTGTTTGGTTTATGTTGTTTGATTGATATGTTGCCTGGCTGTTGTTATTTCAGTTTAATTTGGTTCTGTGGTCATTGTGTTTATGTTGCTGTTTGATTGATATGTTGCCCGACTGTTGTTATTTAAGTTTAATTTGGTCCTGTTGTCATTGTGTTTTGTTGTTGTTGATTGATTGATATGTTGCCCGGCGGTTGTTATTTAAGTTTAATTCGGTTCTGTTGTCATTGTGTTTTGATGTTGTTGTTTGATTGATATGTTGCCTGGCTGTTGTTATTTAAGTTTAATTTGGTCCTGTTGTCATTGTGTTTTGATGTTGTTGTTTGATTGATATGTTGCCTGGCTGTTGTTATGTGTTTAATTTGGTTCTGTTGTTATTGTGTTTTGTTTATGTTGTTTGGATGATATGTTGCCTGACTGTTGTTATTTAAGTTTAATTTGGTTCTGTGGTCATTGTATTTATGTTGTTATTTGATTGATATGTTGCCTGGCTGTTGTTGTTTAAAATTAATTTGGTCCTGTTGTCATTGTGTTTTGTTGTTGTTGTTTGATTGATATGCTGCCAGGCGGTTGTTATTTAAGTTTAAGTTGCTTCTGTTGTCATTGTGTTTTGATTCTGTTGTTTGATTGATACGTTGCCTGGCTGTTGTTATTTGTTTAATTTGGTTCTGTTTTCATTGTATTTTGTTTATGTTTTTTGATTGATATGTTGCCTGGCTGTTGTTATTTAAGTTTAATTTGGTTCTGTGGTCATTGTGTTTATGTTGTTGTTTGATTGATATGTTGCCCGACTGTTGTTATTTAAGTTTAATTTGGTTCTGTTGTCATTGTGTTTTGTTGTTGTTTGATTGATATGTTGCCTGGCTGTTGTTATTTAAGTTTAATTTGGTTCTGTTGTTATTGTGTTTTGATGTTGTTGTTTGATTGATATGTTGCCCGGCGGTTGTTATTTAAGTTTAATTTGATTCTGTTGTCATTGTGTTTTGATGTTGTTGTTTGATTGATATTTTGCCTGGCTGTTGTTATTTTTAAGTTTAATTTGTTTCTGTTGTCATTGTGTTTGGTTTATGTTGTTTGATTGATATGTTGCCTGGCTGTTGTTATTTCAGTTTAATTTGGTTCTGTGGTCATTGTGTTTATGTTGCTGTTTGATTGATATGTTGCCCGACTGTTGTTATTTAAGTTTAATTTGGTCCTGTTGTCATTGTGTTTTGTTGTTGTTGTTTGATTGATATGTTGCCCGGCGGTTGTTATTTAAGTTTAATTTGGTTCTGTTGTCATTGTGTTTTGATGTTGTTGTTTGATTGATATGTTGCCTGGCTTTTGTTTTATAAGTTTAATTTGGTCCTGTTGTCATTGTGTTTTGATGTTGTTGTTTGATTGATATGTTGCCTGGCTGTTGTTATGTGTTTAATTTGGTTCTGTTGTTATTGTGTTTTGTTTATGTTGTTTGGATGATATGTTGCCTGACTGTTGTTATTTAAGTTTAATTTGGTTCTGTGGTCATTGTATTTATGTTGTTATTTGATTGATATGTTGCCTGGCTGTTGTTGTTTAAGTTTAATTTGGTTATGTTGGTATTGTGTTTTGTTGTTGTTGTTTGATTGATATGTTGCCTGGCTGTTGTTGTTTAAAATTAATTTGGTCCTGTTGTCATTGTGTTTTGTTGTTGTTGTTTGATTGATATGCTGCCCGGCGGTTGTTATTTAAGTTTAAGTTGCTTCTGTTGTCATTGTGTTTTGATTCTGTTGTTTGATTGATACGTTGCCTGGCTGTTGTTATTTGTTTAATTTGGTTCTGTTTTCATTGTATTTTGTTTATGTTTTTTGATTGATATGTTGCCTGGCTGTTGTTATTTAAGTTTAATTTGGTTCTGTGGTCATTGTGTTTATGTTGTTGTTTGATTGATATGTTGCCCGACTGTTGTTATTTAAGTTTAATTTGGTTCTGTTGTCATTGTGTTTTGTTGTTGTTTGATTGATATGTTGCCTGGCTGTTGTTATTTAAGTTTAATTTGGTTCTGTTGTTATTGTGTTTTGATGTTGTTGTTTGATTGATATGTTGCCCGGCGGTTGTTATTTAAGTTTAATTTGATTCTGTTGTCATTGTGTTTTGATGTTGTTGTTTGATTGATATTTTGCCTGGCTGTTGTTATTTAAGTTTAATTTGTTTCTGTTGTCATTGTGTTTGGTTTATGTTGTTTGATTGATATGTTGCCTGGCTGTTGTTATTTCAGTTTAATTTGGTTCTGTGGTCATTGTGTTTATGTTGCTGTTTGATTGATATGTTGCCCGACTGTTGTTATTTAAGTTTAATTTGGTCCTGTTGTCATTGTGTTTTGTTGTTGTTGTTTGATTGATATGTTGCCCGGCGGTTGTTATTTAAGTTTAATTTGGTTCTGTTGTCATTGTGTTTTGATGTTGTTGTTTGATTGATATGTTGCCCGGCGGTTGTTATTTAAGTTTAATTTGGTTCTGTTGTCATTGTGTTTTGATGTTGTTGTTTGATTGATATGTTGCCTGGCTGTTGTTATTTAAGTTTAATTTGGTCCTGTTGTCATTGTGTTTTGATGTTGTTGTTTGATTGATATGTTGCCTGGCTGTTGTTATGTGTTTAATTTGGTTCTGTTGTTATTGTGTTTGGTTTATGTTGTTTGGATGATATGTTGCATGACTGTTGTTATTTAAGTTTAATTTGGTTCTGTGGTCATTGTATTTATGTTGTTATTTGATTGATATGTTGCCTGGCTGTTGTTGTTTAAGTTTAATTTGGTTATGTTGTCATTGTGTTTTGATTCTGTTGTTTGATTGATACGTTGCCTGGCTGTTGTTATTTGTTTAATTTGGTTCTGTTTTCATTGTATTTTGTTTATGTTTTTTGATTGATATGTTGCCCGACTGTTGTTATTGAAGTTTAATTTGGTTCTGTTGTCATTGTGTTTTGGTGTTGTTTGATTGATATGTTGCCTGGCTGTTGTTATTTAAGTTTAATTTGTTTCTGTTGTCATTGTGTTTGGTTTATGTTGTTTGATTGATATGTTGCCTGGCTGTTGTTATTTCAGTTTAATTTGGTTCTGTGGTCATTGTGTTTATGTTGTTGTTTGATTGATATGTTGCCTGGCTGTTGTTGTTTAAAATTAATTTGGTCCTGTTGTCATTGTGTTTTGTTGTTGTTGTTTGATTGATATGCTGCCCGGCGGTTGTTATTTAAGTTTAAGTTGCTTCTGTTGTCATTGTGTTTTGATTCTGTTGTTTGATTGTTACGTTGCCTGGCTGTTGTTATTTGTTTAATTTGGTTCTGTTTTCATTGTATTTTGTTTATGTTTTTTGATTGATATGTTGCCTGGCTGTTGTTATTTAAGTTTAATTTGGTTCTGTGGTCATTGTGTTTATGTTGTTGTTTGATTGATATGTTGCCCGACTGTTGTTATTTAAGTTTAATTTGGTTCTGTTGTCATTGTGTTTTGTTGTTGTTTGATTGATATGTTGCCTGGCTGTTGTTATTTAAGTTTAATTTGGTTCTGTTGTTATTGTGTTTTGATGTTGTTGTTTGATTGATATGTTGCCCGGCGGTTGTTATTTAAGTTTAATTTGATTCTGTTGTCATTGTGTTTTGATGTTGTTGTTTGATTGATATTTTGCCTGGCTGTTGTTATTTAAGTTTAATTTGTTTCTGTTGTCATTGTGTTTGGTTTATGTTGTTTGATTGATATGTTGCCTGGCTGTTGTTATTTCAGTTTAATTTGGTTCTGTGGTCATTGTGTTTATGTTGCTGTTTGATTGATATGTTGCCCGACTGTTGTTATTTAAGTTTAATTTGGTCCTGTTGTCATTGTGTTTTGTTGTTGTTGTTTGATTGATATGTTGCCCGGCGGTTGTTATTTAAGTTTAATTTGGTTCTGTTGTCATTGTGTTTTGATGTTGTTGTTTGATTGATATGTTGCCCGGCGGTTGTTATTTAAGTTTAATTTGGTTCTGTTGTCATTGTGTTTTGATGTTGTTGTTTGATTGATATGTTGCCTGGCTGTTGTTATTTAAGTTTAATTTGGTCCTGTTGTCATTGTGTTTTGATGTTGTTGTTTGATTGATATGTTGCCTGGCTGTTGTTATGTGTTTAATTTGGTTCTGTTGTTATTGTGTTTTGTTTATGTTGTTTGGATGATATGTTGCATGACTGTTGTTATTTAAGTTGAATTTGGTTCTGTGGTCATTGTATTTATGTTGTTATTTGATTGATATGTTGCCTGGCTGTTGTTGTTTAAGTTTAATTTGGTTATGTTGTCATTGTGTTTTGATTCTGTTGTTTGATTGATACATTGCCTGGCTGTTGTTATTTGTTTAATTTGGTTCTGTTTTCATTGTATTTTGTTTATGTTTTTTGATTGATATGTTGCCCGACTGTTGTTATTGAAGTTTAATTTGGTTCTGTTGTCATTGTGTTTTGTTGTTGTTTGATTGATATGTTGCCTGGCTGTTGTTATTTAAGTTTAATTTGTTTCTGTTGTCATTGTGTTTGGTTTATGTTGTTTGATTGATATGTTGCCTGGCTGTTGTTATTTCAGTTTAATTTGGTTCTGTGGTCATTGTGTTTATGTTGTTGTTTGATTGATATGTTGCCTGGCTGTTGTTGTTTAAAATTAATTTGGTCCTGTTGTCATTGTGTTTTGTTGTTGTTGTTTGATTGATATGCTGCCCGGCGGTTGTTGTTTAAGTTTAAGTTGCTTCTGTTGTCATTGTGTTTTGATTCTGTTGTTTGATTGATACGTTGCCTGGCTGTTGTTATTTGTTTAATTTGGTTCTGTTTTCATTGTATTTTGTTTATGTTTTTTGATTGATATGTTGCCTGGCTGTTGTTATTTAAGTTTAATTTGGTTCTGTTGTCATTGTGTTTTGTTGTTGTTTGATTGATATGTTGCCCGACTGTTGTTATTTAAGTTTAATTTGGTTCTGTTGTCATTGTGTTTTGTTGTTGTTTGATTGATATGTTGCCTGGCTGTTGTTGTTTAAAATTAATTTGGTCCTGTTGTCATTGTGTTTTGTTGTTGTTGTTTTATTGATATGCTGCCCGGCGGTTGTTATTTAATTTTAAGTTGCTTCTGTTGTCATTGTGTTTTGATTCTGTTGTTTGATTGATATGTTGCCTGGCTGTTGTTATTTGTTTAATTTGGTTCTGTTTTCATTGTATTTTGTTCATGTTTTCTGATTAATATGTTGCCTGGCTGTTGTTTTTTAAGTTTAATTTGGTTCTGTGGTCATTGTGTTTATGTTGTTGTTTGATTGATATGTTGCCCGACTGTTGTTATTTAAGTTTAATTTGGTCCTGTTGTCATTGTGTTTTGTTGTTGTTGTTTGATTGATATGTTGCCCGGCGGTTGTTATTTAAGTTTAATTTGGTTCTGTTGTCATTGTGTTTTGATGTTGTTGTTTGATTGATATGTTGCCTGGCTGTTGTTATTAAAGTTTAATTTGGTCCTGTTGTCATTGTGTTTTGATGTTGTTGTTTGATTGATATGTTGCCTGGCTGTTGTTATGTGTTTAATTTGGTTCTGTTGTTATTGTGTTTTGTTTATGTTGTTCGGATGATATGTTGCCTGACTGTTGTTATTTAAGTTTAATTTGGTTCTGTGGTCATTGTATTTATGTTGTTATTTGATTGATATTTTGCCTGGCTGTTGTTGTTTAAGTTTAATTTGTTTATGTTGGTATTGTGTTTTGTTGTTGTAGTTGTTTGATTGATATGTTGCCTGGCTGTTGTTGTTTAAAATTAATTTGGTCCTATGGTCATTGCGTTTTGTTGTTGTTGTTTGATTGATATGCTGCCCGGCGGTTGTTATTTAAGTTTTAAGTTGCTTCTGTTGTCATTGTGTTTTGATTCTGTTGTTTGATTAATACGTTGCCTGGCTGTTGTTATTTGTTTAATTTGGTTCTGTTTTCATTGTATTTTGTTTATGTTTTTTGATTGATATGTTGCCTGGCTGTTGTTATTTAAGTTTAATTTGGTTCTGTGGTCATTGTGTTTATGTTGTTGTTTGATTGATATGTTGCCCGACTGTTGTTATTTAAGTTTAATTTGGTTCTGTTGTCATTGTGTTTTGTTGTTGTTTGATTGATATGTTGCCTGGCTGTTGTTATTTAAGTTTAATTTGGTTCTGTTGTTATTGTGTTTTGATGTTGTTGTTTGATTGATATGTTGCCCGGTGGTTGTTATTTAAGTTTAATTTGATTCTGTTGTCATTGTGTTTTGATGTTGTTGTTTGATTGATATTTTGCCTGGCTGTTGTTATTTAAGTTTAATTTGTTTCTGTTGTCATTGTGTTTGGTTTATGTTGTTTGATTGATATGTTGCCTGGCTGTTGTTATTTCAGTTTAATTTGGTTCTGTGGTCATTGTGTTTATGTTGCTGTTTGATTGATATGTTGCCCGACTGTTGTTATTTAAGTTTAATTTGGTCCTGTTGTCATTGTGTTTTGTTGTTGTTGTTTGATTGATATGTTGCCCGGCGGTTGTTATTTAAGTTTAATTTGGTTCTGTTGTCATTGTGTTTTGATGTTGTTGTTTGATTGATATGTTGCCTGGCTGTTGTTATATAAGTTTAATTTGGTCCTGTTGTCATTGTGTTTTGATGTTGTTGTTTGATTGATATGTTGCCTGGCTGTTGTTATGTGTTTAATTTGGTTCTGTTGTTATTGTGTTTTGTTTATGTTGTTTGGATGATATGTTGCCTGACTGTTGTTATTTAAGTTTAATTTGGTTCTGTGGTCATTGTATTTATGTTGTTATTTGATTGATATGTTGCCTGGCTGTTGTTGTTTAAGTTTAATTTGGTTATGTTGGTATTGTGTTTTGTTGTTGTTGTTTGATTGATATGTTGCCTGGCTGTTGTTGTTTAAAATTAATTTGGTCCTGTTGTCATTGTGTTTTGTTGTTGTTGTTTGATTGATATGCTGCCCGGCGGTTGTTATTTAAGTTTAAGTTGCTTCTGTTGTCATTGTGTTTTGATTCTGTTGTTTGATTGATACTTTGCCTGGCTGTTGTTATTTGTTTAATTTGGTTCTGTTTTCATTGTATTTTGTTTATGTTTTTTGATTGATATGTTGCGTGGCTGTTGTTATTTAAGTTTAATTTGGTTCTGTGGTCATTGTGTTTATGTTGTTGTTTGATTGATATGTTGCCTGGCTGTTGTTATTTAAGTTTAATTTGGTTCTGTTGTTATTGTGTTTTGATGTTGTTGTTTGATTGATATGTTGCCCGGCGGTTGTTATTTAAGTTTTAAGTTGCTTCTGTTGTCATTGTGTTTTGATTCTGTTGTTTGATTAATACGTTGCCTGGCTGTTGTTATTTGTTTAATTTGGTTCTGTTTTCATTGTATTTTGTTTATGTTTTTTGATTGATATGTTGCCTGGCTGTTGTTATTTAAGTTTAATTTGGTTCTGTGGTCATTGTGTTTATGTTGTTGTTTGATTGATATGTTGCCCGACTGTTGTTATTTAAGTTTAATTTGGTTCTGTTGTCATTGTGTTTTGTTGTTGTTTGATTGATATGTTGCCTGGCTGTTGTTATTTAAGTTTAATTTGGTTCTGTTGTTATTGTGTTTTGATGTTGTTGTTTGATTGATATGTTGCCCGGCGGTTGTTATTTAAGTTTAATTTGATTCTGTTGTCATTGTGTTTTGATGTTGTTGTTTGATTGATATGTTGCCTGGCTGTTGTTATTTCAGTTTAATTTGGTTCTGTGGTCATTTTGTTTATGTTGCTGTTTGATTGATATGTTGCCCGACTGTTGTTATTTTAGTTTAATTTGGTCCTGTTGTCATTGTGTTTTGTTGTTGTTGTTTGATTGATATGTTGCCCGGCGGTTGTTATTTAAGTTTAATTTGGTTCTGTTGTCATTGTGTTTTGATGTTGTTGTTTGATTGATATGTTGCCTGGCTGTTGTTATATAAGTTTAATTTGGTCCTGTTGTCATTGTGTTTTGATGTTGTTGTTTGATTGATATGTTGCCTGGCTGTTGTTATTTAAGTTTAATTTGGTCTTGTTGTCATTGTGTTTTGTTGTTGTTGTTGGATTGATATGTTGCCCGGCGGTTGTTATTTAAGTTTAATTTGGTTCTGTTGTCATTGTGTTTTGATGTTGTTGTTTGATTGATATGTTGCCTGGCTGTTGTTATTTAAGTTTAATTTTGGTTCTGTTGTTATTGTGTTTTGTTTATGTTGTTTGGATGATATGTTGCCTGACTGTTGTTATTTAAGTTTAATTTGGTTCTGTGGTCATTGTATTTATGTTGTTATTTGATTGATATGTTGCCTGGCTGTTGTTGTTTAAGTTTAATTTGGTTATGTTGGTATTGTGTTTTGTTGTTGTTGTTTGATTGATATGTTGCCTGGCTGTTGTTGTTTAAAATTAATTTGGTCCTGTTGTCATTGTGTTTTGTTGTTGTTGTTTTATTGATATGCTGCCCGGCGGTTGTTATTTAAGTTTAAGTTGCTTCTGTTGTCATTGTGTTTTGATTCTGTTGTTTGATTGATATTTTGCCTGGCTGTTGTTATTTGTTTAATTTGGTTCTGTTTTCATTGTATTTTGTTTATGTTTTTTGATTGATATGTTGCCTGGCTGTTGTTATTTAAGTTTAATTTGGTTCTGTGGTCATTGTGTTTATGTTGTTGTTTGATTGATATGTTGCCCGACTGTTGTTATTTAAGTTTAATTTGGTTCTGTTGTCATTGTGTTTTGTTGTTGTTTGATTGATATGTTGCCTGGCTGTTGTTATTTAAGTTTAATTTGGTTCTGTTGTTATTGTGTTTTGATGTTGTTGTTTGATTGATATGTTGCCTGGCTGTTGTTATTTCAGTTTAATTTGGTTCTGTGGTCATTGTGTTTATGTTGCTGTTTGATTGATATGTTGCCCGACTGTTGTTATTTAAGTTTAATTTGGTCCTGTTGTCATTGTGTTTTGTTGTTGTTGTTTGATTGATATGTTGCCCGGCGGTTGTTATTTAAGTTTAATTTGGTTCTGTTGTCATTGTGTTTTGATGTTGTTGTTTGACTGATATGTTGCCTGGCTGTTGTTATTTAAGTTTAATTTGGTCCTGTTGTCATTGTGTTTTGATGTTGTTGTTTGATTGATATGTTGCCTGGCTGTTGTTATTTAAGTTTAATTTGGTTCTGTGGTCATTGTATTTATGTTGTTATTTGATTGATATGTTGCCTGGCTGTTGTTGTTTAAGTTTAATTTGGTTATGTTGGTATTGTGTTTTGTTGTTGTTGTTTGATTGATATGTTGCCTGGCTGTTGTTGTTTAAAATTAATTTGGTCCTGTTGTCATTGTGTTTTGTTGTTGTTGTTTGATTGATATGTTGCCCGGCGGTTGTTATTTAAGTTTAAGTTGCTTCTGTTGTCATTGTGTTTTGATTCTGTTGTTTGATTGATACGTTGCCTGGCTGTTGTTATTTGTTTAATTTGGTTCTGTTTTCATTGTATTTTGTTTATGTTTTTTGATTGATATGTTGCCTGGCTGTTGTTATTTAAGTTTAATTTGGTTCTATGGTCATTGTATTTATGTTGTTATTTGATTGATATGTTGCCTGGCTGTTGTTGTTTAAGTTTAATTTGGTTATGTTGGTATTGTGTTTTGTTGTTGTTGTTTGATTGATATGTTGCCTGGCTGTTGTTGTTTAAAATTAATTTGGTCCTGTTGTCCATGTGTTTTGTTGTTGTTTGATTGATATGCTGCCCGGCGGTTGTTATTTAAGTTTAAGTTGCTTCTGTTGTCATTGTGTTTTGATTCTGTTGTTTGATTGATACGTTACCTGGCTGTTGTTATTTGTTTAATTTGGTTCTGTTTTCATTGTATTTTGTTGATGTTTTTTGATTGATATGTTGCGTGGCTGTTGTTATTTAAGTTTAATTTGGTTCTGTGGTCATTGTGTTTATGTTGTTGTTTGATTGATATGTTGCCCGACTGTTGTTATTTAAGTTTAATTTGGTTCTGTTGTCATTGTGTTTTGTTGTTGTTTGATTGATATGTTGCCTGGCTGTTGTTATTTAAGTTTAATTTGATTCTGTTGTCATTGTGTTTTGATGTTGTTGTTTGATTGATACGTTACCTGGCTGTTGTTATTTGTTTAATTTGGTTCTGTTTTCATTGTATTTTGTTGATGTTTTTTGATTGATATGTTGCGTGGCTGTTGTTATTTAAGTTTAATTTGGTTCTGTGGTCATTGTGTTTATGTTGTTGTTTGATTGATATGTTGCCCGACTGTTGTTATTTAAGTTTAATTTGGTTCTGTTGTCATTGTGTTTTGTTTTTGTTTGATTGATATGTTGCCTGGCTGTTGTTATTTAAGTTTAATTTGGTTCTGTTGTTATTGTGTTTTGATGTTGTTGTTTGATTGATATGTTGCCCGGCGGTTGTTATTTAAGTTTAATTTGATTCTGTTGTCATTGTGTTTTGATGTTGTTGTTTGATTGATATTTTGCCTGGCTGTTGTTATTTAAGTTTAATATGTTTCTGTTGTCATTGTGTTTGGTTTATGTTGTTTGATTGATATGTTGCCTGGCTGTTGTTATTTCAGTTTAATTTGGTTCTGTGGTCATTGTGTTTATGTTGCTGTTTGATTGATATGTTGCCCGACTGTTGTTATTTAAGTTTAATTTGGTCCTGTTGTCATTGTGTTTTGTTGTTGTTGTTTGATTGATATGTTTCCCGGCGGTTGTTATTTAAGTTTAATTTGGTTCTGTTGTCATTGTGTTTTGATGTTGTTGTTTGATTGATATGTTGCCTGGCTGTTGTTATGTGTTTAATTTGGTTCTGTTGTTATTGTGTTTTGTTTATGTTGTTTGGATGATATGTTGCCTGACTGTTGTTATTTAAGTTTAATTTGGTTCTGTGGTCATTGTATTTATGTTGTTATTTGATTGATATGTTGCCTGGCTGTTGTTGTTTAAGTTTAATTTGGTTATGTTGGTATTGTGTTTTGTTGTTGTTGTTGTTTGATTGATATGTTGCCTGGCTGTTGTTGTTTAAAATTAATTTGGTCCTGTTGTCATTGTGTTTTGTTGTTGTTGTTTGATTGATATGCTGCCCGGCGGTTGTTATTTAAGTTTAAGTTGCTTCTGTTGTCATTGTGTTTTGATTCTTTTGTTTGATTGATACGTTGCCTGGCTGTTGTTATTTGTTTAATTTGGTTCTGTTTTCATTGTATTTTGTTTGTTTTTTGATTGATATGTTGCCTGGCTGTTGTTATTTAAGTTTAATTTGGTTCTGTGGTCATTGTGTTTATGTTGTTGTTTGATTGATATGTTGCCCGACTGTTGTTATTTAAGTTTAATTTGGTTCTGTTGTCATTGTGTTTTGTTGTTGTTTGATTGATATGTTGCCTGGCTCTTGTTGTTTAAAATTAATTTGGTCCTGTTGTCATTGTGTTTTGTTGTTGTTGTTTTATTGATATGCTGCCCGGCGGTTGTTATTTAAGTTTAAGTTGCTTCTGTGGTCATTGTGTTTATGTTGTTGTTTGATTGATATGTTGCCCGACTGTTGTTATTTAAGTTTAATTTGGTTCTGTTGTCATTGTGTTTTTTGTTGTTGTTTGATTGATATGTTGCCTGGCTGTTGTTATTTAAGTTTAATTTGGTTCTGTTGTTATTGTGTTTTGATGTTGTTGTTTGATTGATATGTTGCCCGTCGGTTGTTATTTAAGTTTAATTTGATTCTGTTGTCATTGTGTTTTGATGTTGTTGTTTGATTGATATTTTGCCTGGCTGTTGTTATTTAAGTTTAATTTGTTTCTGTTGTCATTGTGTTTGGTTTATGTTGTTTGATTGATATGTTGCCTGGCTGTTGTTATTTCAGTTTAATTTGGTTCTGTGGTCATTGTGTTTATGTTGCTGTTTGATTGATATGTTGCCCGACTGTTGTTATTTAAGTTTAATTTGGTCCTGTTGTCATTGTGTTTTGTTGTTGTTCTTTGATTGATATGTTGCCCGGCGGTTGTTATTTAAGTTTAATTCGGTTCTGTTGTCATTGTGTTTTGATGTTGTTGTTTGATTGATATGTTGCCTGGCTGTTGTTATTTAAGTTTAATTTGGTCCTGTTGTCATTGTGTTTTGATGTTGTTGTTTGATTGATATGTTACCTGGCTGTTGTTATGTGTTTAATTTGGTTCTGTTGTTATTGTGTTTTGTTTATGTTGTTTGGATGATATGTTGCCTGACTGTTGTTATTTAAGTTTAATTTGGTTCTGTGGTCATTGTATTTATGTTGTTATTTGATTGATATGTTGCCTGGCTGTTGTTGTTTAAAATTAATTTGGTCCTGTTGTCATTGTGTTTTGTTGTTGTTGTTTGATTGATATGCTGCCCGGCGGTTGTTATTTAAGTTTAAGTTGCTTCTGTTGTCATTGTGTTTTGATTCTGTTGTTTGATTGATACCGTTGCCTGGCTGTTGTTATTTGTTTAATTTGGTTCTGTTTTCATTGTATTTTGTTTATGTTTTTTGATTGATATGTTGCCTGGCTGTTGTTATTTAAGTTTAATTTGGTTCTGTGGTCATTGTGTTTATGTTGTTGTTTGATTGATATGTTGCCCGACTGTTGTTATTTAAGTTTAATTTGGTTCTGTTGTCATTGTGTTTTGTTGTTGTTTGATTGATATGTTGCCTGGCTGTTGTTATTTAAGTTTAATTTGGTGCTGTTGTTATTGTGTTTTGATGTTGTTGTTTGATTGATATGTTGCCCGGCGGTTGTTATTTAAGTTTAATTTGATTCTGTTGTCATTGTGTTTTGATGTTGTTGTTTGATTGATATTTTGCCTGGCTGTTGTTATTTTTAAGTTTAATTTGTTTCTGTTGTCATTGTGTTTGGTTTATGTTGTTTGATTGATATGTTGCCTGGCTGTTGTTATTTCAGTTTAATTTGGTTCTGTGGTCATTGTGTTTATGTTGCTGTTTGATTGATATGTTGCCCGACTGTTGTTATTTAAGTTTAATTTGGTCCTGTTGTCATTGTGTTTTGTTGTTGTTGTTTGATTGATATGTTGCCCGGCGGTTGTTATTTAAGTTTAATTTGGTTCTGTTGTCATTGTGTTTTGATGTTGTTGTTTGATTGATATGTTGCCTGGCTGTTGTTATATAAGTTTAATTTGGTCCTGTTGTCATTGTGTTTTGATGTTGTTGTTTGATTGATATGTTGCCTGGCTGTTGTTATGTGTTTAATTTGGTTCTGTTATTGTGTTTTGTTTATGTTGTTTGGATGATATGTTGCCTGACTGTTGTTATTTAAGTTTAATTTGGTTCTGTGGTCATTGTATTTATGTTGTTATTTGATTGATATGTTGCCTGGCTGTTGTTGTTTAAGTTTAATTTGGTTATGTTGGTATTGTGTTTTGTTGTTGTTGTTTGATTGATATGTTGCCTGGCTGTTGTTGTTTAAAATTAATTTGGTCCTGTTGTCATTGTGTTTTGTTGTTGTTGTTTGATTGATATGCTGCCCGGCGGTTGTTATTTAAGTTTAAGTTGCTTCTGTTGTCATTGTGTTTTGATTCTGTTGTTTGATTGATACGTTGCCTGGCTGTTGTTATTTGTTTAATTTGGTTCTGTTTTCATTGTATTTTGTTTATGTTGTTTGATTGATATGTTGCCTGGCTGTTGTTATTTAAGTTTAATTTGGTTCTGTGGTCATTGTGTTTATGTTGTTGTTTGATTGATATGTTGCCCGACTGTTGTTATTTAAGTTTAATTTGGTTCTGTTGTCATTGTGTTTTGTTTTTGTTTGATTGATATGTTGCCTGGCTGTTGTTATTTAAGTTTAATTTGGTTCTGTTGTTATTGTGTTTTGATGTTGTTGTTTGATTGATATGTTGCCTGGCGGTTGTTATTTAAGTTTAATTTGATTCTGTTGTCATTGTGTTTTGATGTTGTTGTTTGATTGATATTTTGCCTGGCTGTTGTTATTTAAATTTAAATTGTTTCTGTTGTCATTGTGTTTGGTTTATGTTGTTCGATTGATATGTTGCCCGGCTGTTGTTATTTCAGTTTAATTTGGTTCTGTGGTCATTGTGTTTATGTTGCTGCTTGATTGATATGTTGCCCGACTGTTGTTATTTAAGTTTAATTTGGTCCTGTTGTCATTGTGTTTTGTTGTTGTTGTTTGATTGATATGTTTCCCGGCGGTTGTTATTTAAGTTTAATTTGTTTCTGTTGTCATTGTGTTTGGTTTATGTTGTTTGATTGATATGTTGCCTGGCTGTTGTTATTTCAGTTTAATTTGGTTCTGTGGTCATTGTGTTTATGTTGCTGTTTGATTGATATGTTGCCCGACTGTTGTTATTTAAGTTTAATTTGGTCCTGTTGTCATTGTGTTTTGTTGTTGTTGTTTGATTGATATGTTGCCCGGCGGTTGTTATTTAAGTTTAATTTGGTTCTGTTGTCATTGTGTTTTGATGTTGTTGTTTGATTGATATGTTGCCTGGCTGTTGTTATATAAGTTTAATTTGGTCCTGTTGTCATTGTGTTTTGATGTTGTTGTTTGATTGATATGTTGCCTGGCTGTTGTTATGTGTTTAATTTGGTTCTGTTATTGTGTTTTGTTTATGTTGTTTGGATGATATGTTGCCTGACTGTTGTTATTTAAGTTTAATTTGGTTCTGTTGTCATTGTGTTTTGTTGTTGTTTGATTGATATGTTGCCTGGCTGTTGTTATTTAAGTTTAATTTGGTTCTGTTGTCATTGTGTTTTGTTGTTGTTTGATTGATATGTTGCCTGGCTGTTGTTATTTAAGTTTAATTTGGTTCTGTTGTCATTGTGTTTTGTTGTTGTTTGATTGATATGTTGCCTGGCTGTTGTTGTTTAAAATTAATTTGGTCCTATGGTCATTGCGTTTTGTTGTTGTTGTTTGATTGATATGCTGCCCGGCAGTTGTTATTTAAGTTTTAAGTTGCTTCTGTTGTCATTGTGTTTTGATTCTGTTGTTTGATTAATACGATGCCTGGCTGTTGTTATTTGTTTTATTTGGTTCTGTTTTCATTGTATTTTGTTTATGTTTTTTGATTGATATGTTGCCTGGCTGTTGTTATTTAAGTTTAATTTGGTTCTGTGGTCATTGTGTTTATGTTGTTGTTTGATTGATATGTTGCCCGACTGTTGTTATTTAAGTTTAATTTGGTTCTGTTGTCATTGTGTTTTGTTGTTGTTTGATTGATATGTTGCCCGACTGTTGTTATTTAAGTTTAATTTGGTTCTGTTGTCATTGTGTTTTGTTGTTGTTTGATTGATATGTTGCCTGGCTGTTGTTATTTAAGTTTAATTTGGTTCTGTTGTCATTGTGTTTTGTTGTTGTTTGATTGATATGTTGCCTGGCTGTTGTTATTTAAGTTTAATTTTGTTCTGTTGTTATTGTGTTTTGATGTTGTTGTTTGATTGATATGTTGCCTGGCTGTTGTTATTTCAGTTTAATTTGGTTCTGTGGTCATTGTGTTTATGTTGCTGTTTGATTGATATGTTGCCCGGCGGTTATTTAAGTTTAATTTGGTTCTGTTGTCATTGTGTTTTGATGTTGTTGTTTGACTGATATGTTGCCTGGCTGTTGTTATTTAAGTTTAATTTGGTCCTGTTGTCATTGTGTTTTGATGTTGTTGTTTGATTGATATTTTGCCTGGCTGTTGTTATTTAAGTTTAATTTGTTTCTGTTGTCATTGTGTTTGGTTTATGTTGTTTGATTGATATGTTGCCTGGCTGTTGTTATTTCAGTTTAATTTGGTTCTGTGGTCATTGTGTTTATGTTGCTGTTTGATTGATATGTTGCCCGACTGTTGTTATTTAAGTTTAATTTGGTCCTGTTGTCATTGTGTTTTGTTGTTGTTGTTTGATTGATATGTTGCCAGGCTGTTGTTATTTAAGTTTAATTTGGTTCTTTTGTTATTGTGTTTTGATGTTGTTGTTTGATTGATATGTTGCCCGGCGGTTGTTATTTAAGTTTAATTTGATTCTGTTGTCATTGTGTTTTGATGTTGTTGTTAGATTGATATTTTGCCTGGCTGTTGTTATTTAAGTTTAATTTGTTTCTGTTGTCATTGGGTTTGGTTTATGTTGTTTGATTGATATGTTGCCTGGCTGTTGTTATTTCAGTTTAATTTGGTTCTGTGGTCATTGTTTTGGTTTATGTTGCTTGATTGATATGTTGCCTGGCTGTTGTTATTTCAGTTTAATTTGGTTCTGTTTTCATTGTATTTTGTTTATGTTTTTGATTGATATGTTGCCTGGCTGTTGTTATTTAAGTTTAATTTGGTTCTGTGGTCATTGTGTTTATGTTGTTGTTTGATTGATATGTTGCCCGACTGTTGTTATTTAAGTTTAATTTGGTTCTGTTGTCATTGTGTTTTGTTGTTGTTTGATTGATATGTTGCCTGGATGTTGTTATTTAAGTTTAATTTGGTTCTGTTGTTATTGTGTTTTGATGTTGTTGTTTGATTGATATGTTGACCGGCGGTTGTTATTTAAGTTTAAGTTGCTTCTGTTGTCATTGTGTTTTGATTCTGTTGTTTGATTGATACGTTGCCTGGCTGTTGTTATTTGTTTAATTTGGTTCTGTTTTCATTGTATTTTGTTTATGTTTTTTGATTGATATGTTGCCCGACTGTTGTTATTTAAGTTTAATTTTGTTCTGTTGTCATTGTGTTTTGTTGTTGTTTGATTGATATGTTGCCTGGCTGTTGTTATTTAAGTTTAATTTGTTTCTGTTGTCATTGTGTTTGGTTTATGTTGTTTGATTGATATGTTGCCTGGCTGTTGTTATTTCAGTTTAATTTGGTTCTGTGGTCATTGTGTTTATGTTGCTGTTTGATTGATATGTTGCCCGACTGTTGTTATTTAAGTTTAATTTGGTCCTGTTGTCATTGTGTTTTCTTGTTGTTGTTTGATTGATATGTTGCCCGGCGGTTGTTATTTAAGTTTAATTTGGTTCTGTTGTCATTGTGTTTTGATGTTGTTGTTTGATTGATATGTTGCCTGGCTGTTGTTATTTAAGTTTAATTTGGTCCTGTTGTCATTGTGTTTTGATGTTGTTGTTTGATTGATATGTTGCCTGGCTGTTGTTATGTGTTTAATTTGGTTCTGTTGTCATTGTGTTTTGATGTTGTTGTTAGATTGATATTTTGCCTGGCTGTTGTTATTTAAGTTTAATTTGTTTCTGTTGTCATTGGGTTTGGTTTATGTTGTTTGATTGATATGTTGCCTGGCTGTTGTTATTTGTTTAATTTGGTTCTGTTTTCATTGTATTTTGTTTATGTTTTTTGATTGATATGTTGCCTGGCTGTTGTTATTTAAGTTTAATTTGGTTCTGTGGTCATTGTGTTTATGTTGTTGTTTGATTGATATGTTGCCCGACTGTTGTTATTTAAGTTTAATTTGGTTCTGTTGTCATTGTGTTTTGTTGTTGTTTGATTGATATGTTGCCTGGCTGTTGTTATTTAAGTTTAATTTGGTTCTGTTGTTATTGTGTTTTGATGTTGTTGTTTGATTGATATGTTGCCCGGCAGTTGTTATTTAAGTTTAATTTGATTCTGTTGTCATTGTGTTTTGATGTTGTTGTTTGATTGATATTTTGCCTGGCTGTTGTTATTTAAGTTTAATTTGTTTCTGTTGTCATTGGGTTTGGTTTATGTTGTTTGATTGATATGTTGCCTGGCTGTTGTTATTTCAGTTTAATTTGGTTCTGTGGTCATTGTATTTATGTTGCTGTTTGATTGATATGTTGCCCGACTGTTGTTATTTAAGTTTAATTTGGTCCTGTTGTCATTGTGTTTTGTTGTTGTTGTTTGATTGATATGTTGCCCGGCGGTTGTTATTTAAGTTTAATTTGGTTCTGTTGTCATTGTGTTTTGATGTTGTTGTTTGATTGATATGTTGCCTGGCTGTTGTTATTTAAGTTTAATTTGGTCCTGTTGTCATTGTGTTTTGATGTTGTTGTTTGATTGATATGTTGCCTGGCTGTTGTTATGTGTTTAATTTGGTTCTGTTGTTATTGTGTTTTGTTTATGTTGTTTGGATGATATGTTGCCTGACTGTTGTTATTTAAGTTTAATTTGGTTCTGTGGTCATTGTATTTATGTTGTTATTTGATTGATATTTTGCCTGGCTGTTGTTGTTTAAGTTTAATTTGGTTATGTTGGTATTGTGTTTTGTTGTTGTTGTTGTTTGATTGATATGTTGCCTGGCTGTTGTTGTTTAAAATTAATTTGGTCCTGTTGTCATTGCGTTTTGTTGTTGTTGTTTGATTGATATGCTGCCCGGCGGTTGTTATTTAAGTTTTAAGTTGCTTCTGTTGTCATTGTGTTTTGATTCTGTTGTTTGATTAATACGTTGCCTGGCTGTTGTTATTTGTTTAATTTGGTTCTGTTTTCATTGTATTTTGTTTATGTTTTTTGATTGATATGTTGCCTGGCTGTTGTTATTTAAGTTTAATTTGGTTCTGTGGTCATTGTGTTTATGTTGTTGTTTGATTGATATGTTGCCCGACTGTTGTTATTTAAGTTTAATTTGGTCCTGATGTCATTGTGTTTTGATGTTGTTGTTTGATTGATATGTTGCCTGGCTGTTGTTATGTGTTTAATTTGGTTCTGTTGTTATTGTGTTTTGTTTATGTTGTTTGGATGATATGTTGCCTGACTGTTGTTATTTAAGTTTAATTTGGTTCTGATTGTGTTTTGATGTTGTTGTTTGATTGTTATGTTGCCTGGCTGTTGTTATTTAAGTTTAATTTGGTCCTGTTGTCATTGTGTTTTGATGTTGTTGTTTGATTGATATGTTGCCTGGCTGTTGTTATTTAAGTTTAATTTGGTCCTGTTGTCATTGTGTTTTTGATGTTGTTGTTTGATTGATATGTTGCCTGGCTGTTGTTATGTGTTTAATTTGGTTCTGTTGTTATTGTGTTTTGTTTATGTTGTTTGGATGATATGTTGCCTGACTGTTGTTATTTAAGTTTAATTTGGTTCTGTGGTCATTGTATTTATGTTGTTATTTGATTGATATGTTGCCTGGCTGTTGTTGTTTAAGTTTAATTTGGTTATGTTGGTATTGTGTTTTGTTGTTGTTGTTTGATTGATATGTTGCCTGGCTGTTGTTGTTTAAAATTAATTTGGTCCTGTTGTCATTGTGTTTTGTTGTTGTTGTTTGATATGTTGCCCGGCGGTTGTTATTTAAGTTTAAGTTGCTTCTGTTGTCATTGTGTTTTGATTCTGTTGTTTGATTGATACGTTGCCTGGCTGTTGTTATTTGTTTAATTTGGTTCTGTTTTTCATTGTATTTTGTTGATGTTTTTTTGATTGATATGTTGCCTGGCTGTTGTTATTTCAGTTTAATTTGGTTTTTGTGGTCATTGTGTTTATGTTGCTGTTTGATTGATATGTTGCCCGACTGTTGTTATTTAAGTTTAATTTGGTCCTGTTGTCATTGTGTTTTGTTGTTGTTGTTGGATTGATATGTTGCCCGGCGGTTGTTATTTAAGTTTAATTTGGTTCTGTTGTCATTGTGTTTTGATGTTGTTGTTTGATTGATATGTTGCCTGGCTGTTGTTATTTAAGTTTAATTTTGGTCCTGTTGTCATTGTGTTTTGATGTTGTTGTTTGATTGATATGTTGCCTGGCTGTTGTTATGTGTTTAATTTGGTTCTGTTGTTATTGTGTTTTTGTTTATGTTGTTTGGATGATATGTTGCCTGGCTGTTGTTATTTAAGTTTAATTTGGTTCTGTGGTCATTGTGTTTATGTTGTTGTTTGATTGTTATGTTGCCCGACTGTTGTTATTTAAGTTTAATTTGGTTCTGTTGTCATTGTGTTTTGTTGTTGTTTGATTGATATGTTGCCTGGATGTTGTTATTTAAGTTTAATTTGGTTCTGTTGTTATTGTGTTTTGATGTTGTTGTTTGATTGATATGTTGACCGGCGGTTGTTATTTAAGTTTAAGTTGCTTCTGTTGTCATTGTGTTTTGATTCTGTTGTTTGATTGATACGTTGCCTGGCTGTTGTTATTTGTTTAATTTGGTTCTGTTTTCATTGTATTTTGTTTATGTTTTTTGATTGATATGTTGCCTGGCTGTTGTTATTTAAGTTTAATTTGGTTCTATGGTCATTGTGTTTATGTTGTTGTTTAATTGATATGTTGCCTGACTGTTGTTATTTAAGTTTAATTTGGTTCTGTTGTCATTGTGTTTTGTTGTTGTTTGATTGATATGTTGCCTGGCTGTTGTTATTTAAGTTTAATTTGGGTCTGTTGTTATTGTGTTTTGATGTTGTTGTTTGATTGATATGTTGCCCGGCGGTTGTTATTTAAGTTTAATTTGATTCTGTTGTCATTGTGTTTTGATGTTGTTGTTTGATTGATATTTTGCCTGGCTGTTGTTATTTAAGTTTAATTTGTTTCTGTTGTCATTGTGTTTGGTTTATGTTATTTGATTGATATGTTGCCTGGCTGTTGTTATTTCAGTTTAATTTGGTTCTGTGGTCATTGTGTTTATGTTGCTGTTTGATTGATATGTTGCCCCACTGTTGTTATTTAAGTTTAATTTGGTCCTGTTGTCATTGTGTTTTGTTGTTGTTGTTTGATTGATATGTTGCCCGGCGGTTGTTATTTAAGTTTAATTTGGTTCTGTTGTCATTGTGTTTTGTTTTTGTTTGATTGATATGTTGCCTGGCTGTTGTTATTTAAGTTTAATTTGGTTCTGTTGTTATTGTGTTTTGATGTTGTTGTTTGATTGATATGTTGCCTGGCTGTTGTTATTTCAGTTTAATTTGGTTCTGTGGTCATTGTGTTTATGTTGCTGTTTGATTGATATGTTGCCCGACTGTTGTTATTTAAGTTTAATTTGGTCCTGTTGTCATTGTGTTTTGTTGTTGTTGTTTGATTGATATGTTGCCCGGCGGTTGTTATTTAAGTTTAATTCGGTTCTGTTGTCATTGTGTTTTGATGTTGTTGTTTGATTGATATGTTGCCTGGCTGTTGTTATTTAAGTTTAATTTGGTCCTGTTGTCATTGTGTTTTGATGTTGTTGTTTGATTGATATGTTGCCTGGCTGTTGTTATGTGTTTAATTTGGTTCTGTTGTTATTGTGTTTTGTTTATGTTGTTTGGATGATATGTTGCCTGACTGTTGTTATTTAAGTTTAATTTGGTTCTGTGGTCATTGTATTTATGTTGTTATTTGATTGATATGTTGCCTGGCTGTTGTTGTTTAAAATTAATTTGGTCCTGTTGTCATTGTGTTTTGTTGTTGTTGTTTGATTGATATGCTGCCCGGCGGTTGTTATTTAAGTTTAAGTTGCTTCTGTTGTCATTGTGTTTTGATTCTGTTGTTTGATTGATATGTTGCCTGGCTGTTGTTATTTGTTTAATTTGGTTCTGTTGTCATTGTGTTTTGTTTTTGTTTGATTGATATGTTGCCTGGCTGTTGTTATTTAAGTTTAATTTGGTTCTGTTGTTATTTTTGATGTTGTTGTTTGATTGATATGTTGCCTGGCGGTTGTTATTTAAGTTTAATTTGATTCTGTTGTCATTGTGTTTTGATGTTGTTGTTTGATTGATATTTTGCCTGGCTGTTGTTATTTAAATTTAATTTGTTTCTGTTTTCATTGTGTTTGGTTTATGTTGTTTGATTGATATGTTGCCCGGCTGTTGTTATTTCAGTTTAATTTGGTTCTGTGGTCATTGTGTTTATGTTGCTGCTTGATTGATATGTTGCCCGACTGTTGTTATTTAAGTTTAATTTGGTCCTGTTGTCATTGTGTTTTGTTGTTGTTGTTTGATTGATATGTTGCCCGGCGGTTGTTATTTAAGTTTAATTTGGTTCTGTTGTCATTGTGTTTTGATGTTGTTGTTTGATTGATATGTTGCCTGGCTGTTGTTATTTAAGTTTAATTTGGTCCTGTTGTCATTGTGTTTTGATGTTGTTGTTTGATTGATATGTTGCCTGGCTGTTGTTATGTGTTTAATTTGGTTCTGTTGTTATTGTGTTTTGTTTATGTTGTTTGGATGATATATTGCCTGACTGTTGTTATTTAAGTTTAATTTGGTTCTGTGGTCATTGTATTTATGTTGTTATTTGATTGATATGTTGCCTGGCTGTTGTTGTTTAAGTTTAATTTGGTTATGTTGGTATTGTGTTTTGTTGTTGTTGTTTGATTGATATGTTGCCTGGCTGTTGTTGTTTAAAATTAATTTGGTCCTGTTGTCATTGTGTTTTGTTGTTGTTGTTTGATTGATATGCTGCCCGGCGGTTGTTATTTAAGTTTAAGTTGCTTCTGTTGTCATTGTGTTTTGATTCTGTTGTTTGATTGATACGTTGCCTGGCTGTTGTTATTTGTTTAATTTGGTTCTGTTTTCATTGTATTTTGTTTATGTTTTTTGATTGATATGTTGCCTGGCTGTTGTTATTTAAGTTTAATTTGGTTCTGTGGTCATTGTATTTATGTTGTTATTTGATTGATATTTTGCCTGGCTGTTGTTGTTTAAGTTTAATTTGGTTATGTTGGTATTGTGTTTTGTTGTTGTTGTTGTTTGATTGATATGTTGCCTGGCTGTTGTTGTTTAAAATTAATTTGGTCCTATGGTCATTGCGTTTTGTTGTTGTTGTTTGATTGATATGCTGCCCGGCGGTTGTTATTTAAGTTTTAAGTTGCTTCTGTTGTCATTGTGTTTTGATTCTGTTGTTTGATTAATACGTTGCCTGGCTGTTGTTATTTGTTTAATTTGGTTCTGTTTTCATTGTATTTTGTTTATGTTTTTTGATTGATATGTTGCCTGGCTGTTGTTATTTAAGTTTAATTTGGTTCTGTGGTCATTGTGTTTATGTTGTTGTTTGATTGATATGTTGCCCGACTGTTGTTATTTAAGTTTAATTTGGTTCTGTCGTCATTGTGTTTTGTTGTTGTTTGATTGATATGTTGCCCGACTGTTGTTATTTAAGTTTAATTTGGTTCTGTTGTCATTGTGTTTTGTTGTTGTTTGATTGATATGTTGCCTGGCTGTTGTTATTTAAGTTTAATTTGGTTCTGTTGTCATTGTGTTTTGTTGTTGTTTGATTGATATGTTGCCTGGCTGTTGTTATTTAAGTTTAATTTTGTTCTGTTGTTATTGTGTTTTGATGTTGTTGTTTGATTGATATGTTGCCTGGCTGTTGTTATTTCAGTTTAATTTGGTTCTGTGGTCATTGTGTTTATGTTGCTGTTTGATTGATATGTTGCCCGACTGTTGTTATTTAAGTTTAATTTGGTCCTGTTGTCATTGTGTTTTGTTGTTGTTGTTTGATTGATATGTTGCCCGGCGGTTGTTATTTAAGTTTAATTTGGTTCTGTTGTCATTGTGTTTTGATGTTGTTGTTTGACTGATATGTTGCCTGGCTGTTGTTATTTAAGTTTAATTTGGTCCTGTTGTCATTGTGTTTTGATGTTGTTGTTTGATTGATATGTTGCCTGGCTGTTGTTATGTGTTTAATTTGGTTCTGTTGTTATTGTGTTTTGGTTATGTTGTTTGGATGATATGTTGCCTGACTGTTGTTATTTAAGTTTAATTTGGTTCTGTGGTCATTGTATTTATGTTGTTATTTGATTGATATGTTGCCTGGCTGTTGTTGTTTAAGTTTAATTTGGTTATGTTGGTATTGTGTTTTGTTGTTGTTGTTTGATTGATATGTTGCCTGGCTGTTGTTGTTTAAAATTAATTTGGTCCTGTTGTCCATGTGTTTTGTTGTTGTTTGATTGATATGCTGCCCGGCAGTTGTTATTTAAGTTTAATTTGATTCTGTTGTCATTGTGTTTTGATGTTGTTGTTTGATTGATATTTTGCCTGGCTGTTGTTATTTAAGTTTAATTTGTTTCTGTTGTCATTGTGTTTGGTTTATGTTGTTTGATTGATATGTTGCCTGGCTGTTGTTATTTCAGTTTAATTTGGTTCTGTGGTCATTGTGTTTATGTTGCTGTTTGATTGATATGTTGCCCGACTGTTGTTATTTAAGTTTAATTTGGTCCTGTTGTCATTGTGTTTTGTTGTTGTTGTTTGATTGATATGTTTCCCGGCGGTTGTTATTTAAGTTTAATTTGGTTCTGTTGTCATTGTGTTTTGATGTTGTTGTTTGATTGATATGTTGCCTGGCTGTTGTTATTTAAGTTTAATTTGGTCCTGTTGTCATTGTGTTTTGATGTTGTTGTTTGATTGATATGTTGCCTGGCTGTTGTTATGTGTTTAATTTGGTTCTGTTGTTATTGTGTTTTGTTTATGTTGTTTGGATGATATGTTGCCTGACTGTTGTTATTTAAGTTTAATTTGGTTCTGTGGTCATTGTATTTATGTTGTTATTTGATTGATATGTTGCCTGGCTGTTGTTGTTTAAGTTTAATTTGGTTATGTTGGTATTGTGTTTTGTTGTTGTTGTTGTTTGATTGATATGTTGCCTGGCTGTTGTTGTTTAAAATTAATTTGGTCCTGTTGTCATTGTGTTTTGTTGTTGTTGTTTGATTGATATGCTGCCCGGCGGTTGTTATTTAAGTTTAAGTTGCTTCTGTTGTCATTGTGTTTTGATTCTTTTGTTTGATTGATACGTTGCCTGGCTGTTGTTATTTGTTTAATTTGGTTCTGTTTTCATTGTATTTTGTTTGTTTTTTGATTGATATGTTGCCTGGCTGTTGTTATTTAAGTTTAATTTGGTTCGGTGGTCATTGTGTTTATGTTGTTGTTTGATTGATATGTTGCCCGACTGTTGTTATTTAAGTTTAATTTGGTTCTGCTGTCATTGTGTTTTGTTGTTGTTTGATTGATATGTTGCCTGGCTGTTGTTGTTTAAAATTAATTTCGTCCTGTTGTCATTGTGTTTTGTTGTTGTTGTTTTATTGATATGCTGCCCGGCGGTTGTTATTTAAGTTTAAGTTGCTTCTGTTGTCATTGTGTTTTGATTCTGTTGTTTGATTGATATGTTGCCTGGCTGTTGTTATTTAAGTTTAATTTGTTTCTGTTGTTATTGTGTTTTGATGTTGTTGTTTGATTGATATGTTGCCCGGCGGTTGTTATTTAAGTTTAATTTGATTCTGTTGTCATTGTGTTTTGATGTTGTTGTTTGATTGATATTTTGCCTGGCTGTTGTTATTTAAGTTTAATTTGTTTCTGTTGTCATTGTGTTTGGTTTATGTTGTTTGATTGATATGTTGCCTGGCTGTTGTTATTTCAGTTTAATTTGGTTCTGTGGTCATTGTGTTTATGTTGCTGTTTGATTGATATGTTGCCCGACTGTTGTTATTTAAGTTTAATTTGGTCCTGTTGTCATTGTGTTTTGTTGTTGTTGTTTGATTGATATGTTGCCCGGCGGTTGTTATTTAAGTTTAATTCGGTTCTGTTGTCATTGTGTTTTGATGTTGTTGTTTGATTGATATGTTGCCTGGCTGTTGTTATTTAAGTTTAATTTGGTCCTGTTGTCATTGTGTTTTGATGTTATTGTTTGATTGATATGTTGCCTGGCTGTTGTTATGTGTTTAATTTGGTTCTGTTGTTATTGTGTTTTGTTTATGTTGTTTGGATGATATGTTGCCTGACTGTTGTTATTTAAGTTTAATTTGGTTCTGTGGTCATTGTATTTATGTTGTTATTTGATTGATATGTTGCCTGGCTGTTGTTGTTTAAAATTAATTTGGTCCTGTTCTCATTGTGTTTTGTTGTTGTTGTTTGATTGATATGCTGCCCGGCGGTTGTTATTTAAGTTTAAGTTGCTTCTTTTGTCATTGTGTTTTGATTCTGTTGTTTGATTGATACGTTGCCTGGCTGTTGTTATTTGTTTAATTTGGTTCTGTTTTCATTGTATTTTGTTTATGTTTTTTGATTGATATGTTGCCTGGCTGTTGTTATTTAAGTTTAATTTGGTTCTGTGGTCATTGTGTTTATGTTGTTGTTTGATTGATATGTTGCCCGACTGTTGTTATTTAAGTTTAATTTGGTTCTGTTGTCATTGTGTTTTGTTGTTGTTTGATTGATATGTTGCCTGGCTGTTGTTATTTAAGTTTAATTTGGTTCTGTTGTTATTGTGTTTTGATGTTGTTGTTTGATTGATATGTTGCCCGGCGGTTGTTATTTAAGTTTAATTTGATTCTGTTGTCATTGTGTTTTGATGTTGTTGTTTGATTGATATTTTGCCTGGCTGTTGTTATTTTTAAGTTTAATTTGTTTCTGTTGTCATTGTGTTTTGATGTTGTTGTTTGATTGATATTTTGCCTGGCTGTTGTTATTTAAGTTTAATTTGTTTCTGTTGTCATTGGGTTTGGTTTATGTTGTTTGATTGATATGTTGCCTGGCTGTTGTTATTTCAGTTTAATTTGGTTCTGTGGTCATTGTGTTTATGTTGCTGTTTGATTGATATGTTGCCCGACTGTTGTTATTTAAGTTTAATTTGGTCCTGTTGTCATTGTGTTTTGTTGTTGTTGTTTGATTGATATGTTGCCCGGCGGTTGTTATTTAAGTTTAATTTGGTTCTGTTGTCATTGTGTTTTGATGTTGTTGTTTGATTGATATGTTGCCTGGCTGTTGTTATATAAGTTTAATTTGGTCCTGTTGTCATTGTGTTTTGATGTTGTTGTTTGATTGATATGTTGCCTGGCTGTTGTTATGTGTTTAATTTGGTTCTGTTATTGTGTTTTGTTTATGTTGTTTGGATGATATGTTGCCTGACTGTTGTTATTTAAGTTTAATTTGGTTCTGTGGTCATTGTATTTATGTTGTTATTTGATTGATATGTTGCCTGGCTGTTGTTGTTTAAGTTTAATTTGGTTATGTTGGTATTGTGTTTTGTTGTTGTTGTTTGATTGATATGTTGCCTGGCTGTTGTTTAAAATTAATTTGGTCCTGTTGTCATTGTGTTTTGTTGTTGTTGTTTGATTGATATGCTGCCCGGCGGTTGTTATTTAAGTTTAAGTTGCTTCTGTTGTCATTGTGTTTTGATTCTGTTGTTTGATTGATACGTTGCCTGGCTGTTGTTATTTGTTTAATTTGGTTCTGTTTTCATTGTATTTTGTTGATGTTTTTTGATTGATATGTTGCCTGGCTGTTGTTATTTAAGTTTAATTTGGTTCTGTGGTCATTGTGTTTATGTTGTTGTTTGATTGATATGTTGCCCAACTGTTGTTATTTAAGTTTAAGTTGCTTCTGTTGTCATTGTGTTTTGTTGTTGTTTGATTGATATGTTGCCTGGCTGTTGTTATTTAAGTTTAATTTGGTTCTGTTGTTATTGTGTTTTGATGTTGTAGTTTGATTGATATGTTGCCTGGCGGTTGTTATTTAAGTTTAATTTGATTCTGTTGTCATTGTGTTTTGATGTTGTTGTTTGATTGATATTTTGCCTGGCTGTTGTTATTTAAATTTAATTTGTTTCTGTTGTCATTGTGTTTGGTTTATGTTGTTTGATTGATATGTTGCCCGGCTGTTGTTATTTCAGTTTAATTTGGTTCTGTGGTCATTGTGTTTATGTTGCTGCTTGATTGATATGTTGCCCGACTGTTGTTATTTAAGTTTAATTTGGTCCTGTTGTCATTGTGTTTTGTTGTTTTTGTTTGATTGATATGTTGCCCGGCGGTTGTTATTTAAGTTTAATTTGGTTCTGTTGTCATTGTGTTTTGATGTTGTTGTTTGATTGATATGTTGCCTGGCTGTTGTTATTTAAGTTTAATTTGGTCCTGTTGTCATTGTGTTTTGATGTTGTTGTTTGATTGATATGTTGCCTGGCTGTTGTTATGTGTTTAATTTGGTTCTGTTGTTATTGTGTTTTGTTTATGTTGTTTGGATGATATATTGCCTGACTGTTGTTATTTAAGTTTAATTTGGTTCTGTGGTCATTGTATTTATGTTGTTATTTGATTGATATGTTGCCTGGCTGTTGTTGTTTAAGTTTAATTTGGTTATGTTGGTATTGTGTTTTGTTGTTGTTGTTTGATTGATATGTTGCCTGGCTGTTGTTGTTTAAAATTAATTTGGTCCTGTTGTCATTGTGTTTTGATGTTGTTGTTTGATTGATATGTTGCCTGGCTGTTGTTATGTGTTTAATTTGGTTCTGTTGTTATTGTGTTTTGTTTATGTTGTTTGGATGATATGTTGCCTGACTGTTGTTATTTAAGTTTAATTTGGTTCTGTTTTCATTGTATTTATGTTGTTATTTGATTGATATTTTGCCTGGCTGTTGTTGTTTAAGTTTAATTTGGTTATGTTGGTATTGTGTTTTGTTGTTGTTGTTGTTTGATTGATATGTTGCCTGGCTGTTGTTGTTTAAAATTAATTTGGTCCTGTTGTCATTGCGTTTTGTTGTTGTTGTTTGATTGATAGCATGCCCGGCGGTTGTTATTTAAGTTTTAAGTTGCTTCTGTTGTCATTGTGTTTTGATTCTGTTGTTTGATTAATACGTTGCCTGGCTGTTGTTATTTGTTTAATTTGGTTCTGTTTTCATTGTATTTTGTTTATGTTTTTTGATTGATATGTTGCCTGGCTGTTGTTATTTAAGTTTAATTTGGTTCTGTGGTCATTGTGTTTATGTTGTTGTTTGATTGATATGTTGCCCGACTGTTGTTATTTAAGTTTAATTTGGTTCTGTTGTCATTGTGTTTTGTTGTTGTTTGATTGATATGTTGCCTGGCTGTTGTTATTTAAGTTTAATTTGGTTCTGTTGTTATTGTGTTTTGATGTTGTTGTTTGATTGATATGTTGCCCGGCGGTTGTTATTTAAGTTTAATTTGATTCTGTTGTCATTGTGTTTTGATGTTGTTGTTTGATTGATATTTTGCCTGGCTGTTGTTATTTAAGTTTAATTTGTTTCTGTTGTCATTGTGTTTGGTTTATGTTGTTTGATTGATATGTTGCCTGGCTGTTGTTATTTCAGTTTAATTTGGTTCTGTGGTCATTGTGTTTATGTTGCTGTTTGATTGATATGTTGCCCGACTGTTGTTATTTAAGTTTAATTTGGTCCTGTTGTCATTGTGTTTTGTTGTTGTTGTTTGATTGATATGTTTCCCGGCGGTTGTTATTTAAGTTTAATTTGGTTCTGTTGTCATTGTGTTTTGATGTTGTTGTTTGATTGATATGTTGCCTGGCTGTTGTTATTTAAGTTTAATTTGGTCCTGTTGTCATTGTGTTTTGATGTTGTTGTTTGATTGATATGTTGCCTGGCTGTTGTTATGTGTTTAATTTGGTTCTGTTGTTATTGTGTTTTGTTTATGTTGTTTGGATGATATGTTGCCTGACTGTTGTTATTTAAGTTTAATTTGGTTCTGTTGTCATTGTGTTTTGATGTTGTTGTTTGATTGATATGTTGCCTGGCTGTTGTTATTTAAGTTTAATTTGGTCCTGTTGTCATTGTGTTTTGATGTTGTTGTTTGATTGATATGTTGCCTGGCTGTTGTTATTTAAGTTTAATTTGGTCCTGTTGTCATTGTGTTTTGATGTTGTTGTTTGATTGATATGTTGCCTGGCTGTTGTTATGTGTTTAATTTGGTTCTGTTGTTATTGTGTTTTGTTTATGTTGTTTGGATGATATGTTGCCTGACTGTTGTTATTTAAGTTTAATTTGGTTCTGTGGTCATTGTATTTATGTTGTTATTTGATTGATATGTTGCCTGGCTGTTGTTGTTTAAGTTTAATTTGGTTATGTTGGTATTGTGTTTTGTTGTTGTTGTTTGATTGATATGTTGCCTGGCTGTTGTTGTTTAAAATTAATTTGGTCCTGTTGTCATTGTGTTTTGTTGTTGTTGTTTGATATGTTGCCCGGCGGTTGTTATTTAAGTTTAAGTTGCTTCTGTTGTCATTGTGTTTTGATTCTGTTGTTTGATTGATACGTTGCCTGGCTGTTGTTATTTGTTTAATTTGGTTCTGTTTTCATTGTATTTTGTTGATGTTTTTTGATTGATATGTTGCCTGGCTGTTGTTATTTCAGTTTAATTTGGTTCTGTGGTCATTGTGTTTATGTTGCTGTTTGATTGATATGTTGCCCGACTGTTGTTATTTAAGGTTAATTTGGTCCTGTTGTCATTGTGTTTTGTTGTTGTTGTTTGATTGATATGTTGCCCGGCGGTTGTTATTTAAGTTTAATTTGGTTCTGTTGTCATTGTGTTTTGATGTTGTTGTTTGATTGATATGTTGCCTGGCTGTTGTTATTTAAGTTTAATTTGGTCCTGTTGTCATTGTGTTTTGATGTTGTTGTTTGATTGATATGTTGCCTGGCTGTTGTTATGTGTTTAATTTGGTTCTGTTGTTATTGTGTTTTGTTTATGTTGTTTGGATGATATGTTGCCTGACTGTTGTTATTTAAGTTTAATTTGGTTCTGTGGTCATTGTATTTATGTTGTTATTTGATTGATATTTTGCCTGGCTGTTGTTGTTTATGTTTAATTTGGTTATGTTGGTATTGTGTTTTGTTGTTGTTGTTGTTTGATTGATATGTTGCCTGGCTGTTGTTGTTTAAAATTAATTTGGTCCTGTTGTCATTGCGTTTTGTTGTTGTTGTTTGATTGATATGCTGCTCGGCGGTTGTTATTTAAGTTTTAAGTTGCTTCTGTTGTCATTGTGTTTTGTTTATGTTTTTTGATTGATATGTTGCCTGGCTGTTGTTATTTAAGTTTAATTTGGTTCTGTGGTCATTGTGTTTATGTTGTTGTTTGATTGATATGTTGCCCGACTGTTGTTATTTAAGTTTAATTTGGTTCTGTTGTCATTGTGTTTTGTTGTTGTTTGATTGATATGTTGCCTGGCTGTTGTTATTTAAGTTTAATTTGGTTCTGTTGTTATTGTGTTTTGATGTTGTTGTTTGATTGATATGTTGCCCGGCGGTTGTTATTTAAGTTTAATTTGATTCTGTTGTCATTGTGTTTCGATGTTGTTGTTTGATTGATATTTTGCCTGGCTGTTGTTATTTAAGTTTAATTTGTTTCTGTTGTCATTGTGTTTGGTTTATGTTGTTTGATTGATATGTTGCCTGGCTGTTGTTATTTCAGTTTAATTTGGTTCTGTGGTCATTGTGTTTATGTTGCTGTTTGATTGATATGTTGCCCGACTGTTGTTATTTAAGTTTAATTTGGTCCTGTTGTCATTGTGTTTTGTTGTTGTTGTTTGATATGTTGCCTGGCGGTTGTTATTTAAGTTTAATTTGGTTCTGTTGTCATTGTGTTTTGATGTTGTTGTTTGATTGATATGTTGCCTGGCTGTTGTTATATAAGTTTAATTTGGTCCTGTTGTCATTGTGTTTTGATGTTGTTGTTTGATTGATATGTTGCCTGGCTGTTGTTATGTGTTTAATTTGGTTCTGTTGTTATTGTGTTTTGTTTATGTTGTTTGGATGATATGTTGCCTGACTGTTGTTATTTAAGTTTAATTTGGTTCTGTGGTCATTGTATTTATGTTGTTATTTGATTGATATGTTGCCTGGCTGTTGTTGTTTAAGTTTAATTTGGTTATGTTGGTATTGTGTTTTGTTGTTGTTGTTTGATTGATATGTTTCCTGGCTGTTGTTGTTTAAAATTAATTTGGTCCTGTTGTCATTGTGTTTTGTTGTTGTTGTTTGATTGATATGCTGCCCGGCGGTTGTTATTTAAGTTTAAGTTGCTTCTGTTGTCATTGTGTTTTGATTCTGTTGTTTGATTGATACGTTGCCTGGCTGTTGTTATTTGTTTAATTTGGTTCTGTTTTCATTGTATTTTGTTTATGTTTTTTGATTGATATGTTGCGTGGCTGTTGTTATTTAAGTTTAATTTGGTTCTGTGGTCATTGTGTTTATGTTGTTGTTTGATTGATATGTTGCCCGACTGTTGTTATTTAAGTTTAATTTGGTTCTGTTGTCATTGTGTTTTGTTGTTGTTTGATTGATATGTTGCCTGGCTGTTGTTATTTAAGTTTAATTTGGTTCTGTTGTTATTGTGTTTTGATGTTGTTGTTTGATTGATATGTTGCCCGGCGGTTGTTATTTAAGTTTAATTTGATTCTGTTGTCATTGTGTTTTGATGTTGTTGTTTGATTGATATTTTGCCTGGCTGTTGTTATTTAAGTTTAATTTGTTTCTGTTGTCATTGTGTTTGGTTTATGTTGTTTGATTGATATGTTGCCTGGCTGTTGTTATTTCAGTTTAATTTGGTTCTGTGGTCATTGTGTTTATGTTGCTGTTTGATTGATATGTTGCCCGACTGTTGTTATTTAAGTTTAATTTGGTCCTGTTGTCATTGTGTTTTGTTGTTGTTGTTTGATTGATATGTTTCCCGGCGGTTGTTATTTAAGTTTAATTTGGTTCTGTTGTCATTGTGTTTTGATGTTGTTGTTTGATTGATATGTTGCCTGGCTGTTGTTATTTGTTTAATTTGGTTCTGTTTTCATTGTATTTTGTTTGTTTTTTGATTGATATGTTGCGTGGCTGTTGTTATTTAAGTTTAATTTGGTTCTGTGGTCATTGTGTTTATGTTGTTGTTTGATTGATATGTTGCCCGACTGTTGTTATTTAAGTTTAATTTGGTTCTGTTGTCATTGTGTTTTGTTGTTGTTTGATTGATATGTTGCCTGGCTGTTGTTATTTAAGTTTAATTTGGTTCTGTTGTTATTGTGTTTTGATGTTGTTGTTTGATTGATATGTTGCCCGGCGGTTGTTATTTAAGTTTAATTTGATTCTGTTGTCATTGTGTTTTGATGTTGTTGTTTGATTGATATTTTGCCTGGCTGTTGTTATTTAAGTTTAATTTGTTTCTGTTGTCATTGTGTTTGGTTTATGTTGTTTGATTGATATGTTGCCTGGCTGTTGTTATTTCAGTTTAATTTGGTTCTGTGGTCATTGTGTTTATGTTGCTGTTTGATTGATATGTTGCCCGACTGTTGTTATTTAAGTTTAATTTGGTCCTGTTGTCATTGTGTTTTGTTGTTGTTGTTTGATTGATATGTTTCCCGGCGGTTGTTATTTAAGTTTAATTTGGTTCTGTTGTCATTGTGTTTTGATGTTGTTGTTTGATTGATATGTTGCCTGGCTGTTGTTATTTGTTTAATTTGGTTCTGTTTTCATTGTATTTTGTTTGTTTTTTGATTGATATGTTGCCTGGCTGTTGTTATTTAAGTTTAATTTGGTTCTGTGGTCATTGTGTTTATGTTGTTGTTTGATTGATATGTTGCCCGACTGTTGTTATTTAAGTTTAATTTGGTTCTGTTGTCATTGTGTTTTGTTGTTGTTTGATTGATATGTTGCCTGGCTGTTGTTGTTTAAAATTAATTTGGTCCTGTTGTCATTGTGTTTTGTTGTTGTTGTTCAATTGATTTCTTGCCCAGTTGTTGTTGTCTTTTAAGTTTAAATTGGTCCTGTTGTCATTGTGTTTTATTGTTGTTGTTCAATTGGTATCTTGCCCGAGTTTTGTTGTTGTTTACGTTAAAATTGGTACTGTTGTTATTAGGTTTTGTTGTTGTTTTTCAATCAATAACTTGCCTGGTTGTGTCATTTAAGTTAAAATAGGTCCTGTTGGAATTGTGTTTTGTTGTTATTGTTCAAGTGGTATCTTGCCCTGTTTTTTTGTTGATTACATTCTTTGCTGTTGTCATTGTGTTTTATTGTTGTTCTTCAATTGGTATCTTGCCCGGTTGTTGTTGTTGATTAAATTTGGTCCTGTTTTGATTGTATTTTGTTGTTGTTGTTCATTTGGTTTCTTGCCCGGATGTTTTTGTCATTTTAAGTTAAAACTGGTCCTGTTGTCATTGTGTTTTGTTGTTGTTGTTAAATTGGTATCTTGTCCGGTTGTTGTCGTTTAAGTTAAAATTGGTCTGTTTGTTATTGTGTTTTGTTGTTGTTCAGTTGGTATCTTGCCTGGTTGTTGGTGTTGCAATTTAAGTTAAAATTGGTCCTGTTGTCGTTGTGTTTTGTTGTTGTTGCCCAATCAATATCTTGGCAGGTTGTTGTTGTTGTTTATGTTAAATTAGTTCCTGTTGTCATTGTCTTGTGTTGTTGTTGTTCAATTGGTATCTTGCCCGGTTGTTGTTGTTGATTACATTTTGTCCTGTTGTCATTGTGTTTTATTGTTGTTGTTCAATTGGTATCTTGCCCGGTTGTTGTTGTTGATTAAATTTCGTCCGGTTGTCATTGTGTTTTCTAGTTTTTGATCGATTGTATCTTGTCAGGTTGTTGTTGTCAATTAAGATAAAATAGGTCTTGTTGGAATTGTGTTTTGTTGTTGTTGTTCAATTGGTATCTTGCCCGGTTGTTGTTGTTGATTAAATTTGGTCATATTGTTCGTTTGTGTTTTGTTGTTTTTGATCGAGTGGTATCTTGTCAGGTTTTTGTTGTCGTTTAAGATAAAATTGGTCCCATTGGAATTATATTTTGGTGTTGTTGTCCAATTGCTATCTTGCTCTTGTTGTTGTTGATTAAATTAGGTCCTGTTGTCATTGTGTTTTGTTGTTTTTGATCGATTGGTATCGTGTCAGGTTGTTGTTGTCATTTCAGTTCATATATGTCCTGTTGGAATTGTGTTTTGTTGTTTTTGTTCAATTGATATCTTACTCGGTTGTTGTTGTTGGTCAAATTTGGTCCTGTGGTCATTGTGTTTTGTTGTTGTTGTTCAATCGGTATATTGCCTTGTTTTTTTGTTGATTAAATTAGGTGCTGTAGTCATTGTGTTTTGTTGTTGTTGTCCAATTGGTATCTTCTCTGATTGTTGTTGTCATTTAAGGTAAAATTGGTCCATTGCCAATGTGTTTTGTTGTTGTTTTTCAATTGGTATCTTGCCCGGTTGTTGTTGTTGATTGAATGTGTTCCTGGTGTCATTGTGTTTTGTTGTTGCTGTCAAATAAATATCTTTCCTGGTTGTTGTTGTTGATTAAATTAAAATATGGTCTTCTTGTCATTGTCTTTTGTTGTTTTTGTCCAATTGATATCTTGCCTGGTTTTGTTGTTCTGTATGTTAATTTTGGCTCCGTTGTCATTGTGTTTTGTTGTTGTTGTTCAATTTGTATCTTGCTCTGATAATGTTGTTTTTAAATTAGGGCCTGTTGTTAATGTGTTTTGTTGTTGCTGTCGAAGCAGTATCTTTCCCGGATGTTGTTATTAATTCAGTTGAAATTGATCCTGTTGTCATTGTGTTTTGTTGTTGTTGTTCAGTTGGTATCTTGCCAGAGTGTTGTTGTCGTTTTAAGTTAAAACTGGTCCTGTTGCCATTGTGTTTTGTTGTTTTTTATCAGTTGGTATCTTGTCAGGTTGTTGTTGTCATTTAAGTTATAATTGGTCCTGTTGTCATTGTTTTTTGTTGTTGTTGTTCAATTGGTATCTTGCCCGGTTGTTGTTGTTGATTACATTTTGTCCTGTTGTCATTGTGTTTTATTGTTGTTGTTCAATTGGTATCTTGCCCGAGTATTGTTGGTCAGGTTGTTGTTGTCATTAAATTAAAATTTGGTCTTCTTGTCAAATCGATTTCTTGCCTGGTTTTTGTTGTGCTGTATGTTAATTTTGTTCTCTTGTTATTGTATTTTGTTGTCGTTGTTCAATCAATATCTTTCCAGGTTGTTGTTGCCATTTAAGTTAAAATTGGTCCTGTGGTCATTGGGGTTGATTATTGTCGTCCAGTCAATATCTTGCCAGGGTGGTGTTGTCGTTTTAAGTCAAAATTGGTCCGTTGTCATTGTATTTTGTTGTTGTTGTTCGACTGGTATCTTACCGGTTGTTGTTGTTGATTTAATTTGGTCTTGTTGTCATTGTGTTTTGTTGTTTTTAATCGATTGTTTAGGTTGTTGTTGTCATTAAATTAATATTGGTCCTGTTGGAATTGTGTTTTGTTGTTGTTGTCCAATTAGTATCTTGTCTGGTTGTTGTCGTTGAAGTTAAAATTGGTCCTGTTGTCATTTTGTTTTGTTGTTGTTGTTCAATTAGTATCTTGCTCGGTTGTTGTTGTTGATTAAATTTGGTCCTGTTGTCATTGTGTTTTGTTGTTTTTGTCCAGTCGATATCTTGCCCGGTTGTTGTTGTTGATCGAATTTGGTACTGTTGTCATTATGTTTTGTTGTTGCTGTCGAATCAATATGATTCCCGGTTGTTGTTACTGATTAAATTAAAATTTGTTCCTGTTGTCATTGTCTTTTGTTGTTTTTGTTTAATTGGTATCTTGCCCGGTTGTTGTTGTTTATGTTAAAACTGGTCCTGTTGTCATTGTCTTTTGTTGTTGTTGATTAAATTAAAATATGGTCTTCTTGTCATTGTCTATTGTTGTTGTTGTCCAATTGATATCTTGCCTGGTTTTGTTGTTCTGTATGTTAATTTTGGCTCCGTTGTCCATGTGTTTTGTTGTTGTTGTTCAATTTGTATCTTGCCCGGATGTTGTTGTTTTTAAATTCGGTCCTGTTGTTAATGTGTTTTGTTGTTGCTGGCGAAGCAGTATCTTTCCCGGATGTTGTTATTGATTCAGTTAAAATTGATCCTGTTGTCATTGTGTTTTGTTGTTGTTGTTCAATTGGTATCTTGCCAGAGTGTTGTTGTCGTTTTAAGTTAAAGCTGGTCCTGTTGCCATTGTGTTTTGTTGTTTTTGATCGGATGGTATCTTGTCAGGTTGTTGTTGTCAAGATATAGTTGGTAATGTTGTCTCTGTGTTTTTTTGTTGTTGTCCACTTGGTATCTTGCCAGGTTGTTGTTGTCGTTTTAAGTTAAAACTGGTCCTGTTGTCATTGTGTTTTGTTGTTGTTGTTCACCTGGTATCTTGCCCGGTTGTTGTTGTTGATTAAATTTGGTGCTGTTGTCATTGTGTTTAGTTGTTTTTGATCACTTGATACCTTGTCAGGTTGTTGTTGTCATTTAAGTTATATTTGGTCCCGTTGTCATTGTGTTTTGTTGTTGTTGTCCAGTTGGTTTCTTGCCTGGTTGTTGTTATCATTTAAGTTAGTATCTTGTCAGTTTGTTGTTGTCGTTTAAGTTAGTCCACTTGGTATCTTTCCTGGTTGTTGTTGTCGTTTAAGTTAAAATTGATCCTGTTGTCATTGTGTTTTGTTGTTGTTCAGTTGGTATCTTGCCAGGTTGTTGTTGTCGTTTTAAGTTAAAACTGGTCCTGTTGTCATTGTGTTTGGTTGTTGTTTTTCATCTGGTATCTTGCCCGGTTGTTGTTGTTGATTAAATTTGGTGCTGTTGTCATTGTGTTTAGTTGTTTTTGATCAGTTGGTATCTTGTCAGTTTGTTGTTGTCGTTTAAGTTAGTCCACTTGGTATCTTCCCTGGTTGTTGTTGTCCTTTAAGTTAAAATTGATCCTGTTGTAATTGTATTTTGTTGTTGTCGTTTAATTGGTATCTTACCTGGTTGTTGATTAAATGCGATCCTGTTGTCATTGTGTTTTGTTGTTGTTGTTCAATTGTCATCTTGCCCGGTTGTTGTTGTTGATTAAATTTGGTCCTGCTGTCATTGTGTTTTGTTTTTGCTGTCGAATCAATATGATTCCCGGTTGTTGTTATTGATTAAATTAACATTTGATCCTGTTTTCATTGTCTTTTTGTTTTGTTTTGTTCAATTGCCTGGTTGTTGTTGTCGTTACTGTTAAAATTTGTCATGTTGTCATTGTGTTTTGTTGTTGTTGTTCAAATGGTATCTTTCCTGAGTGTTTTTGTCATTTAAGTTAAAATTGGTCCTGTTGTCATTGTGTTATGTTGTTTTTGTTCAATTGTTATCTTGCCCGGTTGTTGCTGTTTATTAAATCTGGTCCTGTTGTCATTGTGTTTTCTTGTTTTTGATCGATTGGTAATTTGTCAGGTTGTTGTTGTCGTTTAAGTTAAAATGTGTCATGTTTTCATTGTGTTTTGTCGTTGTTGTTTAATTTGTATCTTGCCCCGATGTTATTCAGATTAAATTCGGTCCCGTTGTCATTGTGTTTTTTTGTTGCTGTCAAATCAATATCTTCCCCGGTTGTTGTTATTGATTAAATTAAAATTAGGTCCTGTTGTTTTGTTGTTGTTGTCCAAGTGGTATCTTGCCCGAGTGTTGTCGTTTTAAGTTAAAACTGGTCCTGTTGTCATTGTAATTTGTTGTTGTTCTTCAGCTTGTATCTTGCCCGGGTGTTGTTGTTCATTACATTTGATCCTGTTGTCATTGTGTTTAATTGTTGTTGTTCAATTGGTATCTTGCCCGAGTTTTGTTGTTGTTTAAGTTAAAACTGGTCTGTTGTCATTGTAATTTGTTGTTGTTGTTCAACTGGTATCTTGCCCGGTTGGTGTTGTTCATTAAATTTGGTCCTGTTGTCATTGTGTTTTGTTGTTGTTGTCCAATTGGTATCTTGCCTGGTTTTTTTTTTGTTGTCATTGTATTTTGTTGTTGCTGTCCGATTGGTATCTTACCTGGTTGTTGTTGTCGTTTAAGTAAAATTTGTCCGTTGTCATTGTGTATTGTTGTTTTTGATCAGTTCGTATCTTGACAGTTTGTTGTTGTCATTTAAGGTAAAATTGGTCCATTGTCAATGTGTTTTGTTGTTATTTTTCAATTGGTATTTGCCCGGTTGTTGTTGTTGATTGAATGTGTTCATGGTGTCATTGTGTTTTGTTGTTGCTGTCAAATAAATATCTTTCCTGGTTGTTGTTGTTGATTAAATTAAAATATGGTCTTCTTGGCATTGTCTTTTGTTGTTGTTGTCCAATTGATATCTTGCCTGGTTTTGTTGTTCTGTATGTTAATTTTGGCTCCTTTGTCATTGTGTTTTATTGTTGTTGTTCAATTTGTATCTTGCCCGGATGTTGTTGTTTTTAAATTAGGGCCTGTTGTTAATGTGTTTTGTTGTTGCTGTCGAAGCAGTATCTTTCCCGGATGTTGTTTTTGATTCAGTTAAAATTGATCCTGTTGTCATTGTGTTTTGTTGTTGTTGTTCAATTGGTATCTTGCCAGAGTGTTGTGGTCGTTTTAAGTTAAAACTGGTCCTGTTGCCATTGTGTTTTGTTGTTTTTGATCAGTTGGTATCTTGTCAGGTTGTTGTTGTCATTTAAGTAATAATTGGTCCTGTTGTCATTGTGTTTTGTTGTTTTGTTCAATTGGTATGTTGCCGTTGTTGTTGTTGATTACATTTTGTCCTGTTGTCATTGTGTTTTATTGTTGTTGTTCAATTGGTATCTTGCCCGAGTATTGTTGGTCAGGTTGTTGTTGTCATTAAATGAAAATTTGGTCTTCTTGTCGAATCGATTTCTTGCCTGGTTTTTGTTGTGCTGTATGTTAATTTTGTTCTCTTGTTATTGTATTTTGTTGTCGTTGTTCAATCAATATCTTTCCAGGTTGTTGTTGCCATTTAAGTTAAAATTGGTCCTGTGGTCATTGGGGTTGATTATTGTCGTCCAGTCAATATCTTGCCAGGGTGGTGTTGTCGTTTTAAGTCAAAATTGGTCCGTTGTCATTGTATTTTGCTGTTGTCGTTCAACTGGTATCTTACCCGGTTTAGTTGTTGTTGTTTATGTTAAAACTGGTCCTGTTGTCATTGTGTTTTGTTGTTGTTGTTAAATTGGTATCTTGCCCGAGTGTTGTTGTTGTTTAAGTTAAAATTGGTCCTGTTGTCTTTGTGTTTTGTTGTTGTTGTTTAATTGGTATCTTGCCCGTTTGTTGTTGTTGATTAAATTTTGTCCTGTTGTCTTTGTGTTTTATTGTTGTTGTTCAATTGGTTTCTTGTTGAAGTGTTGATGTTGTTTAAGTTAAAATTGGTCCTGTTGTCATTGTGTTTTGTTGTTGTTGTTCAATCAATATATTGCCAGGTTGTTGTTGCCATTTAAGTTAAAATTGGTCCTGTTGTCATTGGGTTTGATTGTTGTTGTGCAATCAATATCTTGCCAGTTTGTTGTTGTTGTTGTTTATGTTAAATTTGTTCCTGTTGTCATTGTGTTTTGTTGTTGTTGCCCAATCAATATCTTGACAGGTTGTTGTTGTTGTTTATGTTAAATTTGTCCCTGTTGTCATTGTGTTTTGGTTGTTGTTCCATTGGTATCTTGCCCAGTTGTTGTTGTTGATTAAACTTGGTCATATTGTCATTGTGTTTTGTTGTTTTTGTTCAATTGGTATCTTGAGCAGGTGTTGTTGTCGTTGAAGACAAAATTGGTCCGTTGTCATTGTGTTTTGTTGTTGTTCAATTGGTATCTTGCCCGGTTGTTGTTGTTGATTAAATTTGGTCCTGTTGTCATTGTGTTTTGTTGTTTTTGGTCGATTGGTATCTTGTCTGGTTGTTGTTGTCGTTTAAGTTAAAATTGGTCCTGTTGGCATTGTGTTTTGTTGTTGTCCAATTGGTTTAATATCCGGTTGTTGTTGTCGATTAAGTTAAAAGTGATCCATTGTCATTGTGTTTTGTTGTTGTTCAATTGGTATCTTGCCCGGTTGTTTTTGTTGATTAAAGTTGGTCCTGTTGTCTTTGTGTTTTATTGTTGTTGTTCAATTGGTATCTTGTCAGGTTGGTGTTGTCGTTTAAGTTAAAATTGGTCCTGTTGGCATTGTGTTTTGTTGTTGTTGTCCAATTGGTTTAATATCCGGTTGTTGTTGTCGATTAAGTTAAAATTGATCCATTGTCATTGTGTTTTGTTGTTGTTCAATTGGTATCTTGCCCGGTTGTTTTTGTTGATTAAAGTTGGTCCTGTTGTCTTTGTGTTTTATTGTTGTTGTTCAATTGGTATCTTGTCAGGTTGGTGTTGTCGTTTAAGTTAAAATTGGTCCTTTGTCATTGTGTTTTGTTGTTTTTGATCGGATGGTATCTTGTCAGGTTGTTGTTGTCAAGATTTAGTTGGTAATGTTTTCGCTGTGTTTTTTTGTTGTTGTCGTCTTGGTATCTTGCCAGGTTGTTGTTGTCGTTTTAAGTTAAAACTGGTCCTGTTGTCATTGTGTTTTGTTGTTGTTGTTCACCTGGTATCTTGCCCGGTTGTTGTTGTTGATTAAATTTGGTGCTGTTGTCATTGTGTTTAGTTGTTTTTGATCAGTTGATAACTTGTCAGGCTGTTGTTGTCATTTAAGTTATATTTGGTCCCGTTGTCATTGTGTTTTGTTGTTGTTGTCCAGTTGGTTTCTTGCCTGGTTGTTGTTATCATTTAAGTTGGTATCTTGTCAGTTTGTTGTTGTCGTTTAAGTTAGTCCACTTGGTATCTTTCCTGGTTGTTGTTGTCGTTTAAGTTAAAATTGATCCCGTTGTCATTGTGTTTTGTTGTTGTTGTTCAGTTGGTATCTTGCCAGGTTGTTGTTGTCGTTTTAAGTTATAACTGGTCCTGTTGTCATTGTGTTTTGTTATTGTTGTTCATCTGGTATCTTGCCCGGTTGTTGTTGTTGATTAAATTTGGTGCTGTTGTCATTGTGTTTAGTTGTTTTTGATCAGTTGGTATCTTGTCAGGTTGTTATTGTCATTTAAGTTATATTTGGTCCTGTTGTCATTGTGTTTTGTTGTTGTTGTCCAGTTGGTTTCTTACGTGGTTGTTGTTATCATTTAAGTTGGTATCTTGTCAGTTTGTTGTTGTCGTTTAAGTTAGTCCACTTGGTATCTTCCCTGGTTGTTGTTGTCGTTTAAGTTAAAATTGATCCTGTTGTAATTGTATTTTGTTGTTGTCGTTCAATTGGTATCTTACCTGGTTGTTGATTAAATGCGGTCCTGTTGTCATTGTATTTTGTTGTTGTTGTTCAATTGTCATCTTGCCCGGTTGTTGTTGTTGATTAAATTTGGTCCTGTTGTCATTGTGTTTTGTTTTTGCTGTCGAATCAATATGATTCCCGGTTGTTGTTATTGATTAAATTAACATTCGATCCTGTTTTCATTGTCTTTTTGTTTTGTTTTGTTCATTTGCCTGGTTCATGTTGTCATTGTGTTTTGTTGTTGTTGTTCAAATGGTATCTTTCCTGAGTGTTTTTGTCATTTAAGTTAAAATTGGTCCTGTTGTCATTGTGTTATGTTGTTGTTGTTCAATTGTTATCTTGCCCGGTTGTTGCTGTTTATTAAATCTGGTCCTGTTGTCATTGTGTTTTGTTGTTTTTGATCGATTGGTAATTTGTCAGGTTGTTGTTGTCGTTTAAGTTAAAATTGGTTCTGTTAGAATTGTGTTTTGCAATTGGTATCTTGCCTGGTTGTTGTCGTTTAAGTGAAAATTTGTCATGTTTTCATTGTGTTTTGTCGTTGTTGTCCAATTGGTATATTGCCCGGTTGTTGTTGTTGATTAAATTAAAATTAGGTCCTGTTGTTTTGTTGTTGTCCAAGTGGTATCTTGCCCGAGTGTTGTCGTTTTAAGTTCAAACTGGTCCTGTTGTCATTGTAATTTGTTGTTGTTGTTCAACTGGTATCTTGCCCGGTTGTTGTTGTTCATTAAATTTGATCCTGTTGTCATTGTGTTTTGTTGTTGTTGTCCAATTGGTATCTTGCCTGGTTGTTGTTTTTGTTGTCATTGTGTTTTGTTGTTGCTGTCCGATTGGTATCTTACCTGATTGTTGTTGTCGTTTAAGTTAAAATGTGTCCGTTGTCATTGTGTATTGTTGTTTTTGATCAGTTCGTATCTTGACAGTTTGTTGCTGTCGTTTAGGTTATAGTTGGTATTATTACCTGATCTCCTATATCAATGCTTTATCGTCATTTCTTGCTAATTCACTAAGGAAAAGACTGTTCCCGGTGAAAACGAACTGTTACCGGGCTTAAGTTTCGACTGTTTCCCTCACGTGCTGGAATTTCCCCGATTACTATTTATAGAAGGAACCTCAAAAACTCGGCATTTTCCGCTGCACTTCGTGACGGGCGGAAAATGCCGAATTTTCCCACACATTGAACATTAATAACATTAACATTAACACAGTAACATTAATCAGGTAATAAAACAGTTATCACATGTGTGTTTGGGGAACAGTCAAAACTGTTTTCCCTTGGTGTCGGGGGATGTCAGTGTGAACTGTTTCCCTCGGCCTATCGGCCTCGGGAAACAGTTCACACTGCCATCCCCTCCACCTCGGGACAACAGTTTTGACTGTTCCCCAAACACACATGTGATAACTGTATAATGTTGTCATTGTGGTTTGTTGTTGTTGTTGTTGTCCACTTGGTATCTTTTCTGGTTGTTGTTGTTGTTTAAGTTAAAACTGGTCCTGTTGTCATTGTGTCTTGCCCGGTTGTTGTTGTTGATTAAATTTGGTCCTGCTGTTATTGTGTTTTGTTGTTGCTTTCAAATCAATTCAAATTCCCGGTTGTTGTTATTGATTAAATTAAAAAAAAGATCCTGTTGTCATTGTCTTTTTTCTTTTTTGTTCGTTTGATATCTTACCTAGTTGTTGTTGTCGTTTAAGTTAAAACTGGTCATGTTGTCATTGTGTTTTGTTGTTGTTGTTTTTCAATTGGTATCTTGCTCAGTTGTTGTTGTTGATTACGTTTTGTCCTGTTGTCTTTGTGTTTTATTGTTGTTGTTCAATTGGTATCTTGCTCGAGTTTTGTTGTTGTTTAAGTTAAAATTGGTCCTGTTGTTATTATGTGATGTTGTTGTTGTTAAATTGGAATCTTGCCCGCTTGTTGTTGATTACATTTTGTCCTGTTGTCATTGTGTTTTATTGTTGTTGTTCAATTGGTATCTTGCCCGAGTTTTGTTGTTTAAGTTAAAATTGGTCCTGTTGTTATTGTGTTTTGTTGTTGTTTTTCATTCAATATCTTGCCAGGTTGTTGTTGTCGATTAAGTTAAAATTGGTCCTGTTAGAATTGTGTTTTGTTGTTGTTGTTCCATTGGTATCTTGCCTGGTTGTTGTTGTTGATTACATTTGGTCATATTGTGATTGTGTTTTGTTGTTGTTGTTTAATTGGTATTTTGCTCGGTTGTTGTCGATTAAATTTGTTCCTTTTGTCATTGTGTTTTGTTGTTTTTGATTGATTGGTATCTTGTCAGGTTGTTGTTGTCATTTAAGTTAAAATAGGTCCTGTTGGAATTGTGTTTTGTTGTTGTTGTTGAATTGATATCTGACTTGATTGTTGTTGTTGATTAAATTTGGTCCTGTTGTCATTGTGTTTTGTTGTTATTGTTCAAGTGGTATCTTGCCCAGTTTTGTTGTTGATTAAATTATTTGCTGTTGTCATTGTGTTTTGTTGTTGTTGTTCCATTGGTATCTTGCCCGGTTGTTGTTGTTGCAATTTAAGTTAAAATTGGGTCATAATGTCATTGTGTTTTTTTGTTGTTGCCCAATCAATATCTTGGCAGGTTGTTGTTGTTGTTTATGTTAATTTGGTTCCTGTTGTCATTGTGTTTTGTTGTTGTAGGTTCAATTGGTATATTGCCCGGTTGTTGTTGTTGATTACATTTTGTCCTGTTGTCATTGTGTTTTATTGTTGTTGTTCAATTTGTATCTTGCCCGAGTGTTGTTGTTGATTAAAGTTGGTGTTGTTGTCATTGTATTTTGTTGTTGTTGTTCAACTGGTATCTTCCCCTGTTGTTGTTGTTGATTCAATTTTGTCCTGTTGTTATTGTGTTTTGTTGTTTTTAATCGATTGGTCAGGTTGTTGTTGTCATTAAATTAAAATTGGTCCTGTCGGAATTGTGTTTTGTTGTTGTTGTCCAATTGGCATCTTGCATGGTTGTTGTCGTTGAAGTTAAAATTGGTCCTGTTGTCATTTTGTTTTGTTGTTGTTCAATTGGTATCTTGCTTGGTTGTTGTTGTTGATTAAATTTGGTCCTGTTGTCATTGTGTTTTGTTGTTGTTCAATTTGTATCTTGCCCGGTTGTTGTTGTTGATTAAATTTGGTGTTGTTGTCATTGTGTTTTGTTGTTATTGTCCAGTCGATATCTTGCCCGTTTGTTGTTGTTGATTGAATTTGGTTGTTGTTGTTCAATTGGTATCTTGCCCGAGTTTTGTTGTTGTTTAAGTTAAAATTGGTCCTTTTGTCTTTGTGTTTTGTTGTTGTTGTTTAATTGGTATCTTGCCCGTTTGTTGTTGTTGATTAAATCTTGTCCTGTTGTCTTTGTGTTTTATTGTTGTTGTTCAATTGGTTTCTTGTTGATGTGTTGTTGTTGTTGTTTAAGTTAAAATTGGTCCCGTTGTCATTGTGTTTTATTGTTGTTGTTCCATTGGTATCTTGCCCGGTTGTTGTCGTTGATTAAATTTGGTCCTGTTGTCATTGTGTTTTCTTATTTTTGATCAATTGTATCTTGTCATGTTGTTGTTGTCATTTAAGGTGAAATAGGTCTCTTTGGAATTGTGTTTTGTTGTTGTCTAATTGGTATCTAGCCCGGTTTTTGTTGTTGATTAAATTTGGTCATATTGTCATTGCGTTTTGTTGTTTTTGATCGATTGGTATTTTTTCATGTTTTTTTTTGTCGTTTGAGATAAAATTGGTCCCGTTGGAATTTTGTTTTGGTGTTGTCCAATTGGTATCTTGCCCGGTTGATGTCGTTTAAGATAAAATTTATCCTGCTTTCATTGTGTTTTGTTGTTGTTGCACAATTGGTATCTTGCTCGGTTGTTGTTGTTGATTAATTTTGGTGCTGTTGTCATTGTGTTTTGTTGTTTTTAATTGATTGGTATCTTGTCAGGTTGTTGTTGTCATTTAAGTTCAAAAAGGTCCTGTTAGAATTGTGTTTTATTGTTGTTGTTGTTCAATTGATATCTTACTCGGTTGTTGTTGTTGGTTAAATTTGGTCCTGTTGTCATTGTGTTTTGTTGTTCTTGTTCAATCGGTATCTTGTCCGCTTGTTGTTGTTGTTGTTTAAGGTAAAATGGTCCTTTGTCACTGTGTCTTGTTGTTTTTCAATTGGTATCTTGCCCGGTTGTTGTTGTTTAAGTTAAAATTGGTCCTTCTGTTATTGTGTTTTGTTGTTGTTGTTCAGTTGGTATCTTGCGCGGTTGTTGTTGTTGATTAAATGTGTTCCTGGTGTCATTGTGTTTTGTTGGTGCTTTCAAATAAATATCTTTTCTGGTTGTTGTTGTTGATTAAATTAAAATTTGGTCTTCTTGTCATTGTCTTTTGTTGTTGTTGTCCAATCGCTATATCTTGCCTGGTTTTTGTTGTTCTGTATGTTAATTTTAGTTCTGTTGTTATTGTATTTTGTTGTCGTTGTTCAATCAATATATTGCCAAGTTGTTGTTGCCATTTAGTTTAAATTGGTCCTGTGGTCATTGGGTTTGATTATTGTTGTCCAATCAATATCTTGCCAGGGTGTTTTAAGTCAAAATTGGTCCGTTGTCAGTGCGTTTCGTTGTTGTTGTTCAATTGGTATCTTGGCCGGTTGTTGTTGTTCTTGATTAAATTTGGTCCTGTTGTCATTGTGTTTTGTTGTTTTTGATCGATTGGATCTTGTCAGGTTGTTGTTGTCATTTAAATTAAAATTTGTCCTGTTGGAATTGTATTTTGTTGTTGTTGTCCAATTGGTATCTTGCCTGGTTGTTGTCGTTTAAGTTAATATTTGTATTGTTGTCATTGTGTTTTGTTGTTGTTGTTTAATTAGTATCTTGCTTGGTTGTTGTTGATTAAATCTGGTCCTGTTGTCATTGTGTTTTGTTGTTTTTGATCGATTGGTATTTTGTCAAGTTGTTGTCGTCGTTTAAGTTAAAATTGGTCTGGTCCGAATTGGGTTTGAGGGGTAGGAGTATGTGTTACTCCGCCGCCGGTAGAAGCAGTGCAATAAAACTCTCCCCACGCCGGGGCACTGTTTTGTTGTTATTGTCTAATTGGCAGCTTTGCCTGGTTGTTGTTGTTGATTAAATTTGGTCCTGTTGTCATTGTGATTTGCTGTTGTTGTTTAATTTGTATCTTGCCCGTATGTTGTTTTGATTAAATTTTGTCCTGTTGTCATTGTGTTTTGTTGTTGCTGTCAAATCAATATATTTCCCGTTTGTTGTTATTGATAAAATTAAAAGTAGGTCCTGTTGTCATTGTGTTTTGTTGTTGTTGTCCAAGTGGTATCTGCCCGGTTGTTGTCGTTTAAGTGACAATTGCTCCTGTTGTCATTGTGTTTTGTTGTTGTTGTTCAATTTGTATCTTGCCCGAGTGTTGTCATTTTAAGTTAAAACTGTTCCTGTGGTCATTGTAATTTTTGTTGTTGTTCAACTGGTATCTTGCGCGGTTGTTGTTGTTGATTAAATTTGGTCCTGTTGTCATTATTATCTTGCCTTGTTGTTGTTGTCCTTTAAGTTAAAATTGGTCCGTTTTCATTGTGTCTTGTTGTTTTTGATCAGTTGGTATCTTGTCAGTTTGTTGTTGTCGTTTAGGTTATTGTGGATAATGTTATGATTGTGTTCTGTTGTTGTTGTCAACTTGGTATCTTTCCTGGTTGTTGTTGTCGTTTAAGTTAAAATTAATCGTGTTGTCATTGTGTTTTGTTGTTGTTGTTCAACTGGTATCTTGCCCGTTTGTTGATTCAATTGGGTCCTATTATCATTGTGTTTTGTTGTTGTTCTTGTTCAATTGGTATCTTGCCTAGTTGTTGTTGTTGATTAAATTTGGTGTTGCTGTCGACTCGATATGATTCCCGTTTGTTGTTATTGATTAAATTAAAATTTGGTCCTGTTATTGTCATTTGTTGTTTTTGTTCAGTTGGTATCTTGCCCGGTTGTTGTTGCCATTTTAAGTTAAAACTGGTCCTATTGTCATTGTGTATTGTTGTTGTTGTTCAGTTGGTATCTTGTCCGGTTGTTGTCGTTTAAGTTAAAATTGGTCCGTTTGTTATTGTGTTTTGTTGTTGTTGTTAAATTGGTCTCTTGCCCGGTTGTTTTTGTTGCAATTTAAGTTAAAATTGGTCCTGTTGTCATTGTGTTTTGTTGTTGTTGCCCAATCAATATCTTGTCAGGTTGTTATTGTTGTTCATGTTAAATGAGTTCCTGTTTTCATTGTGTTTTGTTGTTGTTGTTCAATTGGTATCTTACCAGGTTGTTGTTGCTGATTAAATTTTGTCCTATTGTCATTGTGTTTTATTGTTGTTGTTCAATTGGTATCTTGCCCGAGTGTTGTTGTTTAAGTTAAAATTGGTCCTGTTGTCATTGTGTTTTGTTGTTGTTGTTCAATCAATATCTTGCCAGGTTGTGGTTGCCATTTAAGTCATAATTGGTCCTGTGGTCATTGGGTTTGATTGTTGTTGTCCAATCAGTATCTTGCCAGGTTGTTGTTGTTGCAATTTAAGTTATAGTTGGTGCTGTTGTCATTGGGTTTTGTTGTTGCCCAATCAATATCTTGACAGGTTATTGTTGTTATTTATGTTAAATTGGTTCCTGTTGTCATTGTGTTTTTTTGCTGTTGTTCCATTGGTGACTTGCGCCGGTTGTTGTTGTTGATTAAATTTGGTCATATTGTCATTGTGTTTTGCTGTTGCTCATTTGGTATCTTGACCAGTTGTTGTCATTTATGTTAAAATTGGTCCATTCTCATTGTGTTTTGTTGTTGTTGTTCAGTTGGTATCTTGTCCGGTTGTTGTTGATTAAATCTGGTCCTATGGTCTCTGTGATTTGATGTTGTTGTTTAATTTGTATCTTGCCCGGATGTTTTTGTGATTAAATGTTGTCCTGTTGCCATTGTGTGTTGTTGTTGCTGTCAAATCAATATCTTTTCCGGTTGTTGTTATTGATTAAATCAAAATTAGGTCCTGTTGTCATTGTGTTTTGTTGTTGTTGCCCAAGTGGTATCTTGTCCGGTTGTTGTCGTTTAAGTGAAAATTGCTCCTGTTGTCATTGTGTTTTGTTTTTGTTGTTCAACTGGTATCCTGCCCGGTTGTTGTTGGAATTTAAGTTAAAATTGGTCCTGTTGTCATTGTGTTTTGTTGTTGTTGCCCAATCAATATCTTGTCAGGTTGTTGTTGTTGTTCATGTTAAATGAGTTCCTGTTGTCATTGTGTTTTGTTGTTGTTCAATTGGTATCTTACCTGGTTGTTGTTGCTGATTAAATTTTGTCCTATTGTCATTGTGTTTTATTGTTGTTGTTCAATTGGTATCTTGCCCGAGTGTTGTTGTTTAAGTTAAAATTGGTCCTGTTGTCATTGTGTTTTGTTGTTGTTGTTCAATCAATATCTTGCCAGGTTGTGTTTGCCATTTAAGTTATAATTGGTCCTGTGGTCATTGGGTTTGATTGTTGTTGTCCAATCAGTAACTTGCCAGGTTGTTGTTGTTGCAATTTAAGTTATAGTTGATGCTGTTGTCATTGTGTTTTGTTGTTGCCCAATCAATATCTTGACAGGTTGTTGTTGTTGTTTATGTTAAATTGGTTCCTGTTGTCATTGTGTTTTTTTGCTGTTGTTCCATTGGTGTCTTGCCCGGTTGTTGTTGTTGATTAAATTTGGTCATATTGTCATTGTGTTTTGCTGTTGCTCAGTTGGTATCTTGACCAGTTTTTGTTGTCATTTATGTTAAAATTGGTCCATTCTCATTGTGTTTTGTTGTTGTTGTTCAGTTGGTATCTTGTCCGGTTGTTGTTGATTAAATCTGGTCCTATTGTCATTGAGATTTGATGTTGTTTTTTAATTTGTATCTTGCCCGGATGTTTTTGTGATTAAATGTTGTCCTGTTGTCATTGTGTTTTGTTGTTGCTGTCAAATCAATATCTTTCCCGGTTGTTGTTATTGATTAAATCAAAATTAGGTCCTGTTGTCATTGTGTTTTGTTGTTGTTGCCCAAGTGGTATCTTGTCCGGTTGTTGTCGTTTAAGTGAAAATTGCTCCTGTTGTCATTGTGTTTTGTTTTTGTTGTTCAACTGGTATCCTGCCCGGTTGTTGTTGTTGATTAAATTTGGTCATGTTGCCATTATTACCTTGCCTTGTTGTTGTTGTCCTTTAAGTTAAAATTGGTCCGTTGTCATTGTGTTTTGTTGTTGTTGTTCAATTGGTATCTTGCGCGGTTGTTGTTGTTGATTAAATTTGGTCCTTTTGTCATTGTGTCATTGTGTTTTGTTGTTTTTGATCGATTGGTATCTTGTCAGGTGTTTGTTTTCGTTTAAGTTAAAATTTGTCCTGTTTTCAATGTGTTTTGTTTTTGTTGTCAAATCAATATCTTTCCCGGTTGTTTTATTGATTAAATTAACAAATTAGGTCCTATTGTCATTGTGTTTTGTTGTTGTTGTCCAAGTGGTATCTTGCCTGGTTGTTGTTGTCATTTAAGTTAAAATTGATCCTGTTTTCATTGTGTTTTGTTGTTGTTCAACTGGTATCTTGCCCGTTTGTTGATTCAATTGGTTCCTGTTCCCGGTTGTTGTTATTGATTAAATTAAAATTTTGTCCTGTTGTCATTGTGTTTTGTTGGTGTTGTTCATTTGGTATCTTGCCCAGGTTGTTGTCGTTTAAGTTAAAATTGGTCCTGAATTTTGTTTTGTTGTTGTTCAATTGGTATCTTGCCCGGTTCTTGTTGATTAAATTTAGTCCTGTTGTCATTATGTTTTGTTGTTTTTGATCGCTTGGTATCTTGTCATGTTCTTGTTGTCATTTAAGTTCAAATTGGTCTTGTTATCATTGTGTTTTGTTGTTCAGTTGGTATCTTGCTCGGTGGTTGTTGTTAATTAAATAAGTCCTGTTATCATTGTGTTTTGTTGTTGTTGTCCAATTTGTATCTTGCCCAGATGTTGTTGTTTATTAAATTGGTTCCTGTTGTCATTGTGCTTCTTTGCTGTTGTTCCATTGGTATCTTGGCCGGTTGTTGTTGTTGTTGATTAAATTTGGTCATGTTGTCATTGTGTTTTGTAGTTGTTGTTCAGATGGTATCTTGCCTAGTTGTTGTTGTTAGTTAATTTTGGTCCAGTTGTCATTGTGTTTTATTGTTGTTGTCCAATCAGTATCTTGCCAGGTTGTTGTTGTTGCGATTTATGTTCAAATTGGTACTTTGTTTTGTTGTTGTCCAATTGGTATCTTACCAAGTTGTTGTAATTTAAGTGAAAATTGATCCTGTTGTCATTGTGGACGATTGTTTTTGTCGAATCAATATCTCCAGGTTGTTGTTGTTGCCATTTAAGTTAAAATTGGTCCTGTTGTCATTGTGTTCGATTGTTGTTGTCGAATCAATATCTCCAGGTTGTTGTTGTTGCCATTTAAGTTAAAATTAGTCCTGTTGTCATTTTGTCTTGTTGTTGTACAATTGGTATCTGACGAGATGGTTGTTGTTTCTGTGAAAATTGGTCCTGTTGTCATTGTGTTTTGTTGTTGTCTGATTGGTATATTTCCTGGTTGTTGTTGTCGTTTAAGTTGAAATTGATCCTGTTGTCATTGTGTTTTGTTGTTGTTGTTCAATAGGTATCTTGCCCGGTTGTTGTTGTTGATTTAATTTGGTCCTGCTGTCATTGTGTTTTGTTGTTGCTGTCGAATCAGTATGGTTTCCGGTTGTTGTTATTGATTAAATTAAATACTATTATATTGATAAGTTGTTGTTGTCGTTTATGTTAAAATTGGCCCGTTTGTCTTTGTGTTTAGGTGTTATTGTTCAGTTGGTATCTTGCGCGATTGTTGTTTTTTATTAAATTTGGTGCTGTTGTCATTGTGTTTTGTTGTTGTTGTCCACTTGGTATCTTTCCTGGTTGTTGTTGTCGTTTTAGTTAAAACTGGCCCTGTTGTCATTGTGTTTTGTTGCTGTTGTTCACCTGGTATTTTGCCCAGTTGTTGTTGTTGATTAAATTTGGTCCTGTTGTCATTGTGTTCTGTTGTTTTGATCAGTTGGTATCTTGTCAGGTTGTTGTTTAAGTTATAATTGGTCCTGTTGTCATTGTGTTTTGTTGTTGTTGTCTGCTTGGTATATTTCCTGGTTGTTGTTGTCGTTTAAGTTGAAATTGATCCTGTTGTCATTGTTTTGTTGTTGTTGTTCAATTGGTATCTTGCCCGGTTGTTGTTGTTGATTTAATTGGTCCTGCTGTCATTATGGCTCCCCCACACAAAGTGTGGTATGGGGGCCATATTGATTTTGTGCTTTCTGTCTGTCTGTCTGTTTCTCTGCGTGTCTATGTGTCTGTGTCACAAACGATGTCCGATCAATAACTAGAGAATGGTTGGACCTAGAGTCCTCAAACTTGGAAGGATGGTTGGTCATGACCAGTAGATGACCCCTATTGATTTTGGGGTAACTAGGTCAAAGGTCAAGGTTGCGGTGACATTGACTATCAAAATGATGTCCGATCAATAACTAGAGAATGGTTGGACCTAGGGTTCTGTCATCTTCCCTGTTGTTGTTGTTGATTAAATTTCGTCCTGTTGTCATTGTGTTTTGTTGTTTTTGATCAGTTGGTATCTTGTCAGTTTGTTGTTGTCGTTTAAGTTATAGTTGGTAATGTTGTCATTGTGTTTTGTTGTTGTTGTCTGCTTGGTATCTTTCCTGGTTAATGTTGTTCTTAATGTTAAAATTGATCCTGTTGTCATTGTGTTTTGTTGTTGTTGTTCAATGGGTATCTTGCCCGGTTGTTGTTGTTGATTACATTTGTTGTTGCTGTCGAATCAATTTGAGTCCCGGTTGCTGTTGTCAGTGTGTTTTGTTGTTGTTGTCCACTTGGTATCTTTCCTGGTTGTTGTTGTCGTTTTAATTAAAACTGGCCCTGTTGTCATTGTGTTTTGTTGCTGTTGTTCACCTGGTATTTTCCCAGTTGTTGTTGTTGATTAAATTTGGTCATGTTGTCATTGTGTTCTGTTTTTTTGATCAGTTGGTATCTTGTCGGGTTGTTGTGGTCATTTAAGTTATAATTGGTCCTGTTGTCATTGTGTTTTGTTGTTGTTGTCTGCTTGGTATCTTTCCTGGTTAATGTTGTTCTTAAAGTTAAAATTGATCCTGTTGTCATTGTGTTTTGTTGTTGTTGTTCAAATGGTATCTTGCCCGGTTGTTGATTAAATGTGGTCCTGTTGTCATAATGTTTTGTTGTTGTCAATTGTCATCTTGCCCAGTTGTTGTTGTTTAAATTTGGTCCTGCTGTCATTGTGTTTTGTTGTTGCTGTCGAATCAATATGATTCCCGGTTGTTGTTATCGATTAAATTAAAAAAAGTTCCTGTTGTCATTGTCTTTTGTTGTTGTTGTTTATTGTCTCGCCTTTTCGAAGAAAAAAAGAGACATAGGTGTCGCTTTTCCGGCGGCGGCGGCGTCAACATTCAAGTTTTGCGTTTAGGCCACTTTTTCACAAACTGTATGCACTAGACCTTTAAAACTTTGCTTTTAGTTGTATCTTGAGTGGTACATCGAAACGTGACAAAGCAACTGTGGAAGTGACCTTGACCCTCCAAGCAAGGGCAGATAACCTTATAATTGTTACCTTCAACTTTTGCGTTTAGGTCACTTTTCACAAACGGTATGCACTAAGACCTTTCAAACTTTGCTTATAGTTGTATCTTGAGTGGTACATTGCAACGTGACAAAGCAAATGTGGATGTGACCTTCACCATCCAAGCAAAGGGCAGATAACTTTAATTGTTACATTAACATCACTTTCTCATGAACTAAAATTATACACTAGATGTTTTAAACCTAATTTATAGCTTAATCTTTGGAAGAAAACATATTCTATTTTGACATAGTTGTTGTCTTCGGTAGTGCATTTTTTTTTTTGGATGCCTGGATTTCATCTGTGACCTTGACCTACTTTTACGAGCTGATGATTTTTAGCTCTACTGGCCAGAGGCCTTCATTTTTCATCCGATCTTTATCAAACTTTACCAGATTGTTAATATCAAGGAAACTCACACAAGTTCGAAAACCAGCCAGATCAGACCAATAACAGCGGAGTTATGGCCCTTGATTTAGTTAAAAATGCTATATTTTGCCTCGTTTAATACGATAGGGCTTTCACTTTACCAAACTTTACTAGATGTTTGCCTTTTTTATTTCATTATTAGTATATTTGTTGGGTTTTTTCTTTTTCTTTTTTTGTTTTAATATATATATATATATATATATATTTTTTTTTTTTTATTATTTAATATATATATATAATATATATTTTTATTTTTTTATTTTAATTTTTTTTTTTTTTTTTAACATTTTCTTATTTCATTATTGTTTTGTTTTAAAAAAATGTTGACGTGTTAGCAGGAAGCATTGCTGTGCCTATTCCAATTTTTTTTCCGGTTCGTTGATTTAAAGCTCTACTGATCAGAGATCAGCAGAGCTTATGCCGTGGTGCGGTGTCCGTCGTCCTTCCGTAAACTTTTTTTTGTAGCGACTACTCCTCTGAAACTACTGAATGGATTTTCATGAAACTTGCCCATGAAGTCTAGTTGATCCTAGCAAAAATTCATGTTGATGTGAAATCCAAGATGGCCACCAAATCTAAAATAGATTTTTAAAAAACAAGTTTGTAGTGACAACTTCTTGAAAACTCTTAAGTGATATTGATATGGGACTTTTTCTAAAATGATCAGCATGACATGATGTTGGTCATTGTCGAAAATCTTTTTGATTTGACGTTAAAAATGGCTGCCAGCGGCCATCTTTGTTTACATAGAGTTATTTAGTAAAAACTTGTAGCGTCTACTGCTCTGAAACTACTAGACGGATTTCCATGAAAATTCACAGGAATGTTGCTCTTGATGTCTAAATGATCCTAGCAACATTTCAGGTTGATCGGAAATTCAAGAAACTTCACAGGAATGCTGATCTAGCTATCAAAAACCTATCGGTAGAGCTTCAAGGTCATTGACCTCTTGTTAATGGAGTTACGGCCCCTTGACATTTTTTTTTTAATTTCTTGTCGGCGCTACTCCTCCTAAACGCCTTGTTGGATTTCGAGGAAACTTGGCAGGAAGCATCGGTAAGAAGTCTAGTTGTGCATATTGCACTTTTGTTCCAGTTTGCTGATTTATGACGGAGTTATGGCACTTTGACATTTTTACTTTAAATTTCTTGTCGGCGCTACTCCTCCTAAACGGCTTGTTGGATTTCTACAAATTTTGGCAGGAAGCCTCAGTATGAAGCCTCAGTATGATGTCTAGTTGTGCAAAGCATGGTATAACATTGAAATTTTGAACAAGTTCGAAAACCAGCTAGATATAGTTAGTAACGACAGGTTATGGCCTTGATTTGTGAAAAATGCTATATTGTATTTTCCTTTGTTAAATCTGTAGTTACTTCATTTTTTATCTGATCTTTACCATATTTGTTTAGAATGTTAATATACCACCCCATCCCCCCCCCCACCCCCACCCCCCCCCCCCCCCCCCCCATTTTTATGAAATTTTTTAATTCATAGAAGAAATAGGGACAAATTAAAAAATGCCCATGCCAGACTAGACACAGCAGACTTATTGCCCATGATTACCACGTGAGCGATCTTAGGCCATCCTATCCCTGTTGTTTTTGCAATGTTTTAAAAAAAAAAACTACTGATGGGAATTTTATGTCGACAACCCTTGATATAAGAGTCATTTTAGCCAGTAGAGCATCCACAGGCCCTCTTGGGCCTCTTGTTTTTAATAGATTGGCATTTTTTTTTTAAACAAATGCACTTAAATGTCATCTCAGCAAACTCGATGGTTTTTAGTTACTAAAATGTTTACAAACTTTCATTTAAGCATCATTGACCTTTTTATTTTTAAGTCTAGCCCCCGTTAGGCGAGACATGTGAATCCACGGATTTCTTGTGTTCAGTTGGTATCTTGCCTGGTTGTTGTTGTCGTTTATGTTAAAATTGGTCCCGTTGTCATTGTGTTTTGTTGTTGTTCAGTTGGTATCTTGCCCGAGTGTTGTTGTCGTTTAAGTTAAAATTGGTCCTGTTGTCATTGTGTTTTGTTGTTGTTATTCAATTGGTATCTTGTCAGGTTGGTGTTGATTAAATTCGGTCCAGTTGTCATTGTGTTTTATTGTTTTGTCCAAACAATATCTTGCCAGGTTGTTATTGTTGGCATTTTAGTTAAAATTGGTTGTTTATTGTTGTTGTTTAACGTCGCACACCACAATTAATTTTCCATAGGGTCCCATTGTAACGTTTTTGTTCGTGGCATAGAGATAAAAAAGATTTTGCAACATGTATTTATGCTTAAATTCTTCATTGATCCAATATCTGCAATTTAAAACGCATTTAACAAATATTTACCAGATTGAACTTTTTTTAATTTCATGTGTGTTTCAAAATTTAGACAAAAATACAACCCCGTGGTGATTAGACCCATGATGTGTAAAATGAGGCAGAATAAGCTAGACATCTTATATCAACATGCATTTGTCTGTGATCTCTTCCTAAAATACTGTAGATTTAGAACCTGGTAAAGATAAATCAATGTATCCTGTAAAATGTAGAAAAGCGAACTTGTTTTTTTATCTACCTCCTTCATCTGTAGGGCACGAGTATTCAAGGTAGATAATAGTGGTGTGAGTCCTTAAGTGAAAATTGGTCCTGTTTTCATTGTGTTTTGTTGTTGTTGTTCAATTGGTATCTTGCCAGGTTGTTGTTGTTGATTAAATTTGGTCCTGTTGTCATTGTGTTTTGTTGTTATTGTCCAGTCGATATCTTGCCCGGTTGTTGTTTTTGATTGAATTTGGTACTGTTGACATTGTGTTTTGTTGCTGTCGAATCAATATGATTTCCGGTTGTTTTTACTGATAACATTTGTTCCTCATGTCATTGTCTTTTGTTGTTGTTGTCCAATCGATATCTTGCCTGGTTCTTGTTGTTCTGTATGTTAATTTTGGTTCTGTTGTTATTGAATTTAGTTGTTGTTCAATCAATATATTGTCCAGTGGTCATTGGTCCTGTTGGCATTGTGTTTTGTTGTTGTTGCCCAATCAATATCTTGACAGGTTGTTGTTGTTGTTTATGTTAAATTGGTTCCGTTGTCATTGTGTTTTTTTTGCTGTTGTTGCATTGGTATCTTGCCCGGTTGTTGTTGTTGATTGAATTTGGTCATATTGTCATTGTGTTTTGTTGATGTTGATCAATTGGTATCTTGCCCAGATGTTGTTGTTGGTTAAATTTGGTCCTGTTGTCATTGTGTTTTGTTGTTTTTGATGGATTGGTATTTTGTCCGGTTGTTGTTGTCGTTAAAATTGGTCCTGTTTGAATTGTGTTTTGTTGTTGTTGTCCATTAGGTATCTTGCCTGTCTGTTGTCGTCTAAGTTAAAATTTGTCTTGTTTTCATTGTGTTTTGTCGTTGTTGTTCAATTGGTATCTTGCTCGGTTGTTCTTTTTGATTAAATCTGGTCCTGTTGTCATTGTGATTTGTTGTTGTTGTTTAATTTGTATCTTGCCTGGATGTTGTTGTGATTAAATTTGGTCCTGTTGTCATTGTGTTTTGTTGTTGCTGTCAAATCAATATCTTTCCCAGTTGTTGTTATTGATTAAATTAAAATTAGTTCGTGTTGTCATTGTGTTTTGTTGTTGTTGTCCAAGTGGTATCTTGGCCGGTTGTTGTCGTTTAAGTTAAAATTGGTCCTGTTGTTTGTTGTTGTTGTTCAACCGATATCTTGCCCGAGTGTTGTTGATTAAAATTGATCCTGTTGTCATTTGGTTTTGTTGTTGTTGTCAATTGTCGTCTTATTGTTGATTGAATTTGGTCCTGCTGTCATTGTGTTTTGTTGTTGCTGTCAAATCAGTATGATTCTCGGTTGTTGTTACTGATTAAATTAATATTTGGTTTTGTTGTCATTGTCTTTTGTTGTTTTTGTTCAGTTGGTGTCTTGCCTGGTTGTTGTTGTTAAAATTGGTCCTTTTGTCATAGTGTTTTATTGTTGTTGTCCAATCAATATCTTGCCAGGTTGCTGTTGTTGTTGCCGTTTAAGTTAAAATTGGTACTGTGTTTTGTTTTGTCCAATCAGTATCTTGCCAGGTTGTTGTTGTTGTTGCAATATTTAAGTTAAAATTGGTCCTGTTGTCATTGTGTTTTGTTGTTGTTGCCCAATCGATATCCTTACAAGTTGTTGTTGTTTATGTTAAATTGGTTCCTGTTGTTATTGTGTTTTTTTGCTGTTGTTCAATTGGTATCTTGCCCGGTTGTTGTTGTTGTTGATTAAATTTGGTCCTGTTGTCATTGTGTTTTGTTGTTTTTAATCGATTGATATTTTGTCAGGTTGTTGTTGTCGTTTAAGTTAAAATTGGTCCTGTTTGAATTGTGTCATTGTGTTCTGTTGTTGTTGTTCAGTTGGTATCTTGCCCTAGTGTTGTCATTCTAAGTTAAAACTGGTCCTGTTGTCATTGTAATTTGTTGTTGTTGTTCAACTGGTATCTTGCCCGGTTGTTGTTGATTAAAATTGATCCTGCTGTCATTGTGTTTTGTTGTTGTTGTTCAATTGGTATCTTGCCCGGTTGTTGATTAAATGTGGTCCTGTTATCATTGTGTTTTGTTGTTGTTGTCAATTGTCATCTTGCCCGGTTGTTGTCGTTTATTGAATTTGGTCCTGCTGTCATTGTGGTTTGTTTTTGCTGTCGAATCAATATGATTCCCGGTTGTTGTTATTGATTAAATTAAAATTTGGTCCTGTCGTCATTGTCTTTTGTTGTTTTTGTTAAGTTGGTATCTTGCCTGGTTGTTGTTGTTGTTTATGTTAAAATTGGTCCTTTTGTCATTGTGTTTTGTTGTTGTTCAATTGGTATCTTGCCCGAGTGTTGTTGTTGATTAAATTTGGTCCTGCTGTCATTGTGTTTAGTGGTTCTTGATCGATTGGTATATTGTCAGGTTAGTGTTATTGTTTAAGTTACAATTGGTCCTCTTGGAATTGTGTTTTGTTGTTGTTGTTCAGTTGGTATCTTGCCCGGTTGTTGTTGATTAAATTTGGTCAAGTTGTCATTGTGTTTAATTGTTGTTGTCCAATCAGTATCTTGCCAGGTTGTTGTTGTTGCCATTTAAGTTAAAATTGGTACTGTGTTTTGTTGTTGTCCAATTGGTATCTGTATCTGTTTTGTTGTTCAATTGGTATCTTGCCCGAGTGTTGTCGTCTTAAAACGTGTCCTGTTGTCATTGTAATTTGTCGTTGTTGTTCAGCTGATATCTTGCCCGGTTGTTGTTGTTTATTAAATTTGGTCCGGTTGTCATTGTGTTTTGTTGTTGTTGTCCAGTTGGTATCTTGTCAGTTTGTTGTTGTCGTTAGGTTATAGCTGGTAATGTTGTCATTGTGTTTTGTTGTTGTTGTCCACATGGTATCTTTCCAAAGTTACACACCAAATAAGAATTCAAAACATGGATCGTTTCAAAAGTTATTGAGCAGAAACCAATTTGTCGGATGGACGTTGAGCGGAAAAGGGGCCATAACTCCTTCAGAAATTGACCGATGTTGACCTAAATCGAACTTGGCCTGTATTTTATAATTACACAGCTACACACCCAATAATAATTACAAACATGGACCCTTTCAAAAGTTATTGAGCGGAAACCAATTTGTTGCAGAAGATTAAGTCGAAAAGGGGCCACAACTCCTGCATAATATCAGCAACGTTGACCGAAATCGTACTTGACCTGTATTTTATAATTACACAGCTTTAACTCACCAAATATAAATTAAAAAGATGGACCCTTTCAAAAGTTGAGCGGAAACCAATTCGGTTGGGACGGACCGAAGGGACGGACATCCTAATATTTTGGGTTTAGGTGGCTACTCCATTGTTCTCCCTATTGTCCAACATAAACCCAAAAATAGCTAAATAAACCTACGGAATGAATAGAATTTACAGTTACTATTGTTTTCATAGTCCCATAACCCCAATCTGCTCGGAAGGGACAGACGGACAGGGGTAACACTTAATGCCCCTTTCGGCATTCTAGAATGCCGGGGGCATAAAAATAAACTATTTCAAGGACAGAAATGTTTCTGCAACTATGATATACAAGTCTAAAATACTTCACCTATCCACGGATCTAAAATAATATTAAACTAGAAATCCCGGCATTAGCTACTTAACTATGAATTCGCCAAAAAAAGATAATGTCAAAAGGGGCCCTAACTCATGCATAAATTGACCGATTGACAAATTGAGCGGAAATAGAACTTGACCTGTATTTTATAATTACAAAATGACACAACAAATATGAATTCAAAACATGGATCCTTTCAAAAGTTATTGAGCGGAAACCAATTTGTTGCAGAAAATTAAGGCGAAAAATTACCAACGTTGACCGAAATCGAACTTGACCTGTATTTTATAATTACAGAGTGCCACACCAAATATGAATTTAAAACATGGACCGTTTCAAAAGTTACTGTGCAGAAAAGGGGCCACAACTCCTGCATAAAATCAGCAACGTTGACCAAAATCGAACTTGACCTGTATTTTATAATTACACAGCTACACACCAAATATAAATTAAAAACATGGACGCTTTCAAAAGTTATTGAGCGGAAACCAATTCGGATGGGATAGACGGATGGACAGGGGTAACACTTAATGCCCCTTTCGGCATTCTCGAATGCCAGGGGTATAAAAACAAACTATTTCGAGGACAGAAATGTTTCTGCAACTATGATATACAAGTCTAAAATACTTCACCTATCCACAGATCTAAAATAATATTAAACTAGAAATGTGTCCTATAAATGTGTCCATAGGACACGGATGCCCCCGGTATAAGTTACTTAACTATGAATTCGCTAAAAAAAAGATAAGATACAAGACGATATCAAAAAGGGCACTCACTCATGCATAAATTGAGCGATTGATAAATTGAGCGGAAATAGAACTTGGCCTGTATTTTATAATTACACAGCTACACACCAAATATTAATTACAAACATGGATCGTTTCAAAAGTTACTGGGTGGAAACCACTTCGGATGGGACGGACGGAAGGGACGGATGGACAGGGTTAACACTTAATGCCCCTTTCGGCATTCTCGAATGCCGGGGGCATAAAAATAAACTTCACCTATTTAAGGCCACAGATTGATAAAATATAAATTTTGCTTGGTCTTTAAGAGAAACCAAGAGACTATAATGTAACATCAGAGCATGTACGAATAGTGGTGTTATACCTGTATATGGATCACTTATCAACAATATACTGTACAGTTTCAAATTTTATTTTAACGGCATTTTTATTTCTATTAACAAACATAAACAATTGAAACACTAAAATTATCAGGCAAAGACGAAACAACATTAAAAAGGTATAAACTGATTGTAAAATAAATTTGTCCCAATAATCATGTCAGCACAGAAATAAAACAGGGTACCGCCAAATTAGTTCATATTTGATTTAAGAAAGTGCTTATAAAAATCCATTTTACAACTTGATATTTAATTTTATTTATAATACTTTTCAGACACATATTTAACCATTATTCGGGTTTCAGCCAAAGGTTTTTCTGAAAAAGATTGAGCAGTTTAAATAATGCTTAACTCAATATAAAGTGGTAAATAAAAATACCTTTTTTTTGAAAATCGGTTGAGAAATAAATATTTTACATCCCAAATGAGTTTATGATGGTGCTTTCCTTGATGACGGGACAGCAGAAAATTAAGAAATTTCATAGAACTTCAGTTAGCCTTCATATTTTGCAATAAAACTTTCAGGTTGTCTTAATTTACGAATATCCAACAATTTAAACCCCTTTTCAGATAAAAATTCTAAAAAGTATTTTCAAATTTTTCATGCAGCAGAATTTTGCATTGAAAACACCCCATCAATAAATACTGATAAAGGTGATCCTTTAGGAGCAACAAACACAATTAAGAGAATAAAGCAGCAGACTCGGTTTTATTGAGTCTGTTCATGAGAAGTAATGAAAGAAGCAACATCTCTCACCTTACGCTCATGACATTTTTAATTCTCAACCGATTTTGAAAAGTAAGATATTTTTATTTACCGCTAAAAATGTCTGTTTCACTGATATACAACTTTTTTATGTACGAATTGTATTTTGTCTAAAAAGTCCAATACCTTTGGCTGAAACAAGCGCCCCAAACAATACCTAAAAAATATAGTAGTAAAACACATTTTTAGTGGATAAAAGAAAAGCCCTATTTTTCGAAATCGATTGATTTAAATAAAGAAATTCACATGTGAAATTTCTGCCTCATGAAAAACACTAACTTTTTTTTAAAAAAAATTATTGAAAAAACAAGCTATACCGTTTGAGATTTTCTACTTACCTGCTGTATCGGCAACAAGGAGTTTACATGAGAAAAGACATATTTGGCTGTACTTTTTTTCTTTCTTAACTGATTTTTAAAACTAAGGCATCTTTTTTTTTAACCACTTAAAAACTCTATTTCCAATAATATTGGATTTTATATACCGTAGGTACTGTCATTAGGCAAATAGCTACTATGACAGTTTTGGTTTATAATCAACACGATGATCAAGTATGGCAGAGCAATACACGTCCCCTACCGGGCATTTTTTTTTTTAAAGTAACTGACCTTGACCTTGACCATCAATGCGATCCCAAACTTGCTTTTCATATCCCAAACTTGATTTTCATATAAGCCACCTACACACCAAGTTTCAGGCTAAAATTTCATTCCTAAGTAAAGTTAATGAGCAGAAAAAGTTGTTCTATTTTTAGTAACGGTTAACTTGACCTTGAACCCAGTGACCCCAAATGCAAACTCAAGCTTGCTTTTCAAATAAGCTACATACCCATAAAGTTACATTACAATATCTCATTTCTAAGTGAAGTTATTGAGCGAAAACCATTTTTCTGTTTTTAGTAACAGTGACCTAGACCTCAATGACCTCAAATGAAATCCCAAACTTCCTTTTTATATAAGCTACAAACCACTAAAGTTTCATTCCAACATCTCATTCCTATCTATAGTTAATGTGCGGAAATGTTTGTTTTTTAATTTTTAGAAAGGGCTGTTCCAGAAATTATGACGTCCCTACCATAGAAGGCACTTTTTTTTTACCCCACGCCACCCATGTAATTCAATTAAAATTGTACACGGCCACCCATGTAATTCCATGGCCACCCATGTAATTCCATTACATTTTTATACGGCCACCTATGTACATCAAAAGAAAATTCCGCATGACCACACACGTATTCTAATAAAAGAAAAGTGCGTTTTACGGAAAATCAACAACCTTGTCCACCATTGTTGTTTCATTTCGGTGACCTCGGATTTTATTGTCAGATCGGGAGACAAGCAGGCCTTTTTCTGGGTATTTTGGGAAAAGGTCCCCTGCAGAAATTGGGAAATTCTGAAAATTCCCAAATCCTGTACTTTGTCGATAAAAATATTTCACAATTTTGCAATTTCTCCGATGAAAATTATAAATTGTACTTTTTAATGAGTTTTGTTATAACTAAACAGAACTACGGTAGAGTATGTAAATTATTGTAATAAATATTAAAAAAAGATATTATGAAATTAATGTTTTATTTTCTTATAAATAAATAATATTAACTTCATAGTTTTAAAATTTATGATACCGGTCTATTCTAAATATTACCGACGATATCTAAAAGCGCCGCTTTTTATTAAATTAAAAGCGCCACATTTAGAATATACAAAATACGAAAATGCAATCTAATGACTGACGTTTCAAATTATAATGTGAATAATGATGTGTTTGATAATGTATAAAATGAACAATATCATGTCTGTTTTAATGTTGATTTTATACCAGCAAATGTTATTTGTCCACATGGATGCCTGATTTTACATTTCACTTAAAGTGCAAAGGACCATACACACGGTCTAGTGGGAAACCGTACATCGCAGCATCTCAAACATGATGTTGTTTTCACAGTGAAAATGAGATTGAACAAACTGTCGTGAAAATAAAAACAAAAAGTTTGTTTTATTATGTTTTATTATTTTGAAATTGGGAAAAAATACCTATATTTGGCATTGGGAATGGGGCCAAATAGAAGGATAGAGGGTGTTTATATAACACATATACCGTCTTTCTATGTCTCGCTGTGTGTAAATTACCGACTCTTTCTTTGCGGCGACCATACCATTACGGAAATATGGGAAATTCTGCAGACGGGCCGGAAATCTCGGAAAAATAGATTTGTCCATCAAATTTCTACATCATTTGGATGTTATCGTTAAATTGTTTTGACCTTGACCGACCCAATTAATTTCATGAATTGTCCTTTTTTCAGACCCATAAACGAACATTTGTTGACACTCCGACACCTATATACCAACATTTTAGGTCATTGTACCAACCCACCATTTGGTTTTACGTACAACCAACAATGTAATTCAATATAATATAAACACGCAACCCGTGTATATTAATTGTTTAAAAATACGGCAACCCACGTAAAAAATAAGTGTTTGCCGTCTGCGGGTGGGACGTCATCATTTTTTGAACAGCCCTAACAGTGACCTTGACCTTGATTCCCAGTGGCCTCAAATGTAATCCCAAACTTGCTTTTCATATAAGCTACCTACACACCAAGTTTCAGGTCAATATGAAATTCCTATATATTTTGTGTATTTTTACTATTTTCGTTGCCAAAGCAACCATATTTTTTTTTGTCAAATCACCAAAATAACATAAATTGCATAATCCCCTCATTGCCCTCTACCAACAAGTTTCATAAAAATATTTTATACACTTTTCTCATTATCGCAGGATACATATTTGTGGGACAAACTGAAGCACTGACTGACGGACGGGGGACAAACCTAATGTCCCCTCCAGCGACACAACCGGTAGGGGGACTAAAAATATTGGTATTAGGAGGTTCTACACTCATCAAACCAACAAATTAAAACACAAATTTAACAGCGAAACATTCATGTTATATTTTGTTTGCATAATTATTGTCTGCACACATTTATTAACGTATAGGGACGGAATGTTTCCAGAATACTTCAGCATTATATGCCTGTTGTTTTGAAAGAATGTCCCTTTTACTTTAAGTTGCTTGGATTGTTTTATTCTACATGATGCCCATTTTTCCCATAATGTATTTGCTTCATGATCACTCGTCCCTGTCTCGATCATTTTAATGTTTATTTTTGTGTTGCCCTTAGTAACAGTCGGTTCAAAACAGCAGAACACAACTCCCGGTAAGAGCACATTTCTCATTAACATATAACTTCTGTATATTTAAGCTAACTTTTGCCTATTCAGACCGAGCTGCCATTTGAGCAACTTTCTCTTCACAGATAAGTGATTTTATTGTTGCCCTTTTCTGTAGAAGCACTTTCATACCTTGGCAAAGAAACTGGAGGTAGGCTCCTGGACAGGGCATTTTTAAGAAGGGTCTTTGATGACAGAACTGACAGGCTCTGAGGTTGCCAGCATGGCAGTGACATTGTGACATCATTGATGGCATCATCACCAACACGAATACACCTAGATTTGTTTCCGACCAATTCATCCAGGTGACTGCTACTCTCTGAAGACACACCCAGCATTTTGCTTTTCCCTCCTTGAACATTCACTGTAGCTCTGTAAAATGGATCAATTATGTCATGATAAGCAGCTATGACAAGATTTTGTAACGAGTCAGAGACACTACTTTCATTGGATTCATCCTTTAAACCTTTGCGAATTACATTAGAAGCACCTTCAGGATTTCCATTTTCCGATAAATAATTTCTCTGAGAATTCTCACTATTCTGAACAAGAAGAGGTTTCTGCTGTAAGTGCAATGACCTCCTACTGCGAACATTTCCCATGGTATTCCTATCTTGCCTAAACTTTGTGGCTACAAGCTTATTTCTACTACTGTTACTAGCTCTTTCTTTTTCCCTAGGCCAAGTGTGTGCAGGCGAATCAGCGTTTTCCTCTTCCATACTTTTCCAGAACCAAAGCATACTTGGTGGTGACTGAAGCATCTTGCCATCTCTGTAAGGTTTCACTGTTATATCAAGCACGTCGCCCGAGTGTTCACCTATCTTTCTTCTAATGCCTTCCAAGTTCAGTTCAAAATCCGTTCTTGCACTCCCATCAGTCATCTTTCCACTGACGCCACAGCTGTTAATAAACTTGTCTTTATTTGCCTCTATAAGTGCATTCCCCTCAGCTTTAACATTTTCCTCTAAACCATCTGTAGAATCATCTCTCACCTCAATGGACATGTTGTATATTGCTTCAAATTCATTAAGATGGTTTTCCAAAGATGGACTTATTCCTGTATATAATGGTATAAATGAATCTGCATTCACAAGAGCATCACCACCCACATGACCAGCCTCCACGGATTCATCACTGTCACAGTCACCCACATCTGACGGACGTTCATGACTTTCACTTTCATATTCCATGCCTTTGTTCATCCCTAGCTTGTAATCGTCTCTTTTTAACTTTTCAGTGCCTGTATTATTGGCTCTGTCTGTGTTTGCATTCTTGCATAATGCACATTTGATCTCTCCTATAATAGCAGTTTCATTTAACATCTTTACATCTCTAATCTTTCTTTTAGCATCAGTTTTATGAAACATAGAAACATTATCTTCGTTCTCAGACATTGTGCTGACATGTGTGTTAATTTCAGATTTCTTCTCTGCTTCTGCATATTCACATTTTCTTTTTCTTAAACCTCCATCTTTCCTCACTGGATTTCTGTCTTCATCGGTATTGTCATACATTGACAGGACCCTGTCATCAGTACCTCGTATTACAAAATCATCACAACACAATAAACACCTGTTACGTGTTTTCCTAGCATTGGCTAAGGCAGGTTCTACTCCAGCAAATGAGGGTTCTATGTTAGAAGCCTCATTTTCATATCTTCTGGTATCAGAGTTAGACTTCAGAGACTGGACTTGGTCTAACCTTGAAGAGGCAACAACATTTTTTCTCCAGTTATGCCCCCATAATGCTCGACATTTTGGAGTATCCTTGCCAAGGAAATTCTTGGTTGTTAGTCTCGATTTTCTCACTCGTGATCGTGTGCACTTTACTCTTCCCACATCCTTTCTTAAAATACTTGGTAGCGCCACTAGAGTGAATCCATGTTCGTCCACTCTCTTGAAAGTTGAAAACTCAGCTTTAACCTGATCTTCTGCACCCTCTAAACTATGACAAGCATTCATGCCATTAGGAAAATCACTAGAATCTTGTCCTAGAGCAATCATCTCACCCTCAACACCTGTCACATAGGCCTCAGCTTCAACTTGATTAACAACCACATCACAGTTCACATTTTCCATTCTATTTATTGCAGAATTGTTAGCATTAAGATTAACTACACCTTCATTTGTACCATTATCACTATCACTACTACCACTTTTTGTTGTTGGTGAATTACACACAATTCGGTCCATGCTTATGTCTATTTCCCAAATTTCTCGTCTTGCGGATTTTAAACTTTCATCAAGTGTCCTTATTTTCAGTAGCTGAGGTGAGCTGGACCCAGTAGAGTATTTTTCTCTCTGGCGCTTGAATCTCCCCTTTACAAAATGGTAATACGATTCAGGAAGAGATGGTTCGTCTGCATTATTAGTTATATTTGATCTTTCTAAGTCAGGACGTTTTGCCTTCCTGTATGCTGGTTGCATGGTCATAACTTCTGACCTATGGAACTGGTCAAATTTACCTGTATGTATGCCATCCACTGGATACCTGCAAAAAATAAAACTATCACTGAAGGTGATGAATACCCCTGCTTTTTTTATTCTTAGTCAAACAAAGGGCCAAAATTCTGTAATAAATTAGGCAATCAATGATGGGTGATGTAGAGGGACATAAGGTAATCAGTTGTTATGAGTATATGTAGTTTGAGAACAACCCATTCAAAACTGTTTGAGAAATGCTATTAATAAGGAAGTGTTAATTGACTGGACAGGCCAAAAATATGTTACACGACAGATGCGGTGCAACGTTGCAGACAGCGTGATTCAGATATAGTCCCCACTTCACTTTGTGAATATTTTTTATCATATCTTATCTCGGCAGTTACTTTCCTATCCCATCAGGTGAACGAACCTCTTTTGATGATGTCAGTGTATATTTGATGATGTCTGCGGTCTGGGTATTTTTTGAACGGAAAAAAATGGAAAAAAGGTCAATTAAATGATTTTAAATGATCAACATGATAAATAGAATATCATGTTAGTTATCGGTTGTACTTTTTCATTTATTTTTGTTTTCTTACTTAATTTTCGATTCAGTGGTTCCACTACTCTGACCGATTAAGGGCTCTGGGTATTGTTTAACCACTTCTAGGATATGTTGTCTGCTTTTAATTTAGTCTTTTGACTGTAACTTGTGATGTGCAGGCTTCATAACCGTTGCTCCCAACTAAATTCCATTATGTTTATTTCGCTCTTCGGGGCATAGATTTTTATTAGATACTGGGATCGTACGCCGTACGACGTGGGGGAGATAAATCTCCATGTCCACCGCCATATGCATGCCATCTTCGGGATGGTTAAAATTTATTACTATTGATTTTATTAATATTGAGTTCTGCTCAACCCGGGGCTAGAGGGCGTGAGCGGTAGCTAGCATATTTCACTTCCGCTCATGAACAGTCTCAATCAAACCGAGACTGCAATATTTCGTATGTGTCGTTTTCGGACGTTTTCAAAGGTCCATTATCATACTCTTTTTTAGTGCCTGATCTTATCCAGTTTATCAGGTTCGACGCGAAAAAAATAAAATAAGCCTCACCCGATAACTGGATGTGATCAGGAACTAACATGATATTCTGTATGTTTCACAGAATTGAAAAGAGAAATCGGTGAACCTAATAAACCCGATAAAGTGGCAGAATAGTGTTTATTCAATGGGCAGCACTGTTATGTAAGAATTGTTCAAGGGTACCCAATGTACATAACGTATATACCCAAAGAAAGAAAAAAAGATTCAAAATTCAATACATATTTATTCTTTTGTATCCAAAAACTACCTTCAAAAAATCAAAATTCAATAGAAAAAAATATATATTTAATATATAAAAAAACTGTTTTACCTTTTATAAGTGCTCTCCTTTGGCATTTTGTGTACCTCCTTCTTGTACACTGGAGGCATGGTTATGACAACTTCTGAGCTTTTCTTCTTAACATCTTCTGTATTGAGGTCATCCACTGGGCATCTGCAAAAATATTTTATTTTACAAAACTGAAAGAGAAATTGGTGAACCTAATAAACCAGATAAAGTGGCAGAATAGGGTTTATTCAATGGGCAGCACTGTTATGTAAGAATTGTTCATCGGTATCCAGTATATATACCGTATTTACCCTACTGGCTAAAATGGCTCTTATATCACGGGTTGTCGTCATAAAATTCCCATCGGTACTAGAGGGCCTATATCCCTCTACTGGCTATATGGAGTATGTGATGGGAAACACGACAACAATATGTGCAACTATGTGTGGTACTGATAATTCCTGCCAAGTTTCACTGAAATCCAGCCAGGAGTTCAGGGATACTAGTCTGGATAAAGTTAAGATAAGGGGCCATAAATCCTTAGGGGTCAAAATCATTCAACCAGAATACAGAGATGATGTGCTCAACTAGGCTTCGTACTGATCATTCCTGCCAAGTTTCGTTGAAATCCGGCCAGGGGTTCAGGAGAACTAGTCTGTACAAAGTTTGTGTATTAAAACTATTAAAGGGCCATAACTAGCTGACCAAAGGTTGTGGAAAAATAGTCCACAAAGTTTCTGTATTAAAATCTTTAGAGCCACAACTCCAACAAAAATAATTCAACCAGAACATGACAACAATATGCGCAACTAGCTTGGTACTGATCATTCCTGCCAAGTTTCACTGATATCCAGCCAGGAGTTCAGGAAAAAAAATCATTCACCAAAACAGTGATGATATGTGAAACTAGGCTTGGTACTGATCATCCAGATTTTCAGGAGAACGTGTACAAAGTTAGTGTATTAAAACCTTTAAGGGCCAAAAACTCTGCCAAAAATCATTCAACCGGAACATGGCGATGACAGGCGCAACTAGGCTTGATACACATCATCCCCGTAAAAATTAGTTGAAATTTGGCCAGGAGTTTAGAAGTCTGGATAAAGTTTGTGTACCAAACCTTTAAGGTCCTCAAACATCATTCAACCGGAACGCAGTGAAGCTATGCAAAAGAAAAGCTACATGTAGGCCTAGTACTGATCATCCTTGCAAAATTTCATTGAAATCCGGCCAGGGGTTAAGGAGAACTAGTGCAGACAAAATTTGTGTATTAAAACCTTTAAAGGGCCTAACTCCGCCAAAATCAACCGGAACATGGTGATGATATGCTTAACAAGATATGGTACTGATCATCCACATAAGTTTCATTAAAATCCGGCCAAATGAAGGCCCTGTCTTCTTAATAAGGCAAAATACAGCATTTTTAACTAAACCAAGGGCCATAACTTTGGTGTTACTAATCTGATTTTAAAACTTGTCTGTGCTTTCACTGATATTACAAGCTGGTAAAGTTTGGTAAGTTTGGATGAAAAATAAAACAAGAGGCCCAAGAGGGCCTGTGAACGCTCTACTGGCTGTTATACCATTGATGAATTGAGTCGTACTACATGGTGTCTAGAGTGTACACAAGGTTTTTCAAGTATTTGACCTAGTGACCTAGATTTTGACCCCATGGGACCCATTTTCGAACGACCAAAATATAATTAAGACAACATTTCGACAAAGTTTCATCAAGATCGGGTCAGAAATATGGCCTCTAGAGTGTACTAGTGACCTAGTTTTTGACCCTGTGTGACCCTGTGTGACCCATTTTCGAACTTTAGCAAGCTATAATTGAGACAAATATTCTGACAAAATTGATCAAGATCGGGTCAAAAATATGGCCTCTAGAGTGTACACACGGTTTTTCCAAAGTTTGACCTAGTGACCTAGTTTTTAACACCATGTGACCCATTTTTGAACTTGATCAAGATATAATTAAGACAAACATTCTGACAAAGTTGCATCAAGCTCGGGTCAAAAATATGGCCTCTAGAGTGTACACAAGGTTTTTCCAATATGACCTAGTGACCTAGTTTTTAACTTCATGTGACCCATTTCCGAACTTGATCAAGATATAATTAAGATAAACAATTGGACAAAATTTCATCAAGATTGGGTAACAAATATGACCTCTAGAGTGTACACAAGTTTTTTCAAGTATTTGACCTAGTGACCTAGTTTTTGACCCCACATGACCCAGTTTTGAACTCGACCGAGATTTCATTGAGACAAACAATTAAGATAAACATTCTGACAAAGTTGCATCAAGCTCGGGTCAAAAATATGGCCTCTAGAGTCTAAACAAGGTTTTTCTAATATTTGAACTAGTGACCTAGTTTTTAACTTCATGTGACCCATTTTCGAACTTGATCAAGATATAATTAAGATAAACAATTTGACAAAGTTTCATCAAGATTGGATCAGAAATACGGCTTCTAGAGTGTACACAAGGTTTTTCAAGTATTTGACCTAGTGACCTAGTTTTTAACCCCATGTGACCCATTTTCAAACTTGACCAAGATATAATTAAGACAAACATTCTGACAAAGTTGCATCAAGCTCGGGTCAAAAATATGGCATTTAGAGTGTACACAAGGTTTTTCCAATATTTGACCCATTTTCGAACTTGACCGAGATTTCATTGAGACAAACATTCTGACAAAGTTTCATGATGATTGCATCAGAAATGTGGCCTCTAGAGTGTACACAAGCAAAAGTTAACGGACGACGGACGGACGACGGACGACGGAAGACGGACAACACACCATCCCATAAGCTCTGCTGGCCCCTGGCCAGTAGAGCTAAAAATCAAGGGCCATAACTCGAATGTTGTCAGTGTTTTCAAACTAATCCAAGCTTTCGAGATCCGTCGAAAAATGAAGACCCTATCGTGTTAACAAAGCCAAATGATAGCATATTTCAGAAAATAAAGGGCCATAACTCTGGTGTAAATAGTCTGATCTGGCTGGTTTTCGATCTAGTCTAAGATTTCATTGCTATTCACAATCTGCGTAAGTTTGGTAAAGATCAAATAATAATTGAAGGCACTAGAGTGTTCACAAGAGAGAAAATGGCATTTTTTAAGCAAAAACAAGGGCCATAACTCCAGCGTAAATGGTCCAATCTGGCTGTTTTCAAACTTTTACAAGAATTCATTGCTATTAACAATCTATGCAAGTTTGGTAAAGATAAAATAATAAATGAAGGTGCTAGAGAGTTCACAAGGCAGAATATGGCTTTTTTCAGCAAAACAAGTGCCATCACTCTGCTGTTACAAATCTGATTTGGCTGGTTTTCAAACTTGTCCGAGCTTTCATTGATATAAACAATCTGCGTAAGTTCTAATTTGTTATGGTTATTTAGGGACTCAAGGCACAATAATTATATAAAATGGTTTTGAAGGCCTGTAGAGGGAACCCTTTATGCAGGCAGTCAAAACCCATTTTATATAATTGTTGTGCCTCGAGTCCCTAAATAACCATATTAAATTAGAACTAGAGGTTGTTTTAGTAAAAACATGTTTTTTTCAGTAAAAACATGTTTTTTTAGTAAAAACAGATGGAGAAAGGGCCATAAATCCGACAAAAATCATTCAACTGGAATACAACAGACGTGCAACTAGGCTTGGTAATGGTCATCCCTACCAAGTAGGGAAAAAATCCAGCCAGTCGATCAGGAGTGGTAGTCTTGGACAAAGCGTGTGTATTAAAACATTTAAAGGGCCGTAACTCTGCCAAAAATCATTCAAATGAAACATAACAATGACAAACGCAACCAAGAGTGTCGTTGGAAGCCGAATGGTGTAGAGGAGAACTAGTCCGGACAAAGTTTGTGTATTAAAACGTTTAAAGAGGCACAACTTCACCAAATATCATTCAACCAGAATTGAATTGGAATTGAATTGGATTTTATAGTCGCACCACCGACGTTCCGCAAGCCAGCTGGATAGCTTCCTCACATAAAGATTCCTAGGTCCCTGAGGGATCGAACCTACAGCGGTGAGGGGCAAGTGATTGCAAGTCAGAGACTCTAACCACTAGGCCACGGACGCACCTCATTCAACCAGAACACAATGATATGCCCAACTAGCCTTGGTACTGATCATTTCTGCCACGTTTCACTGAAATCCAGCCATGGGTTCAGGAGAACGTCTGTACAAAGTCGTTCACATAATTATAAAACAAGTACATCATAACTGAATTTACACAATAATGGTGTAAATGGCAATACAAAGAAATAATTAATTTGAATATAGTACCGTAAATAGAACTAGTCTGTACAAAGTTAGTGTATTAAAATCTTTATAGGGCCATAACTCTGCCAAAAAAAATTCAGCCGGAACACAGCGATGATATGCGCAACTAGGCTTGGTAGTCATCATTCCCCGCCAAGATTCTTTGAAATCTGTCCAGGAGTTCAGAAGAGACTAGTCTAGACAAAGTTTGTGTATTAAAACCTTTAAAGGGCCATAATTCCAAAATTCAAACGGAACAGGAATGATATGCACAACTGGGCCATAACTCAGCCAAAAATCTTTCAACCGGAACACAGTGATGATATGCAAAACTAGGCTAGGTACTGATCATCCCTGTAACGTTTAGTAATCTGATAAAAATCAGTTAATGAGGCAAAATACCATTTTTAACAATATCAAGGGCCATAACTCTGCTGTTACTGATTCTGGCTTTTATTAACAACCTGGTAAAGTTTGGTAAACACCCTACGAGGCAAAATATAGCAATTTTAACTACATCATGGTTTTCGAACTTGTCCGAGGTTTTATTAATACTGGTAATCTGGTATAGTTTGGTAAAGATCAGATGAAAAACAAATGTCTTAACGAGGCAAAATATAGCATTTTTAACTAAATCAAGGGCCATAACTCTGCTGTTATTGATCCAATCTGGCTGATTTTCGACCTCTTTTCCTTTTTTTTTCAGTTACCAAATAGGTAACCCATTTATTCCCTCCTTGAATGAGTGTGTTGTGGGTCGGGGAGGGCCATCCCACCGCACACTTTACAAAGAACACATTATAGCAATATAAAATAGTTGTGATTTAAGTTAAATCACAACTATTAAGTTAAATCACAACACACACTCATTCAAATTACTCTCTTTCCTCTTAGATCTAGATATACATATATATATTTTTTTGAAAATACCTGTTTCAGTTTATATACTAATACTTTTTGAAAAAATAAACTGAGTAAGATGGGGAAATCTTTTTCTATTATTAATTTTTAAAATATATCGGTTACTAATTAACTGTCCGGTAGACACACCCTCTGTAAAATGGGTTATATCCAGTTTAATCACTTGTCAGGATCTTGGTATTATTTTTTGCGTAATGTTAATAGTATATTAATCTTCTAGTTCTTCTTTATTTTTTGTCCATTTTTCCTAAAATTATACAGTGTCATTTTTGACGGCTATACATTTAAAGGATTAATATGAATGCTTAAGTCATAGCAGCGTTTTGATGAAACAAGAGGGCCAGGATGGCCCTAGATCGCTCACCTGGTAATCATGGTCAATAAGTCCGGTGTGTCTAGTCTGGCATGGGTATTTTTATACCCCCCCCCCCCCCCCCCCCCCCCCGCCCCACTGCAAAGAGTGTGTGGGGTGGTATACTGGAATCACCTTCGTCCGTCTGTCCATAGACGCAATTCTTGTACGGACTATTTCTCAATAACAGCTTAGAATTTCGCGAAACTTGCTAGGAAGTATCAATATCAATTGGACATGCGCATACTGTCATGACGTTCCTTTTCGATATTTTCCACTGAGTTATGGCCCTTTGTATTTCAATATATATATAATACAAAATCCTTGTTCTCTAAAACTCCTTGTTAGAATTTAGCAAAACTTGCTAGGAAGTATCAATATCAAGTGGAGATGTGCATACTGTCACGTTCTGGTTCAGTAATTTTCCACTGAGTTATGGCCCTTTGTATTGTTAATACATTTCATATTTGGTAGTGAAAGCTCTCCGTAGACTCAATTCTTGTCTGGGCTATTTCTCAATAACTCCTCCTTAGAATTGCGCACACTTGCTAGGAAATATCAATATCCAGTGGACATGTGCATACTATCATGAAGTTCCTGTTCGATAATTTTCCACTGATTTTTGGTCCTTTGTATTTCTAATATATATATATATATATATAATACAAATTCCTGTCCGGGCTATTCTAAAACTCCTTGTTAGAATTTAGCGAAACTTGCTAGGAAGTATCAGTATCAAGTGGAGATGTGCATACTGTCATGACGTTCTGGTTCAAAAAAATTTAATGAGTCATGGTTCTTTGTATTTTTAATGCATTTCATACTTGGTAGTCAAATAGAAAATTCTTGTTCGGGCTATTTCTCTAAAACCCCATGTTATAATTTCGTGAAACTTGCAAAGCATCAATATCAAGTGGAAATGCGCATATTATCGTGACGTTCCGGTTGGATAATTTTGCACTCGGTCATGGCCCGTTGTATTTTAATGCATTTCATACTTGGTAGTCAAATAGAAAATCCTTGTCTGAGCAAAAAATGGGGGAAAAAAGTCGTAAAAAAAAGTTAAACAAATAAAACATAAATACCCCCCCCCCCCCCCCCACCCATGTGGCCTTTATCGTGTAAACAAGATGAAAACTACACTTTTTGCTGATTCAAGGGTCAGAACTCTGGTCTGGTGTTACTGGTCCGATCTTGCCTATTATCGAACTCGTCCAAGATCTTTTGAAATGTGACATCTATCGTGTAAACAAGATGAAAAACTGCATTTGCTAATTCAGGGGCGATAACTGGTGTTACTGGTCTGATATGGCCCATAGTAATGTGGCCTCTATCGTGTAAACAAGCTAAAAGTTGACGAAAAGACGACAGATGACGAACGCGGGACGAAGAATGGTCATAATAGCTCACTTTGTGCTCAGGCTAAAAATATAATATTTGATTTCTGTAATAATATACAGATCTGTTGATGATAGTTTTTTTCCAATATTGAATAAAAAATAGTTCTTCTATAAATGTAATATGCCAAGTTAGTAACCAGGCCTTGATATCAGTAAGAAATGTTTGTGTTTCTGGAAAGCATATGTGTAATGGTCTCGGGTTGGTGGCAAAAATTACAAAGTGGACTTCAATGGCTTTAATTGTAAATAGGTATATTTTTGTTGGTAATATTCTATGGTTGATTCTTACCTGAAACCATTGACGTCTTGTATTAAGTTTATATATAAAAGGGGGCATATAAATATATTTTCATAAGTGATTTTCAATGTTATAAATGTTATCCCACTTCTGTTTAGATGTAGGGTTATCTTCATTTTTGTTTAGTATATCATATATAGTATATCATATATGTTTTAGGATCCTTTGGTGTTTTTTGTTAAAAGTGCAACATTAGCTTATATTAATGGATTTTGTAGCTTTTTATTATTTAGTTTAACGGCATACACTTTAATTAATGCAACTATTCCATTATATTGAATCAAATTTGTTCTAACAATGTTCATCTCCTTAAATTCTAGTTCTGAGTAGAAGTCTCCATTGTCTTTAACTAAATAATTTATAAGAAATATGCCTTTGTTATACCATGACTGATTGAATATAGCATTTCCACCAATTTTGAGATTATCGTTATATAAGATAGGACTTGCTAGAAATTGTTCAGCAGTTTCAGGCCGACTTTTTAGCTCACCTGAGCCGAAGGCTCCAAGGTGAGCTATTGGGATAACTCTTAGTCCGTCGTCCGTCGTCGTTAACTTTTGCTTCAAACAACTTTTCCTCAGAAACCGCATGGCCAATTTTGACCAAACTTCACGTAGATGATCCTTAGATAAATGCTTTTTAGATTTGTTAAAATTAGGTCAGTGCGACATCCAAGATGGCCACCATTACCATATATGGTCGAAATCTTAAAAAATCTTCTTCTCAAGAACCGCTGGACAGATTTCAACAGTTTTTCTTTTAAAATAATGGCCAACGCCTAGACTATCAAATTTGTTCAAATGAAGTCCCCGGGGTCAAAAATGGCCATGCCTCGGGGGTCCAAAGTTTGTATATTGAGATTTTGCATGTTTTTCATATAGACATATAGGAAAAAACTTCTTCTCTGAAACCACAAGGCACAGAGTTCTCATGTATTACATGTAGCATCAGCTTATGGTCCTCTACTAAGTTTGTTCAAATGGTGACCCTGGGGTCAAATTTGTTCCTGCCCCGGGGGTCACATGTTTTACATAGACATGTATAGGGAAAAACTTAAAAAATCTTCTTCTCTAAAACTGCAAGAGCCAGAGGTTTAATATTTTGCATTTGCTATAAGCGTATGGTCCTCTACCAAGTTTGTTCAAATGGTGACCCAGGGGTCACATTTGGCCCGCCCCGGGGGTCACAGTTTTACATAGGCTTGTATAGGGAAAAACTGAAAAAAAATTCTTCTCTGGAACCACATGGCACGGAGCTCTCATGTATTACATGTAGCATCAGCTTATGGTCCTCTAGTTAGTTTGTTCAAATGGTGACCCTGGGGTCAAATTTGTCCCCGCCCCGGGGGTCACAGTTTTACATAGACTTATATAGGGAAAAAAAATAATCTTCTCGGGACTACAAGAGCCAGAGGTTTGATATTTTGCATTTACTATAAGCTTATGGTCCTTTACCAAGTTTGTTCAAATGGTGACCCTCGGGTCACATTTAGCCCCGCCCCAAGGGTCACATGTTTTACATAGACATGTATAGGGAAAAACTTAAAAAATCTTCTTCTCTGAAACTGCAAGAGCCAGAGGTTTAATATTTTGCAGTTGCTATAAGCTCATGGTCCTCTACCAATTTTATTCAAATGGTGACCCTGGGGTCACATTTTGCCCCGCCGCGGGGGTCACAGTTTTACATAGGCTTGTATAGTGAAAAACTGAAAAAAAAATCTTCTCTGGAACTGCAAGAGCCAGAGGTTTAATATTTTGCATTTGCTATAAGCTCATGGTCCTCTACCAAGTTTCTTCAAATGGTGACCCTGGTGTCAATTTTGGCCGCGCCCCAGGGTCACAGTTTTACATAGACATATAGGAAACACATTAAAGTCTTCTTCTCTGGAACTACAAGAGCCAGAGGTTTAATATTTTGCATTTACTATACTCTTATGGTCCTTTACCAAGTTTGTTCAAATGGTGACCCTGGGTTCACATTTGGCCCCGCCCCAGGGGTCACGTTTTACATAGACGTGTATAGGGAAAAACTTAAAAAATCTTCTTCTCTAAAACCACAAAGCTCTCATATATTACATGTAGCCCTGGGGTCACATTTGGCTCTGCCCAAGGTGTTACTCTCTAGCACCTTCATTTTGTATTTGATCTTTACCAAACTTTGTCAGGGTCTTAAACTGTCTATATCAATGTTGTTATACACAACAGAGCCCACACTTCTTGAACAATCTTAACCAAACTTGCACAGATTGTATATGACCATAAGATTTCGAAGAAGTTTGATAATGTGCCAGTACTCAGGTTATCGCTTTAGGGCCATCTTGGCCCCCTTGTATTGGTTCAAATTTACTCAGGTGAGCGATATAGGGCCATCATGGCCCTCTTGTTTCATTAAAGTATGCATATGATTTTAAAACATCAATCCAACAATTTTTTTTATCTCTGCATTTCCCCCGTGTGGTTCCACTGGTTCTATAGGGCCACTGCAGATCCCATTACAGGGATAGGCAGAGGGGTAGAACCCCACAAATTCATGTTCATTTTATCATTTTTTTGTTCATGCTCATTAAAGGTCTTCATCATGACCCCTGCATTGTTTAAGGTGCCATCTCGCTCAGATCACTAAAGCAGTGGCAGAAAACAATAAACATGGCTCCAGCATAAATGGAGTCGTCTACAATAGAATTTGCAGCAACTCTGCAGTTCTGCAGGTGAGATGGTTCTACGCCCATTTTCCATATTTTATATCAATGTAAATGGAGGATGAGCCTGGCATGTTCATTTCCGTTAGGCACCATATAACCTTTCATGTGTTGGTGCACCTTAAAACCCAATTCAATTCAATTATCTGTGCAATTAGTGTATCTGTATATGTTTTTCCAAAAACTCGTTATATTTTTTAAGTTGAGTTTATGCTCAATAATATGTATCCATTTACTGCCTGTAAGTATCCATCTTCTTAATCATGTTGCTTTAAGACCATAAATAATAAATAGCCTTTAAGTTAATCAATTTCTAACTTGTCCGAGCTTTCATTGATATTAACAATCTGTTTGGTAAAGATCGGATGAAAAATGAAGGCCCTATCATCTTAACGATGTAAAAGTTAACGGACAGACAGATGATGGACAATTGGCAATCGCCATCTCATTAGCTCTGCTGGTCTTTGGGCAGTAGAGCTAAAAATAAAAAAAATAAACAAATAATATTAATAAAAAAAGATCAAAATTCAATACATATTCGATCTTTTTTTTATTTTATTTTTTTACGTTTTATAAGTGCTCTCCTTTGGCATTTTGTGTACCTCCTTCCTGTACGATGGAGGCATGGTTATGACAACTTCTGAGCTTTTCTTTTTAACATCTTCTGTATTGAGGTCATCCACTGGGCATCTGCAAATCCGATGTAAATGGTTGCACTGTTATGTAAGAATTGTTCATGGGTATCCAATGTAGATGTAAATGGTTGCACTGTTATGTAAGAATTGTTCATGGGTATCCAATGTATCGATCAATAACCGTGTATGCAGATCGTGTGGCGACGGTAGCGTAGAAGATGAAACACACTTCCTGGTCATATGCATACGTGTGATACCTCAAGGCGTGAAATGAAACCTCACGGAATTCTAACCCTCCTCCCGGCCCCATAGAATTGTGTGAAAAACTCACGTAAAATTGCTAAAATAGATTTTTCAATAAAATCACTGGTCTATTTCCTTTGTTTGGTATATGTTTGCGTAAAAGCCAACTATTGTCTCGCGATTTGCGAGATCGTCAGGGACATACCTGGATTTGACCTGGATCATGATCATAGCCTTTGCGGAAAGTGCTGTGAAACTGTTATTTGCAAACAGTTTATTGGCTTAACTGATCTTATCAAAGGATTAGCAGCACAATTATGAAGTCTTTAATGATGTCTGTAATTAAACAGGTTCGATACGACTTGAAACAAATTGCCGATGTCATTTATTTAGAAGTTGAAAATGAATGTTTGTTAAAGGTGACGCAGCAATTATCGGATAGCGAAAACGAAAGTAGACTTCGTTGGCGTGAAATTGGTGAGTAAGATTTATTATTCAAAAGGAGTTCCGTGATTGACCTACGTTGCTTTAGTATCAATGTATGTTTGATTCAAAACAAAAGGGTTGATTGATGTTGGTTGCTTTTGTTCCATGTTTGTACATTGTCTTTGACAAAAATATGTGTGCCACTAAGTTCGGGACAGTTAGTGGAAGTTCACTGTTTTAAAGTTAGGGCTGTGAGTGTGTTCAAGAGATGACATTTATATTTATAGTGTTAGATGAACTTGGTTATTAAATAAAATATTGTTTAAAAATTGTTTTTATTCATTCTTGTTATCTCCCCTGACATCAATGAAGACACTTGTTTAAAAGTGTATTTTTAGGTATTCGTTTATGGAATTTGGGTAAAAAATACTGCTCGCGCGCTAAAAATATCCCGCTAAACTCCCAGATTGAGGTCCTGAAAGTATCACATGTATGCGTATGCAATTTGTATAATGAACTAAGAATGGAACACTTCCAACACTGTAATAGAACTGGCACCGAAAGCGACATATTCAAGCGCATAATGGAGAAGGAGGACAGTAAAAAAATATCAAACTTTATAATAGTAGCATATAACGAGCGCAATGTGATCCTTTTAAATAAACGTTGACGGTTAACAACCGAACGTGTGTGTTTGTGCCACAGTATTATTATAGCGGTGTTTCATAAAGCACACTAATCTCTACGAAGTAACAGTTATATTAAATGCTGCAATTAGCGGCAGTAGCTATACAATTACAAGCCGAACATTTTGAGTGATTAACAAGTATCAGTGCAACAAGCCAAAGATTATTTATTTGCATAAATACCGGAGTCTAATCAAATGCTGTTCAAACTGTCTATACATATATATATATGCAAATATATAATTGTCCTTAGTTAAAAAACCTTCTCCTAACAATGAAGAAGTTCATTATACATGTATATTATAATTATTTGCTGTTTAATTTGAAGACTGAGTTTGACTGTCAGCCATATATGTATATGTGTATGTATATCCTCATGGGCGGTTAGCCTATTGGAAATTTGAAAATAAACTATTTCTATCATATAGAGGATCCTACGAGTGCTCACTAATTATTGAATTTATTAAACGAGTTGTCAATATGATATAATATGCGAGGCTCTTGCCGAGCATTACAGAACGAGTTTAATAAATTCAATAATGAATGAAAACAAATGTTAGATTCTATTTATCACATAACATAACATCACATTACGTCAGAAAACGTACATTAACGTGACGTCCATAATGCCATTAAAAATATGTTATACCACTAGTGGAATATCGAAAATAATGAATGGTGTTATTACACTCCCACACCACATGTTATGTGATAAAACTGTTTATTGAAATACATACGCACATTATATATTTATTATGAACTATTATCACACAAGTTAAATCCAACTAAGTAGGCTAAGTAGCAATCTCATTAAAATCAGACCCTTAATCAGACCCTTCATCACGCTATGATACTCTACACTACACGGATCTAACAACGCTACATTGGAGGTCACGTCAGATTGACCTTCGATTAGCCAATCAGATTTCAGCCTAAAAAATTGCTCGGTGTAGACTGTTTTACGGCGCATGTCGCGTTTCAGTAAAAAGCTGTAGAGCAGTCTTAGTAACGCTCGATATTGAAAGAGACAATGTCCGTAACTTTTAACTTATAAAACACAAAGTAATTGCATTGACAAACATAATACACCAACCATTATTGAATATTTACTGAAAAAAATAATAAAGAAAAGATTGTTTGACGGAATTTAATCATGGTACACACATTTTTACTGATTCGTGTGATTGAACCAACTCTAAAATGACACTCGCGTGTCAGCAGTCAAGTTTGCTACCAAAGATGTACTATGACTTTAACTAGAGTACTAATGTCATAATAATGTCGGTGGAATATATATTTTCAAAACACACATGGTAGCGCCCATGAATTACTTAGATATCTTGATATAAAACATGCCATTTAGTGCATTTCTTTGAATTTATCGTGCATTATCCACAGCAATAACACATAAAGAATTTATCTTTATTCGGATATAGATGTATGTGTTTTATGTGGATTTTTGTTTGTTCAGTTCACTCGAACGTCATCAGAAGTGCATTTAAAATGCGCGATTTTATTGGTTGAATTTAGTTGATCTTCTCATGAATATTGATTAGATGAAAGATCGATCTGACGTGACCTACAAGGGAGTGTTGTCAGATTCTATAGTGGAGAATATCAATGCGTAATTAGGATATGTTTTTAGTGAGATTGACTAAGTAGTAGCAAGAAAACGTTACATTTAAAATCTACAGAATATAGAACTAGTTAATAACTATGGAATCTTATTTGCAATGACTAAGTATTTCTCACCTATGCATAGCATTTGTGTTCCTTGAAAGTGCATCATAAGTGTCTGTAGGCAGCCTGTTTAAATATGGAATGTTGTTGTAACATATATGTAAAACAGGTTGTACTATAATAAATATCTATCTGTCCGTTCGTCTATCTATATATATATATATGGTTATAGGGTGGGTATCTCAACCATTTCCAAGAGGACCAAGGGTTATCTGTTATCTACCCATGGGTGAGGATGGACTCCAGGGCCGAAGCTGGTTGAATGGTTGTGTCTTTATTTTCATGCCCATTAAGTGTATATATGGTTTTAATTAAAGGGTGGGGATGTCAACAGTTTCCAAGTTATGACCAGGGGTTATGACCTCATGGGTGGGGATAGACCCCAGGGTGGATGATAGTACAAAATTTTAACCATCCCGAAGATGGCATGCATATGGCGATGGACATGGAGTGTACTTCTTCCCCATACTTCTTCCCCATGTCGTACGGCATATGGTCCCAGTATCTAATAAAATTAAATGCCCCGAAGAGCGAAATAAACATAATGGAATTTAGTTGGGAGCAGCGGTTATGAAGTCTGCATATCAAAAAGCAGACAACATAAATTATGAGTGGTTAAACAATACCTAGAGCCTTTTATCGGCCGGAGTAGTGGAATCACTGAATCAAAAATTAAGTAAGAAAACAAAAGAAATTGAAAATGTACCACCGATAACTAAATATAAGTATCGGGCTCAGCAATCTCCAAAGATCGAATGAAAAACAGTACTGATTGCAAGCACGGGGAGACGTTTTACTGCCGCCACACTGCACAAGCAACACCACTGTGCTATAAAAACGAGTATGATAATGGACCTTTTTCAATATTTCATATGTGTCGTGCTCGGCCGTTTCCAGTCTCGGTTTGATCGAGACTGTTCATGAGCGATGAAGATGGAAACAAAATTCCGCAACTCTGCTAAAAATCCTGACAATATATGCTACCGCAAGAACACACACCAACATGATGGCAACTATTAGCTCACCTGAAAATTTCGGGCAGCATAAGAAATAAAATTTCAATAGAGAAAAAAAAAAAAAAAAAAAAAATCAAAGCCGAGTTATAACCGTAGATTTTCCTTATCTAAACTGTATTCCAGGATTGATTCTTTTCTAGAATTGCACTGTATTTTGTGTTTTGAAGTCGACATTTGTACATTTAGTTAAAAAATGATGTCGGATTATTCAACTGTTTCAACATCATTTCTGATGCTGGTGAATTTTAGTTACACTCATATGAGTAGGGTTACAAGAATCTTTAATGGGTAATCTGGTGAAGATTGGGAATTCCAATACAAAGTATAATTATTTTAAAACAGTTATACCAACGGTTGGAATTTCCCCATCTGAACCGGACTGATTCTTTTTCTTGGATATCGATTACATTCGGAGCATTTACATCGCTACCTACTAAAGTTTTGCATGTTTATTTACACAATGACGTCATGCAACTGACATTGCTGATTTCAGTGTGCTATTTTTATCTATTACCATATGTAAGACCAGGCTTTCCATCACCCATGTAAAACGTGGATAACCTTATCCAGTATGCAAGAGAAAAACTGTTCAGCATGTTTGTAGCTAAGGTAACCTTATCTAGTATGGGATCGTTGTTACAGCATTGCAGCCAATGCCTCATGCACTGGATTAATTAGTATTTCACCCTTTGAAATAATTACAACTAGACATAAACAAAATATCCACATCGATGCATTTAGTTCAAATACCCACAATATTGTATGACTAAAGAGTACCCTGTAGTTACCTTGTGAAGTTATGACCCCTTGTGAAGTGATGACCCCATGAGAATATGAAGTTATGACCCCCATGAGACTTGAGAAGATATGACCCCATGAGATATTGTAAAGTCATGACCTCATGAAACCATGTGAAGTTATGAACCCATGACATCTTGTGAAGTTACGACGCCATGAAACATTGTTAAGTAATGACCCCAAGAGACACTGCAAAGTTGTGACACTTGAGACCTTGGGAAGTTAGGACCACATAAGGTATTGTGAGGTTATGACCCCATAAGGTATTGTGAGGTTATGACCCCATAAGGTATTGCGAGGTTATGACCCCATAAGGTATTGCGAGGTTATGACCCCCATAAGGTATTGCGAGGTTATGACTCCCATAAGGTATTGCGAGGTTATGACTCCCATAAGGTATTGCGAGGTTATGACCCCATAAGGTATTGCGAGGTTATGACTCCCATGAGACTATATGAATCCATCATGAGTCCTTCCTGATTACAATTCTGACCCTCGGGTGGAATTTCCCTATCTCACATGGATAAACTCGTGATAGATTTTTTTTATGCGCTTAGTACAGGCATAAAACTAGAACTATCACTGAAGGTGATGAATACCCCCGCTTTTTTGCTCTAGTCGATGATCCCGAGGGCAAAATCAAGAATATTAAATATGTAAAATATCTGTTAATTTCTTAATGTGGAAGAAATTCTAATTAAAGAAAGAAATTCTAATTAAAACAATGGTCCATTGCAAAAAAGAAACAAGAGGCCCAAGAGGGCCTGTGGACGCTCTACTGGCTAAAACAGCTCTTATAGATTTAGATAGATATAGCTAGATATAGCTCTCTTCTCCTATAGATTTAACAAAGAAAAATACAATATAGCATTTTTCAACAAATCAAGGGCCATAACTCTGTTATTTCTAACAAGATCTAGCTAGTTTTCGAAATTGTCCAAGATTTCATTGATATACCGCGCTTGGCACAACTATACATCATACTGAAGCTTCCTGCCAAATTTCGTAGAAATCCATCAAGCCGTTTAAGGAGAAGCGCCGACAAGAAATTTCAAATAAAAATGTCAAAGGGCCATAACTCCGTAAAAAATCAGCGAACTGGAACAAAAGCGTGATATGCACAACTAGACATCTTACCGATGCTTCCTGCCAAGTTTCGTCGAAATTCAACAAGGCATTTAGGATCAATTGCGCTGACAAGAAATTTTAAAGTAAGTGTCAAGTAATTAAAAAGATAATGAAAATATTTATAAAAAAAAAAAAAAATCAAATCAATCAAAAAAAAAAAAAAAAAAAATTAAACAAAAAAAAAAAAAAAAAAAAAAAAAAAATTGCAATTGAAAAATAAAATAAAAAATAAATCAAATTAAAAACTAAAAAAAAAAGGAGGGTCACAATTTGAACAAACTTGGTAAAGGACCATAAGCTTATAGCAAATGCAAGATATTAAACCTTTAGATGTGGCAGTTCCAGAGAAGAAGATTTTTTTCAGTTTTTCCCTATACAAGCATTTATGTAAAACTGTGACCCCGGGGCGGGGCAAGATGTGACACCAGGGTCACCATTTGAACAAACTTGGTAAAGGACCATAAGCTTATAATAAATGCAAAATATTAAACCTCTGGCTCTTGCAGTTTCAGAGAAGAAGATTTTTTAAGTTTTTCCCTATACATGACTATGTAAAACATGTGACCCTTGAGGCGGGGTCAAATGTGACCGGAGGGTCACAATTTGAACAAACTTGGTAAAGGACCATTAGCTTATAGCAAATGCAAGATATTAAACCTTAAGCTGTTGCAGTTCCAGAGAAGAAGATTTTTTTCAGTTTTTCCCTATACAAGCATTTATGTAAAACTGTGACCCCGGGGCGGGGCAAGATGTGACACCAGGGTCACCATTTGAACAAACTTGGTAAAGGACCATAAGCTTATAATAAATGTTTAATATCAAACCTCTGGCTCTTGTAGTTTCCGAGAAGAAGATTTTTAAAAAAAAAAGATCCTATATAAGTCGAGGTAAAACTGTGACCCTTGGGGCGGGGACAAATTTGACCCCAGGGTCAGCATTTGAACAAACTTAGTAGAGGACCATAAGCTGATGCTACATGTAATACATGAGAGTTATGTGCTATGTGGTTCCAGAGAAGAAGATTTTTTTTCATTTTTGCCTATACAAGCCTATGTAAAACTGTGACCCCCGGGGTGGGGCCAAATGTGACCCCTGGGTCACCATTTGAACAAACTTGGTAGAGGACCACAAGCTTATGGCTCTTGCAGTTTCAGAGAAGAAGATTTTTTACGTTTTTCCCTATACATGTCTATGTAAAACATGTGACCCTTGGGGCGGGGCCAAATATGACCCGAGGGTCACCATTTGAACAAACTTGGTAAAGGACCATAAGCTTATAGTAAATGCAAAATATCAAACCTCCGGCTGTTGAAGTTTCAGAGAAGAAGATTTTTTTTTTAAAAATCCTATATAAGTCTATGTAAAATTGTGACCCCCGGGGTGGGGACAAATTTGACCCCAGGGTCACCATTTGAACAAACTTAGCAGAGGACCATAAGCTGATGCTACATGTAATACATGAGAGCTCTGCGCCTTGTGGTTTCAGAGAAGAAGATTTTTTAAAGTTTTTTCCTATATGTCTATATGAAAAACATGCAAAACCTCAATATACAAACTTTGGACCCCCGGGGCACGGGCATTTTTGACCCCGGGAACTTTATTTGAACAAACTTGATAGTCTAGGCGTTGTCGATCATTTTAAAAGAAAAACTGTTGAAATCTGTCCAGGGGTTCTGGAGAAGAAGATTTTTTAAGGTTTCGACCATATATGGTTATGGCAGCCATCTTGGATGTAGCGCTGACCTAATTTTAACAAATCTAAAAAGCATTCAACTAAGGATCATCCATGTGAAGTATGGTCAAAATTAGCCAAGCGGTTTCTGAGGAGAAGTTGTTTGAAGAAAAGTTAACGGACGGACGACGGACGACCCACGACCCACGGACGACGGACGACGGAAGACGGACAACACACCATCCCATAAGCTCTGCTGGCCCTTGGCCAGTAGAGCTAAAAACATTAATGCCGAGGCACATCATATCATCACATGTGAACTGTATGTTAGGTGTAATAACAATCCATGAAGTGTTAAAGTGAAAGCCACATGAAGTTCATTATGGAGTGAAAAACACTAAGTCAAATAAAGGGCCGTGATTCTGTAATAAATTAGCCATCATCAACCTGTAATGTAGAAGGACATAAGTAATCAGTTGTTACGTGTACATGAAGTTTGGGAACAATCAAATCGAAAATGTTTGAGAAAAAATGTGTTAACAGGTCTTATACAATATTAGAGTGGAAAATTCTAAGTGAAACAAAGGGCCATAATTCTGTAATAAATTAGGCAATTAATGATAGGTGAATGTTGAGAGACATAAGGTCATCAGTTGTTATGTGTACATGAAGTTTGGGAACAGTCAATTCAAAAATGTTTGAGAAAAAAAGTATTAACAGGTCATTATACAATATTAAGAGTGGAAAATTCTAAGTGAAACAAAGGGCCATAATTTCAAAATAAATTAGGCAATTAATGTTGGGTGATGTACAAGGACATAAGGTCATCAGTTGTTATGTGTATATTAAGTTTGGGAACAATCAATTCGAATCTGTTTGAGAACAAATATGTTAACCAGTCATTATACAATATTAAAGTGGTAAGTTCTAAGTCAAACAAAGGGCCATAATTCTGTAATAAATTAAGCAATCAATGATGGGTGATATAGAGGGACATAAGTTCATCAGTTGTTACGAGTATATGATGTTTGGGAACAATCCATTAAAAAGTGTTTGAGATATGCAATTCTTAAAAAAGTGTTACGCGACAGGACGTGACGCGATGAGACAAAAATGTGTGATGCGACGTGACTTGACAAAATCAATGATGGGTGATGTAGAGAGACATAAGATCATCAGTTGTTATGAGTATATGAAGTTTGGGAACAATCCATTCAAAAGTGTTTGAGATATGCAAGTATTAAAAATGTGTTACGCGACGGGACAAAAATGTGTGATGGGACGCAATACGACAGGACGTTGGGGACGACGTGATTCTTATATAATCTCCAATTCACTTTGTGAAAGTGGGGGTATAATAATAAGAAACTTCAATAACTGTATTTGATTAACGCTAGAATAAGGCGACGTCATGACATGTCATGTAGGATAGAGTAATCTCACATGAGGGAAACCCCTTTCTTGCATAACGAACAAGGATATCCGTCATTTTACCTGGGCTAGATATTTCCATCTCACCCTAGGGTCGAGATAAAATTCACGCGCGTTAACATCCGGTATGCAGGAAAACATGCAAAACGTTAGTTACTGGCGACGACAACGCACATGTCTCTAATATGCAAGAAAAAGAATCTTATCATTGGTATTCGGTTCAGATAGGGAATTCCAACCCACGGTAGGGAATTCCAACCCACGGTATAAGTATTTTTATAGGAACCTCGGCAGAGCCAATACCCATGAAAGATTCTTATAATCGCACATGACTAGAAATTGGAGAAATTGCTGTTATGTCCCCATGAGACCTTGAAGTTATGTATCCTGTGAGGCCTCGTGATCTTATTATCCATATTGTGAAGTTATGTGCCCATAAGACCTTGTTATTTTATGATCCAAAAGACCTTGTTATGTTATGACCCCTTAAGACCGTGTGAAGTGATGACCCTCATCAGACATTGTGAAGTGATGACCTCGTGAAACATTGTGAAGTTATGACCCCTTTTGAGTTTATGACCCCATGATACATTGTTAAGTTATAACCCCTATGAGACATTGTAAAGATATAACCCCATGAGACCTTGTTATGACAACATACGACTGTGAAGTTATGACCCATTGAGACCTTGTAAATGTATGACCCCACAAGACCTTGTTAAGTCATGTTATATGATTTATGTAGTACTGCTCCAGTGGGACAAACAGAATACTACAGTCACAGTGGGGTAAATGGAACACTACTGCCCCAGTGGGAATGACAGAACACTACTGTCCCAGTGGGACAGACAGAACACTACTGCCCCAGTGTGAATGACAGAACACTACTGCCCCAGTGGGACAGACAGAACACTATTGTCCCACTGGGACAAATGGAACACAAATGGAATATTACTGCCTCACTGGGACAGACAGAACACTACTGCCCCAGTGGGACAGACAATAATACTGCCCAAATGGGACAGAAAGAACACTACTGCCCCAGTGGGACAGATAGAACACTATTGCCCCTATGAGACAAACAGAACACTTCTGCCCCAGTGGACCAGACAGATCCCACTATTACCCCCAGTGGGACAAACAGAACACTACTGCCCCCAATGGGACAGACAGACACTACTTTCCCAGTGGGACAGACAGACACTACTTTCCCAGTTGGACAGACAGAACACTACTGCCCCAGTGGGACAGACAGAACACTACTGCCCCAGTGGGACAGAAGATAGAACACTACTGCCCTCAATGGGACAGACAGTACACTACTGCCCCAATGGGACAGACAGACACTACTTTCCCAGTGGGACAGATAGAACACTACTGCCCCAGTGGGACAGACAGACACTACTTACCCAGTGGGGCAGATAGAACACTACTGCCCCCAATGGGACAGACAGAACACTACTGCCCCAGTGGGACAGATAGAACACTACTGCCCCAGTGGAACAGATAGAACACTACTGCCCCAGTGGGACAGACAGAACACTACTGCCCCCAATGGGACAGATAGAACACTACTGCCCCAATGGGACAGACAGAACACTACTGCCCCAGTGGAACAGACAGAACACTACTGCCCCAGTGGAACAGACACACTACTTTCCCAGTGGGACAGACAGAACACTACTGCCCCAGTGGGACAGACAGAACACTACTGCCCCAGTGGGACAGACAGAACACTACTGCCCCAGTGGGACAGACAGAACACTACTGCCCCAGTGGGACAGATAGAACACTACTTTCCCAGTGTGACAGACAGAACATTACTGCCCCAGTGAGACAGACAGAACACTACTGCCCCCAATGGGACATACAGAACACTACTTTCCCAGTGTGACAGACAGAACACTACTGCCCCAGTAGGAAATACAGAACACTAATGCCCCAGTGTAATGGACAGACCACAACTATTACCTGAAATATTTGCCCATTTTACAACTTGCTACCATGAGGATAATGCTCACAATTCCACTCACGTAAAACGACGCCCAAAACACATTCTGCAAATAATGAAGCATAACTTGGACTCATATTTTTAATAGGGTTTTGGTGTTTTATGTGGCCTGTATTTAAACACTCATCCAACTATATGATAACCTGTAGAACATGATATGTATTCAAGGATAATTATGTGTAAAATCCCTCCACCCACAAAGGCACACTAGAGTGTAGAAAATTAGGTGATTTGTTTTCCTTAAACAGCCATTGCAGATGCTAACATGAACAGGCTGGCAAAATAATGAAATACTAACAAAAAAACACTCAAAATAATTTAATGTTGGCAAAAAAACAGGCAAAATAATGAAATGTTGGGAAGCAAAATAATAAAAACAAGTAATGTGAAGAGAAAAGTAATTATTGATAAGAAGTTTTTAACATCGTAGAATAAATTTGCCTTTCATGTAGACATACCTAAAGTTATAAAAAAATTGCAGTAATTAATCAATGGTGTTTTTCGGCATGTCAACAAAATGGAACCAATGAAATTTAAGAAGTAATGTAACAATATATTTAAATCTATTTACAAATAAGGGATGATATGGTAATATTAACTATGCATACGTTGATCCGCAACTGCCCATCAACGGGTGTGTAAACAAGTAAATGCAAATATGAACATAGTACAATGAATTTATACAGTCTGATTTCTTTTATATGAAATCTAAAACAAGACTGAAATCGATTATATCAAATAACTTTCATATTATTAATTTGGTAGTGTTAATACAGGATCAAAGTCTACACAACATATAGACCGTTAACGGCGCAAAACCTGGCATACATTCTGGGAATTGCTCACCTTGTAATAAATATGAATGAGTATAACGTATATGCCCTATTATGCATCGGGCTAAAACTTCGACGAATATAGCCCTACTAGAAGGAAGCCACTCACCAAGTAACGGTTTAATCGAATGCAGTTTATTGTTCACAGACAGATCCCAAATGGCTTGCCAAGAGTTACAGATATATGTGTTATTACGACATTTAAAATCCGTGTAAGCTAATTTGTTATTCGATATGCTGCCTTAGCAGCACTATCAGCTCTATCATTACCTCAGAGTTTTACGTAGCTTGGAAGCCAGCAGAAAATAATATTCCATTATAAGAGAGTTTTTTTCTAAGGTTGAAGCACAAATGAATTATCATGTTTCCGATTACCCGGAGCCTGAAGAGATGAAAGGGAATCAGAAAATATTACAAAATGATCATCATCAGATTCCTGAATATAATTTAAGGCAAGTTCGACTGCCTTAAATTCAGCTAAAAAGATAGAGGCCTTGTCAGGCAAGCAACTCTTTATAATGTGTTGGTGAACATAGCTTCTGCAGCTACCTTAATATCTCCATCTTTAGAACTATTTATATACATATATATATATATATATATATATGTTGAAAATTACTGTATTTTGGTTTAATTTCAATAAATTTACTTTGAAAAGTAGTAGGATCTATACCAGACTTGTATTTATTACAAAGATCAAAAATAATGTTTGGGGTTTCCAAAGTCCACGGTAGATTTTGTTGTACTTTGTACTTGGCAATCCAATTTAGGTTAATTTTAAGATCTCTTAAGTTTGGTTTAATACAAAGAACAAATGTCTGAATGGACTTCAGTTTTCGATCAAACTAGGATTAAAAACAGCATCAAAAGTTGGGTTTGATGGTTTAGATTGTAATTTAATGGCATATTGAATGGCTAATTGTTCTCATCTATGATACGGAGATGGTTTGTTAGCTTCAGCATATAGACTTTCGACTGGTGATGTACCAAAGGCACTCATTATCTCTGATTATGTATAGGATCGAGCATCTGCAAGACTTGAGTCGATCCATATGCTATTAAGCCATAGTCCAGCTTGTGTCTGATCTATAAAAACATAAGTTAATTTTTCAGTCTGTTGATCTCCAAGAACCAAACGAGTCTCTCATTAATCATTCTGTCCATGGTTTTACGTATACAACTCATGCAAATTCCAACCTGCTACACCGATACTTACAAAAGAATAGAGGAATCTATATAATGATACTTACAAAGAAATAGAGGAAACTATACAGTGATACAAAGGAAGAGGAAACTATACAGTGATACTTACAAAGGAATCGAGGAATCAAGGAAACTGTACACTGGTACTTACAAAGAAATAGAGGAAACTATACAGTGATACTTACAAAGGAAGAGGAAACTATACAGTATCATACTTACAAAGGAATTGAGAAATCAAGGAAACTATACACTGGTACTTACAAAGAAATAGAGTACAACTATACACTGGTACTTACAAAGGAATCAAGGAAATGCACACACACAGAGCCAGTGACAGTGTTGTAGATGTCACCTATAATCTCACATTGTCCTACATCTGTTGACAGCTGTAATACAAACTAAACATGTAAATATACTACTTAATGCTGTTTGTGCCATATATTCAAATGGATGCTGTGACTGTCTGTTGGACCTCAAATGGTATGCCGTGACTGTCTGTTGGACCTCAAATGGATGCTGTGACTGTCTGTTGGACCTCAAATGGTATGCTGTGACTGTCTGTTGGACCTCAAATGGATGCTGTGACTGTCTGTTGGACCTCAAATGGTATGCTGTGACTGTCTGTTGGACCTCAAATGGTATGCTGTGACTGTCTGTTGGACCTCAAATGGATGCTGTGACTGTCTGTTGGACCTCAAATGGTATGCTGTGACTGTCTGTTGGACCTCAAATGGTATGCTGTGACTGTCTGTCTGTTGGACCTCAAATGGTATGCTGTGACTGTCTGTCTGTTGGACCTCAAATGGTATGCCGTGACTGTCTGTTGGACCTCAAATGGATGCTGTGACTGTCTGTTGGACCTCAAATGGTATGCTGTGACTGTCTGTTGGACCTCAAATGGATGCTGTGACTGTCTGTTGGACCTCAAATGGTATGCTGTGACTGTCTGTTGGACCTCAAATGGTATGCTGTGACTGTCTGTCTGTTGGACCTCAAATGGTATGATGTGACTGTCTGTCTGTTGGACCTCAAATGGTATGCTGTGACCGTCTGTCTGTTGGACCTCAAATGGTATGATGTGACTGTCTGTCTGTTGGACCTCAAATGGTATGCTGTGACTGTCTGTCTGTTGGACCTCAAATGGTATGCTGTGACTGTCTGTCTGTTGGACCTCAAATGGTATGCTGTGACTGTCTGTCTGTTGGACCTCAAATGGTATGCTGTGACTGTCTGTCTGTTGGACCTCAAATGGTATGCTGTGACTGTTTACTGTGACTGTTTGTTTGTCAGAACTAAAATGGTACACTGTGACCGTTTGTCAGACCTAAAATGGCATGCTGTGACTGTTTGTCTGACCTAAAATAGTATACTGAAACCGTTTGTCGGACCTAAATGGTATTCATAATTTTTCATTGCCAAAATGTTGAGATTTTCTTTATTTTCACTAGGTGACAAAGTTTGTGTTATTCGGTTTTTATCCTTAAGTTCTATAGTAAAATAAAAACCTTTGGCCGAGTAAAAAAGATGATAATTTTGAAGATTCAATTTTGAAAGGTACATATATTGAATCAATTTGCATAAATTTGCATGAAATGTGCAGGGTTTTAAAATAATCACACACTAAATATCTTAATTTTAACAGTAAACCTGATGAACAGCAACGATAAAGACCGAGTTTATCACCTACCAGAATTTAGATGGTCACTGATTGGCCAGTTTATTTTGATGAATCTTTATCAAAATCATGAATTTTGTGATAGTTTGTTTGTCAGACCTAAAATGATATACTGTGACTGTTGCACCTAAAATGGTATACTGTGACAGTTTGTCAGACCTAAAATGGTATACTGTGACAATTTGTCAGACCTAAAATGATAGTTTGTCAGACCTAAAATGGTATACTGTGACAGTTTGTCAGACCTAAAATGGTATACTGTGACAGTTTGTTTGTCACTCTGACCTAAAATGGTATACTGTGACAGTTTGTCAGATCTAAAATGATATACTGTGACTGTTGCACCTAAAATGATATACTGTGACAGTTTGTCAGACCTAAAATGGTATACTGTGACTGTTTGTCAGACCTAAAATGGTATACTGTGACAGTTTGTCAGACCTAAAATGGTATTCTGTGACAGTTTGTCAGACCTAAAATGATATACTGTGACTGTTTGTCAGACCTAAAAATGTATACTGTGACAGTTTGTCAGACCTTAAATGGTATACTGTGAAAGTTTGTCAGACCTAAAATGGTATTCTGTGACAGTTTGTCAGACCTAAAATGGTATACTGTGACAGTTTGTCAGACCTAAAATGGTATACTGTGAAAGTTTGTCAGACCTAAAATGGTATACTGTGACTGTTTGTCAGACCTAAAATGGTATACTGTGACAGTTTGTCAGACCTAAAATGGTATTCTGTGACAGTTTGTCAGACCTAAAATGATATACTGTGACTGTTTGTCAGACCTAAAATGGTATACTGTGACAGTTTGTCAGACCTTAAATGGTATACTGTGACAGTTTGTCAGACCTAAAATGATATTCTGTGACTGTTTGTTTGTTAGTCCTAAAATGGTATTCTGTGACAGTTTGTTTGTTAGACCTAAAATGGTATACTGTGACAGTTTGTCAGAACTAAAATGGTATACTGTGACAGTTTGTCAGAACTAAAATGGTATACTGTGACAGTTTGTCAGAACTAAAATGATATATTGTGACAGTTTGTCAGACCTTAAATGGTATACTGTGACAGTTTGTCAGACCTAAAATGATATTCTGTGACTGTTTGTTTGTTAGTCCTAAAATGGTATTCTGTGACCATTTGTTTGTTAGACCTAAAATGGTATACTGTGACAGTTTGTCAGACCTAAAATGGTATACTGTGACAGTTTGTCAGACCTAAAATGGTATTCTGTGACAGTTTGTCAGAACTAAAATGGTATACTGTGACAGTTTGTCAGACCTAAAATGGTATACTGTGACAGTTTGTCAGACCTAAAATGGTATACTGTGACAGTTTGTCAGACCTAAAATGGTATACTGTGACAGTTTGTCAGACCTAAAATGGTATAATGTGACAGTTTGTCAGACCTAAAATGGTATTCTGTGACAGTTTGTCAGACCTAAAATGATATACTGTGACTGTTTGTCAGACCTAAAATGGTATACTGTGACAGTTTGACAGACCTTAAATGGTATACTGTGACAGTTTGTCAGACCTAAAATGATATTCTGTGACTGTTTGTTTGTTAGTCCTAAAATGGTATACTGTGACAGTTTGTCAGACCTAAAATGGTATACTGTGACAGTTTGTCAGACCTAAAATGGTATTCTGTGACAGTTTGTCAGAACTAAAATGATATACTGTGACAGTTTGTCAGACCTAAAATGGTATACTGTGACAGTTTGTCAGACCTAAAATGGTATACTGTGACAGTTTGTCAGAACTAAAATGATATACTGTGACAGTTTGTCAGACCTAAAATGGTATACTGTGACAGTTTGTCAGAACTAAAATGATATACTGTGACAGTTTGTCAGACCTAAAATGGTATACTGTGACAGTTTGTCAGACCTAAAATGGTATACTGTGACAGTTTGTCAGAACTAAAATGGTATACTGTGACAGTTTGTCAGACCTAAAATGGTATACTGTGACAGTTTGTCATACTGTGACAGTTTGTTTGTCACTCTGACCTAAAATGGTATACTGTGACAGTTTGTCAGAACTAAAATGATATACTGTGACAGTTTGTCAGACCTAAAATGGTATACTGTGACAGTTTGTCAGACCTAAAATGGTATACTGTGACAGTTTGTCAGACCTAAAATGGTATACTGTGACAGTTTGTCAGAACTAAAATGATATACTGTGACAGTTTGTCAGACCTAAAATGGTATACTGTGACAGTTTGTCAGAACTAAAATGATATACTGTGACAGTTTGTCAGACCTAAAATGGTATACTGTGACAGTTTGTCAGACCTAAAATGGTATACTTTGACAGTTTGTCAGAACTAAAATGGTATACTGTGACAGTTTGTCAGACCTAAAATGGTATACTGTGACAGTTTGTCATACTGTGACAGTTTGTTTGTCACTCTGACCTAAAATGGTATACTGTGACAGTTTGTCAGAACTAAAATGATATACTGTGACAGTTTGTCAGACCTAAAATGGTATACTGTGACAGTTTGTCAGACCTAAAATGGTATACTGTGACAGTTTGTCAGACCTAAAATGGTATACTGTGACAGTTTGTCAGAACTAAAATGATATACTGTGGCAGTTTGTCAGACCTAAAATGGTATACTGTGACAGTTTGTCAGAACTAAAATGATATACTGTGACAGTTTGTCAGACCTAAAATGGTATACTGTGACAGTTTGTCAGACCTAAAATGGTATACTGTGACAGTTTGTCAGACCTAAAATGGTATACTGTGACAGTTTGTCAGACCTAAAATGGTATACTGTGACAGTTTGTCAGACCTAAAATGGTATACTGTGACAGTTTGTCAGACCTAAAATGGTATTCTGTGACAGTTTGTCAGACCTAAAATGATATACTGTGACTGTTTGTCAGACCTAAAATGGTATACTGTGACAGTTTGTCAGACCTTAAATGGTATACTGTGACAGTTTGTCAGACCTAAAATGATATTCTGTGACTGTTTGTTTGTTAGTCCTAAAATGGTATACTGTGACAGTTTGTCAGACCTAAAATGGTATACTGTGACAGTTTGTCAGACCTAAAATGGTATACTGTGACAGTTTGTCAGAACTAAAATGATATACTGTGACAGTTTGTCAGACCTAAAATGGTATACTGTGACAGTTTGTCAGACCTAAAATGGTATACTGTGACAGTTTGTCAGACCTAAAATGGTATACTGTGACAGTTTGTCAGAACTAAAATGATATACTGTGACAGTTTGTCAGACCTAAAATGGTATACTGTGACAGTTTGTCAGAACTAAAATGATATACTGTGACAGTTTGTCAGACCTAAAATGGTATACTGTGACAGTTTGTCAGACCTAAAATGGTATACTGTGACAGTTTGTCAGAACTAAAATGGTATACTGTGACAGTTTGTCAGACCTAAAATGGTATACTGTGACAGTTTGTCATACTGTGACAGTTTGTTTGTCACTCTGACCTAAAATGGTATACTGTGACAGTTTGTCAGAACTAAAATGATATACTGTGACAGTTTGTCAGACCTAAAATGGTATACTGTGACAGTTTGTCAGACCTAAAATGGTATACTGTGACAGTTTGTCAGACCTAAAATGGTATACTGTGACAGTTTGTCAGAACTAAAATGATATACTGTGGCAGTTTGTCAGACCTAAAATGGTATACTGTGACAGTTTGTCAGAACTAAAATGATATACTGTGACAGTTTGTCAGACCTAAAATGGTATACTGTGACAGTTTGTCAGACCTAAAATGGTATACTGTGACAGTTTGTCAGAACTAAAATGGTATACTGTGACAGTTTGTCAGACCTAAAATGGTATACTGTGACAGTTTGTCATACTGTGACAGTTTGTTTGTCACTCTGACCTAAAATGGTATACTGTGACAGTTTGTCAGACCTAAAATGGTATACTGTGACAGTTTGTCAGACCTAAAATGGTATTCTGTGACTGTTTGTTTGTTAGTCCTAAAACGGTATACTGTGACAGTTTGTCAGAACTAAAATGATAATCTGTGCTGTGACTGTCTGTCTGTTGGACCTCAAATGGTATGATGTGACTGTCTGTCTGTTGGACCTCAAATGGTATGCTGTGACTGTCTGTCTGTTGGACCTCAAATGGTATGCTGTGACTGTCTGTTTGTCAGACCTAAAATGGTATACTGTGACATCTGTTTATTGTGACTGTTTGTTTGTTAGTCCTAAAATGGTATACTATGACAATTTGTTTGTCAGACCTAAAACGGTATACTGTGACAATTTGTTTGTCAGACCTAAAATGGTATACTGCGACTGTTTGTTTGAGACTAAAATGGTATACTGTGACAGTTTATTTGTCAGACCTAAAATGGTATACTGTGACATCTGTTTATTGTGACTGTTTGTTTGTTAGTCCTAAAATGGTATACTGTGACAGTTTATTTGTCAGACCTAAAATGGTATACTGTGACATCTGTTTATTGTGACTGTTTGTTTGTTAGTCCTAAAATGGTATACTGTGACTGTTTGTCAGACCTAACATGGTATTCTGTGACATTTGTTTGTCAGACCTAAAATGGTATACTGTGACATCTGTTTATTGTGACTGTTTGTTTGTTAGTCCTAAAATGGTATACTATGACAATTTGTTTGTCAGACCTTAAACGGTATACTGTGACAATTTGTTTGTCAGACCTAAAATGGTATACTGCGACTGTTTGTTTGAGACTAAAATGGTATACTGTGACAGTTTATTTGTCAGACCTAAAATGGTATACTGTGACAGTTTGTTTGTCAGACCTAAAATGATATACTGTGACTGTTTGTTTGTCAGACCTTAAAATGATATACTGCGACTGTTTGTCAGACCTAACATGGTATTCTGTGACATTTGTTTGTCACTCTGACCTAAAATGGTATACAGTGACGGTTTGTTTGTCAGACCTAAATTGATATACTGTGACTGTTTGTTTGTCAGACCTAAATTGATATACTGTGACTGTTTGTTTGTCAGACCTAAAATGGTATACTGTGACAATTTGTTTGACGGACTAAAATGGTATACTGTGACTGTTTGTTTACTTGGGCCGTTTGTTTGTTGGATCTAAAATGGTATACTGTGACTGTTTGTTTACCGTGACTGTTTGTTTGTCGGATCTAAAATGGTATACTGTGACTGTTTGTTTACTGGGACCGTTTGTTTGTTGGATCTAAAATGGTATACTGTGATGTTTGTTTACTGGGACTGTTTGTTGATTGGATCTAAAATGGTATACTGTGACTGTTTGTTTACCGTGACTGTTTGTTTGTCGGATCTAAAATGGTATACTGTGACTGTTTGTTTACTGTGACTGTTTGTTTGTCAGATCTAAAATGATATACTGTGACTGTTTGTTTACCGTGACTGTTTGTTTGTCGGATCTAAAATGGTATACTGTGATGTTTGTTTACTGTGACTGTTTGTTTAATGTGACTGTTTGTTTGTTGGATCTAAAATGGTATACTGTGATGTTTGTTTACTGGGACCGTTTGTTGATTGGATCTAAAATGGTATACTCGGACTGTTTGTTTACCGTGACTGTTTGTTTGTCGGATCTAAAATGGTATACTGTGATGTTTGTTTCCTTGGACCGTTTGTTTGTTGGATCTAAAATGGTATACTGTGACTGTTTGTTTACCGTGACTGTTTGTTTGTTGGATCTAAAATGGTATACTGTGACTGTTTGTTTACCGTGACTGTTTGTTTGTCGGATCTAAAATGGTATACTGTGATGTCTGTTTACTTGGACCGTCTGTTTGTTGGATCTAAAATGGTATACTGACTGTTTGTTTACCATGACTGTTTGTTTGTCGGATCTAAAATGGTATACTGTGACTGTTTGTTTACTGTGACTGTTTGTTTATTGTGACTGTTTGTTTGTTGGATCTAAAATGGTATACTGTGACTTTGTTTAGTCTTTTAACAGAAAGTAATGTCTAACGCAACACGGGCCATGCATCCTAAGGCCCTGTATCTAAACATCAGCTTTAATGGAAATGCAATCTAAGCAAAATGGTAGTTATTGTCAGTAACAGAATATCCTACAGAAATAACAGCCAGATAAGGGCTATTCCATTAAAAGGCATTTGGCACCCCAGGAAGACACTTCTGAAATTGAACAACCATCCATAGATGCAAAATTGAGCTTAAAGACCAGAAAATAGGATTCACCTACATATGTTTATTAAATTGCCTTCCAAGGGTCCTGGATATGTTTAAATGGAAAAGCCCTAAGCTTTAATTTGAAAGGGTATTTTACCAGCTAAACAAACCTGCAATTGTGATGCAGAGTTTTTTTATGCAGAGTTTTTTTAAACAGTAAGTGTTGTGTTGCTTTTTTCTCACCAATCTGCCATTTTTTACCAGAATTGTTAATTTAACAATGCTGAATTTTACTCCTAATTTATTGTTTCAATGCTGACTTCCTTAATTTTAATGCTGAAATAACCACACATTGCTGATCTGGAGCTCTGAACAACACGGACCTCAACAACCTCAAAGGACTGCTTTAACAACACATACCCTGCCTGTAATGGTGTTGATCAGCTGATCTGGTATCTGCATCATGCTGTCCAGGAAGTCATCGATGGCCTACAAACATATTTTTTACACATTGGTGGCCGTGCTATTATATGGGTGGTCATGTAGAGTTGAATTATATGGGTGGCCGTATAAAAACTTAATTATATTATATGGGTGGTCATGTAAAGGTTTAACCCTTAATCCGTTACATATACATAATGGCCTGTTCTTTCTTTGAATTAAGACCATTCCATTTATGTGACAAAGGGGTGTTTCGGAGAAGATGACTGCTCAGCAAGACATTGTAAACCCATTGAGTTACTCGCAGGCTGATCTGGGTTTACAATGTACGTAAAGGCTATTATGGTCATGCTTAGCAGGTTAAGGGCTAATTGAATTACATGGGTAGTGGGTGTAAAGAAAGTGCTGTCCTAGGGTGGGACATCATAATTTCTGGAACAGCCCTCACGGTGAACTTGACCTTTGACCTCAAAATCAATAGATGTCATCCTCTTACCACAGGCAGTCCACCCATGAGGATTCATGATATTTGCTTAAGGGGCAAAGGAGTTACAGAGCAAATAAGGATTTTCTTGATCGGCTCTCGATGACCTTGACCTTTAACCTACTGACCTCAAAATCGATATGGATCATCCACTTAATGCATCCATGAGGTTTCTTGAAATTTGCTTTAGGTGGAGAGGATTTAAAGAATGGATTAGGTTGTGTATACAGCCCGACAAGCCAAAACCAGTATACCCCACCCTGAAATTATTTTACGGGACTGTAATAAAAACAAATTTAGAGAAAAAGGCCATGGCCTATTATAACCAATAATACCAATGTCAATCCCAAGAGATATTGAATAACCAAGAGGGATGCACATCGTAGCAGAGACCGGATGTGACCTATATTTCATCAAAAGTAGGTCACAGTGACCAGAAATTATGCACAAGATGTTAGATGCATATAAGGAAAATTCTGGTGAAGATTGGTGAAGATAGAAAGAAGCACCAGGAACATTTTGGTGAAGTTTGGTGAAAATCCTGCGAGAAAGAAGCAATTAAGATACGCATGTCAATGCAGGGACAGGACTTGACCTATATTTCATCAATTGTAGGTCACAGCAACTTGAAATTTGCACATGATTTTAGATGCATATAAGGATTATTCTGGGGAAGTACGGTGAAAATCCTGCAACTACCATATTTGTAGTATAATGCAAATGAGCAGATACTGCGCGCCCTAACTTTGAGACCAAGATCCTCAAAAAAAATTATTTTGTTTTGTACCGTAAATCGCACATGTAAACTTTTGTTTTCAAAACAGAGGATAGCCATTTTGATGCCTTGGCTGAAGAGCAATTGTAAAATGAAATCTGAGTGATAAAAATGAGCAGTGTGATAGACTGTGTTTGTGATATTTACTCAGTTTCAATAAAACATTCCCAAATCCCCCGTGTTTCTTATGTTCTCAACACCTACTCAAAAATCTCAACACCGACTCAATTCCTCATCGCCAAAGCAAACTATTAACAGTCAATGACAATTAAACAATTATAACCAATATATTCAAATTATCAACAGACTGAAATTAAACAATTTTGTATTTGAGTTATACTGATCAGTTTTCATAGCATATTAAATAAATATTCAGTAAACCCATCTTTACTTTAAATTAGAAATCACCGTATATCGAAATTCCCCGCCTCGTTTTCGTTACAATTTTTCACTACACAATCCACAATGATATTTTATCGTATTTCTTCGTAAATAATCAACAAAATACCAGATTAATCATAATTTTATCTGTTATTAAAGTAAACCTATTAAATGCAACCTATTTTATACAGAAAACAGGAACAGGCCAACTTTTGTTGGATTTATACTCGCTGGTAAATAGCGGTCATAGACTGCTCCACAGCGCTTCTTTGAGTGAAATCGGCATGTGCAGTGTAAAGCAGTCTAATAGCGGTCTTACTTTGGAAATCACCGGATACCGGAATTCCCAGTCTCGTTTTCGTTACAAATTTTCAATACGCAATAAACAGCGATATTTTTATCGAATTCTTTCGTAAATTATCAAGAAAATACAATGAAATAAATATATCCGATGCATCATAGTTTGTACAGAAATAAGAACAGGCCAAATCTTGTTTTATTTATAATTTATACTCGCTGGTAAACAGCGGTCATACATGATATGGAGTTCCAAATATTTTTTGCTCGATTTACGCTCGAAAAAAAGTAAACAGTTATTTATTATAATGTGCACCCCTTCTCCAAGCCCAAAATCCTGGCATAACAAGTGTGCGCTATATGCCAATAAATACAGTAATGAAGAAGATATTAAGAAACAAAAATCAGACACACGGACAAACTGCCACACATACACCAGGAAGACATTGTGATCGCTAAGTCGAGATCTGTAAACAAGCTCGACAAAAAGTGATGTTAGTTTGAGCGGATTCAAAAGATTTCATTCTTAACACAACAAGAGGCCCAAGAAGGCATGTATCGCTCTACTTCCTTTATGGAGTCTGTGGTTGTGAGGGGTGGGGTTATTAGTTGTTGTGGCACATGACAAAACCCTTTGCCTTGCACTGAGCAAAGTGGCAGTCGAACATAAATTACTAAAGTACCCCAAGTACCCATTTAGAGGGACCCCTTTTCGCTAGAAAAACATTCAACTGGAACATGACAATGATATGCGAAACTAAGTTTCGTTGAAAGCCGACCGGTGGTTGTGGAGAACTAATCCGGCAAGGAGTTCATAAGAGACTAATCTGGACAAAGTTTGTGTATTAAAACCTTTAAAGAGTCACAACTCCACCAAAAAAATTTCAACCGGAACACGCTTTAACTATGCTTGGTACTGATCATCCCTGAAAAGTTTCTTTGAAATACGGCCAGGGGTTCAGGAGTACTAGTCTATACAAAGTTAGTTTATTAAAACCTTTAAAGGGCCATAACTCTGCCAAAAATATTCAACCGGAACACGGTGACGATATGCACAACTAGGCTTGATACTGATCATCCCTGCAAAGTTTTTGCTGAAATCTGGCCAAATGAAGGCCCTATCGTCTTAATGAGGCAAAATAAAGCATTTTTAACTAAGTCAAGGCCCATAACTCTGGTGTTACTCATCCGATCTAGCTGGTATTCAAACTTGTCCAAGCTTTCATCAATATTAAAAATATGTGCAAGTTTAGTAAGATCAAATAAAACCTGAAGGTGCTACAGTGTTCACAAGGCAAAGTATGGCATTTTTCAGCAAATCAAGGGCCGTTAAACTCCGGTGAAACTAATCCGATATGGCTGGTTTTCAAACTTGTTTGAGCCTTTATTGATACAAAGACCCTCACAAAGTTTGGTAAAGATCCGATTAAAATGAAGACCCTATCGTGTTCACAAGGCAAAAGTTAACGGACGACGATGACGACTCGCCATCCCATAAGCTCTGTTGGCCTTTGACCAGTAGAGCTAAAAATTACCAGATTCGAGCTGCATCAAATTTGATACCTAGACAATTTTTCAACAGATATAAACAATTCTTCACGAAATTTATGACATACCACTCCCTATTTTTTTGTACTAATGAATGACCCACTTTTATATTTATTACTTATGGCAGCCTCTGAAAGTCGTTGTGGTAGAGTCTACCCTGCTAAGGAAATAATTCCATGACCAACCTGTATGACAGTTTGTGTAGCCTGGGTTTCGATGAATGCCTGAAGATCAGTCAATGTGCCAGACAGACCCGTCACTGCAGACTGAAGTTGACATTTCAAAACAAATATGTACTACATCAGAATGAATGGTGTTTTATGGCAGTCGACAAATAAATAGCTCATAGTGTGCACAAAAACTGATGAAAGATGAAGAAATTAAGTAGTAAATAAAATTAAGGCAATATATAAAGATAAGACTATTTACAAATAAGGGATGATATGGTAGTAATATAAATTATGTATACATGTAAACCAACAAATGCCCTTCAACAGGTGCTGTACTATATCAGCATTTCAAAACAAACATGTACAATATCAGCATTGCAGAACAAATATGTACAATATCAGCTTTGCAAAACAAATATGTACTATATCAGCATTGTAAAACTAATATGTACTATATCAGCATTGTAAAACTAATATGTACTATATCAGCATTGCAGAACAAATATGTACTATATCAGCATTGTAAAACTAATAAGTACTATTATCAGCATTGCAAAACAAATATGTACTATATCAGCATTGCAGAACAAATATGTACTATATCAGCATTGCAGAACAAATATGCACTACATCAGCATTGCAAAACAAATATGTATGCCCTTCTCCTGTAAATTTGTGCCTCTTAACAGATCGATCTGTGCATGCGCGCTATAGGTTGAAGGAATTAAAAAATTATTTTAATATATAACTAGATAAACATTTCAGTAACTATAAACTATCATCAAAAACCTTCAAATGCCAAAGAGAAAGTGAAAAAGCAGGCTTAAAGAAGGTCACGTCAACTGATCTAAATCGGCCAGAAGCTTCCTATTGAATTCGTGCTTTCTGACTGGCTTATCAAAAAAGAGGTCCCAAGTGGGAAATGTGTAGATCTGATCAGGCATTTGGCTGTAATATTTTATTAAAATGGAAGCGAGTGAGAAATAGACTTGACCTGTTTTATTTTCTTATAATTTTTTTTTAGCAAATGTAGCACATGCTGGTAATATTTTGTTGTATTAAACGTTTAACTGCAGTATATTGACAACAGGTATTTTACCTGTTTTACCCTCATTTCCGGTGGTTTTCGCGAGTTTTGTAGACAGGAAGAAAATCTTGGCAATAATTGAATAGAATTTGGACATGCGCAAAAGTACACAAGTGGTGTTATTATGTCAATTGTAAGAGCACAAATTCAATAGGGTGGCACGAATCAATAGGAAATGGGGATACTATATCAGCACTTCAAAACAAGTATATACTATATCAGCATTGCAGAACAAGTATGTACTATATCAGCATTGCAGAACAAATATGTACTATATCAGCATTGCAGATCAAATATGTACTATATCAGCATTGCAGAACAAGTATATACTATATCAGCATTGCAGAACAAGTATGTACTATATCAGCATTGCAAAACAAGTATGTACTATATCAGCATTGCAGAACAAGTATGTACTACATCAGCATTGCAGAACAAATATGTACTATATCAGCATTGCAAAACAAATATGTACTACATCAGCATTGCAGAACAAATATGTACTATATCAGCATTGCAGAACAAGTATGTACTACATCAGCATTGCAGAACAAATATGTACTATATCAGCATTGCAGAACAAATATGTACTATATCAGCATTGCAGAACAAATATGTACTATATCAGCATTGCAGAACAAGTATGTACTACATCAGCATTGCAGAACAAATATGTACTATATCAGCATTGCAAAACAAATATGTACTATATCAGCATTGCAGAACAAGTATGTACTACATCAGCATTGCAGAACAAATATGTACTATATCAGCATTGCAGAACAAATATGTACTATATCAGCATTGCAGAACAAGTATGTACTATATCAGCATTGCAGAACAAATATGTACTATATCAGCATTGCAGAACAAATATGTACTATATCAGCATTGCAAAACAAATATGTACTACATCAGCATTGCAAAACAAATATGTACTATATCAGCATTGCAGAACAAGTATGTACTACATCAGCATTGCAGAACAAATATGTACTATATCAGCATTGCAAAACAAGTATGTACTACATCAGCATTGCAGAACAAATATGTACTATATCAGCATTGCAGAACAAATATGTACTATATCAGCATTGCAGAACAAGTATGTACTATATCAGCATTGCAGAACAAATATGTACAATATCAGCATTGCAGAACAAATATGTACTATATCAGCATTGCAGAACAAGTATGTACTATATCAGCATTGCAGAACAAATATGTACTATATCAGCATTGCAGAACAAATATGTACTATATCAGCATTGCAGAACAAATATGTACTATATCAGCATTGAAAAACAAATATGTACTATATCAGCATTGCAAAACAATTATGTACAATATCAGCATTGAAAAACAAATATGTACTATATCAGCATTGCAAAACAATTATGTACTATATCAGCATTGTAAAACAAATATGTACTATATCAGCATTGCAGATCAAATATGTACTATATCAGCATTGCAGATCAAATATATACTATATCAGCATTGCAGAACAAATATGTACTATATCAGCATTGTAGAACAAATATGTACTATATCAGCATTGTAAAACAAATATGTACTATACTATATCAGCATTGTAAAACAAATATGTACTATATCAGCATTGTAAAACAAATATGTACTATATCAGCATTGTAAAACAAATATGTACTATATCAGCATTGTAAAACAAATATGTACTATACTATATCAGCATTGAAAAACAAATATGTACTATATCAGCATTGTAAAACAAATATGTACTATATCAGCATTGTAAAACAAATATGTACTATATCAGCATTGTAAAACAAATGTGTACTATATCAGCATTGTAAAACAAATATGTACTATATCAGCATTGTAAAACAAATATGTACTATATCAGCATTGAAAAACAAATATGTACTATATCAGCATTGCAAAACAAATGTGTACTATATCAGCATTGAAAAACAAATATGTACTATATCAGCATTGCAAAACAATTATGTACAATATCAGCATTGCAAAACAATTATGTACAATATCAGCATTGCAAAACAATTATGTACTACATCAGCATTGCAGAACAAGTATGTACTATATCAGCATTGCAAAACTAATATGTACTATATCAGCATTGCAAAACAAATATGTACTATATCAGCATTGAAAAACAAATATGTACTATATCAGCATTGCAAAACAATTATGTACTATATCAGCATTGCAAAACAATTATGTACTATATCAGCATTGCAAAACAAGTATGTACTATATCAGCATTGCAAAACAAATATGTACAATATCAGCATTGCAAAACAAATATGTACTACATCAGCATTGCAAAACAAGTATGTACTACATCAGCATTGCAAAACAAGTATGTACTATATCAGCATTGCAAAACAAATATGTACTATATCAGCATTGCAAAACAAATATGTACTACATCAGCATTGCAGAACAAGTATGTACTATATCAGCATTGCAAAACAAGTATGTACTATATCAGCATTGCAGAACAAGTATGTACTATATCAGCATTGCAGAACAAATATGTACTACATCAGCATTGCAGAACAAGTATGTACTATATCAGCATTGCAGAACAAGTATGTACTATATCAGCATTGCAGAACAAGTATGTACTATATCAGCATTGCAGAACAAATATGTACTACATCAGCATTGCAGAACAAATATGTACTATATCAGCATTGCAAAACAATTATGTACTATATCAGCATTGCAAAACAAGTATGTACTATATCAGCATTGCAGAACAAATATATACTATATCAGCATTGCAAAACAAGTATGTACTACATCAGCATTGCAGAACAAATATGTACTATATCAGCATTGCAAAACAAGTATGTACTATATCAGCATTGCAGAACAAGTATGTACTATATCAGCATTGCAAAACAAATATGTACTATATCAGCATTGCAAAACAAATATGTACTACATCAGCATTGCAGAACAAGTATGTACTATATCAGCATTGCAAAACAAGTATGTACTATATCAGCATTGCAGAACAAATATGTACTATATCAGCATTGCAAAACAAGTATGTACTATATCAGCATTGCAAAACAAATATGTACTATATCAGCATTGCAAAACAAATATGTACTATATCAGCATTGAAAAACAAATATGTACTATATCAGCATTGCAAAACAATTATGTACTATATCAGCATTGCAAAACAATTATGTACTATATCAGCATTGCAAAACAAGTATGTACTATATCAGCATTGCAAAACAAATATGTACTATATCAGCATTGCAAAACAAATATGTACTATATCAGCATTGCAGAACAAATATGTACTATATCAGCATTGCAAAACAATTATGTACTATATCAGCATTGCAGAACAAATATGTACTACATCAGCATTGCAAAACAAGTATGTACTACATCAGCATTGCAGAACAAATATGTACTATATCAGCATTGCAAAACAAGTATGTACTATATCAGCATTGCAAAACAAATATGTACTACATCAGCATTGCAGAACAAGTATGTACTATATCAGCATTGCAGAACAAGTATGTACTATATCAGCATTGCAGAACAAATATATACTATATCAGCATTGCAAAACAAGTATGTACTACATCAGCATTGCAGAACAAATATGTACTACATCAGCATTGCAGAACAAATATGTACTACATCAGCATTGCAAAACAAGTATGTACTATATCAGCATTGCAAAACAAATATGTACTACATCAGCATTGCAGAACAAGTATGTACTATATCAGCATTGCAAAACAAGTATGTACTATATCAGCATTGCAAAACAAGTATGTACTACATCAGCATTGCAGAACAAATATGTACTATATCAGCATTGCAAAACAAGTATGTACTATATCAGCATTGCCAAACAATTATGTACAATATCAGCATTGCAGAACAAGTATGTACTATATCAGCATTGCAAAACAAGTATGTACTACATCAGCATTGCAGAACAAATATGTACTATATCAGCATTGCAGAACAAATATATACTATATCAGCATTGCAAAACAAGTATGTACTACATCAGCATTGCAGAACAAATATGTACTATATCAGCATTGCAGAACAAGTATGTACTATATCAGCATTGCAGAACAAATATGTACTATATCAGCATTGTAGAACAAATATGTACTATATCAGCATTGCAAAACAATTATGTACTACATCAGCATTGCAGAACAAGTATGTACTATATCAGCATTGTAAAACAAATATGTACTACATCAGCATTGTAGAACAAATATGTACTATATCAGCATTGCAGAACAAATATGTACTATATCAGCATTGCAAAACAAGTATGTACTACATCAGCATTGCAGAACAAATATGTACTATATCAGCATTGCAAAACAAGTATGTACTACATCAGCATTGCAGAACAAATATGTACTATATCAGCATTGCAAAACAAGTATGTACTACATCAGCATTGCAGAACAAATATGTACTATATCAGCATTGCAGAACAAATATATACTATATCAGCATTGCAAAACAAGTATGTACTACATCAGCATTGCAGAACAAATATGTACTATATCAGCATTGCAAAACAATTATGTACTACATCAGCATTGCAGAACAAATATGTACTATATCAGCATTGCAGAACAAGTATGTACAATATCAGCATTGCAGAACAAATATGTACTACATCAGCATTGCAGAACAAATATGTACAATATCAGCATTGCAAAACAATTATGTACAATATCAGCATTGCCAAACAATTATGTACAATATCAGCATTGCAAAACAAATATGTACAATATCAGCATTGCAAAACAAGTATGTACTACATCAGCATTGCAGAACAAATATGTACTATATCAGCATTGCAGAACAAGTATGTACTACATCAGCATTGCAGAACAAATATATACTATATCAGCATTGCAAAACAAGTATGTACTATATCAGCATTGCAGATCAAATATGTACTACATCAGCATTGCAGAACAAGTATGTACTACATCAGCATTGCAGAACAAGTATGTACTATATCAGCATTGCAAAACAAATATGTACTACATCAGCATTGCAGAACAAGTATGTACTATATCAGCATTGCAGAACAAGTATGTACTATATCAGCATTGCAGAACAAATATATACTATATCAGCATTGCAAAACAAGTATGTACTACATCAGCATTGCAGAACAAATATGTACTACATCAGCATTGCAGAACAAATATGTACTACATCAGCATTGCAAAACAAGTATGTACTATATCAGCATTGCAAAACAAATATGTACTACATCAGCATTGCAGAACAAGTATGTACTATATCAGCATTGCAAAACAAGTATGTACTATATCAGCATTGCAAAACAAGTATGTACTACATCAGCATTGCAGAACAAATATGTACTATATCAGCATTGCAAAACAAGTATGTACTATATCAGCATTGCCAAACAATTATGTACAATATCAGCATTGCAGAACAAGTATGTACTATATCAGCATTGCAAAACAAGTATGTACTACATCAGCATTGCAGAACAAATATGTACTATATCAGCATTGCAGAACAAATATATACTATATCAGCATTGCAAAACAAGTATGTACTACATCAGCATTGCAGAACAAATATGTACTATATCAGCATTGCAGAACAAGTATGTACTATATCAGCATTGCAGAACAAATATGTACTATATCAGCATTGTAGAACAAATATGTACTATATCAGCATTGCAAAACAATTATGTACTACATCAGCATTGCAGAACAAGTATGTACTATATCAGCATTGTAAAACAAATATGTACTACATCAGCATTGTAGAACAAATATGTACTATATCAGCATTGCAGAACAAATATGTACTATATCAGCATTGCAAAACAAGTATGTACTACATCAGCATTGCAGAACAAATATGTACTATATCAGCATTGCAAAACAAGTATGTACTACATCAGCATTGCAGAACAAATATGTACTATATCAGCATTGCAAAACAAGTATGTACTACATCAGCATTGCAGAACAAATATGTACTATATCAGCATTGCAGAACAAATATATACTATATCAGCATTGCAAAACAAGTATGTACTACATCAGCATTGCAGAACAAATATGTACTATATCAGCATTGCAAAACAATTATGTACTACATCAGCATTGCAGAACAAATATGTACTATATCAGCATTGCAGAACAAGTATGTACAATATCAGCATTGCAGAACAAATATGTACTACATCAGCATTGCAGAACAAATATGTACAATATCAGCATTGCAAAACAATTATGTACAATATCAGCATTGCCAAACAATTATGTACAATATCAGCATTGCAAAACAAATATGTACAATATCAGCATTGCAAAACAAGTATGTACTACATCAGCATTGCAGAACAAATATGTACTATATCAGCATTGCAGAACAAGTATGTACTACATCAGCATTGCAGAACAAATATATACTATATCAGCATTGCAAAACAAGTATGTACTATATCAGCATTGCAGATCAAATATGTACTACATCAGCATTGCAGAACAAGTATGTACTACATCAGCATTGCAGAACAAGTATGTACTATATCAGCATTGCAGAACAAGTATGTACTATATCAGCATTGCAGAACAAGTATGTACTACATCAGCATTGCAGAACAAATATGTACTATATCAGCATTGCAGAACAAATATATACTATATCAGCATTGCAAAACAAGTATGTACTACATCAGCATTGCAGAATAAATATGTACTATATCAGCATTGCAAAACAAGTATGTACAATATCAGCATTGCAAAACAAATATGTACAATATCAGCATTGCAAAACAAGTATGTACTACATCAGCATTGCAGAACAAGTATGTACAATATCAGCATTGCAAAACAATTATGTACAATATCAGCATTGCAGAACAAATATGTACTATATCAGCATTGCAAAACAAGTATGTACAATATCAGCATTGCAAAACAAGTATGTACTATATCAGCATTGCAGAACAAATATGTACTATATCAGCATTGCAAAACAATTATGTACAATATCAGCATTGCAGAACAAATATGTACTATATCAGCATTGCAAAACAAGTATGTACAATATCAGCATTGCAAAACAAGTATGTACAATATCAGCATTGCAAAACAAATATGTACAATATCAGCATTGCAAAACAAGTATGTACTACATCAGCATTGCAGAACAAGTATGTACAATATCAGCATTGCAAAACAATTATGTACAATATCAGCATTGCAGAACAAATATGTACTATATCAGCATTGCAAAACAATTATGTACAATATCAGCATTGCAAAACAAGTATGTACTATATCAGCATTGCAAAACAAGTATGTACAATATCAGCATTGCAAAACAAATATGTACAATATCAGCATTGCAAAACAAGTATGTACTACATCAGCATTGCAGAACAAATATTTAGCAATTGTGTTCACCTGAAATGGGGTGTTATTACATCATATTAGGTAATATTGGGACAGTAACCTCAGAGGGAGACGAGATGAAGGATGAAGTTTCCCGTAAGACGTCTCTGCCTGGAAGCAAACCCACGCGGGGCAGCCTGAGGTCCAGCTACAGTTAAACTAGCTTTAGTGATCACTTGTATTAAAAACTTACTTTTACATAGTGTGCTTATTACAAATGAACATGACAATAATTTTTATTCTGTGCGGGAAATAACTGAAAGGGTGTTCCATGGAACACTTGTGTCGCCTGCCTTGTGCTTATATCATCAAGTACAATCTAACTACAGTAAATTTTTATACTTGATAGACGCTAACACTTTGGAAATTATATCAAACAACCTGTTTATTAAAACCATTTAATTATGGTGCAAATACCAATTAACACATTCCTTTTGACAAAGTTGTGAAAACTTGCACTTCTCCAGGCTTACGTTTGATACCGAAAAATACCGAAACATGCCGAAGTTATTGTTAACAAAAATGGCCAATTTCCTATAAAAAGGTAATTTACGATGGTTTCTTTGAATGGCTTCACTATAACCGAGAATTCGCTATATCAGTGTTAGCTATATCCTAATTTTTTTCTTTTGACGCAAAGAAGAAGCTCGCCGGGGAATTGAAAAAAAACTTTGTTATAACTTGAGTATTCGCTATAACTGAGTATTGGCTATAACTGAGTATTCGCTATAACCGAGTTCACTATAAGTGAGATTTACTGTATAAAGTTTGAAGACAGGGGATGCAATCCTTCATGAATTATGGAGCAGATTTTTTTTAATTGTTAAAGTTAATGAAAATGGGTATAACTCTGTATTGGATAATTGAAAAGGAAGAACTATATAAAGTTTTATGAGCATAGGTCAACATTTTGCCAAGTTATGAGCTTGGTTAGGTTGCAGGTTCAACTTTTAGAAAACTCTGCCAAAATAAAAGTTGGGAGTTATTGGACATGTGTAACAACATTTCTTTGGGTAAGATAAAGATGTGTGTGAAGTTTTATGAACATAGGTCAAATACTTTTCAAGTTATGGCCAAGGTTAGGTTACAGGTTAAAGTGTGACGGACGAAAGACAATGACGGACGATGGACAAAGTGATCCCAAAGTGCCTGCAATGCTACATAATGTTTATGCTGTGCTGGATATAATAAATGAAACAGACCTGCATTTGGTTCCCAATCACATTCAGGTTGTCCAAACTGGTTCCCAGACTTTCCTGAAACAGGGGGAATATTAACAATTAATAGTATGCCGAGTAAAAAAAAGAAAGTATGCACTCAAATCAATCTCATTACAAATATTACATTACTATTAACTACATTACTATTAATTACATTACCTTTAATTACATTACCGTTAATTACATAACTATTAATTACATTACCATTAATTACATTACTGTTAATTACATTACCGTTAATTACATAACCGTTAATTACATTACCGTTAATTACATTACCATTAATTACCTTACCGTTAACTACATTACCATTATTAAATAACCGTTAATTACATTACCGTTAATAACATTACCGTTAATTACATTACCATTAATTAAATTACCATTAATTACATTACCGTCATTAATTACATTACCATTAATTACATTACCGTTAATTACATTATTGTTAATTACATTACCATTAATTACATTACTATTAATTACATTACTATTAACTACATTACCATTAATTACATTACTGTTAACCTTTGCATCATAAATGTGTTCAAACATCGTAACTTTATGTAAGACCACTTAATAACCGCGTCTCCTTTGAATTAGCAGATTAAACAGTTTGTAAAAGCAAAGGTAATATTCAACTGAATATGTTTAACGGCCCATCGACCCATTGTAGGTTAATTAAAGTCGCCTCAGAGAGATTGGAGAATGATTCAGAGGAATCCCACAGTTTAATGTTATTATTGAACCAGGTAACTTTGTGGGTAGATCCACCACTGTATGTAATTTCAGGTAACTTTGTGGGTAGATCCACCACTGTATGTAATTTCAGGTAATTTTGTGGGTAGATCCACCACCGTATGTAATTTCAGGTAACTTTGAGGGTAGATCCACCACTGTATGTAATTTCAGGTAATTTTGAGGGTAGATCCACCACTGTATGTAATTTCAGGTAATTTTGTGGGTAGATCCACCACCGTATGTAATTTCAGGTAATTTTGAGGGTAGATCCACCACTGTATGTAATTTCAGGTAATTTTGAGGGTAGATCCACCACTGTATGTAATTTCAGGTAATTTTGAGGGTACATCCACCACTGTATGTAATTTCAGTATGTAATTTCAGGTAACTTTGAGGGTAGATCCACCACTATAGGTAATTTCAGGTAACTTTGGGGTAGATCCACCACTGTATGTAATTTCAGGTAACTTTGAGGGTAGATCCACCACTGTAGGTAATTTCAGGTAACATTTTGGGTAGATGCCAAACAAAATTGATCATAATTTCAGTGCTTGATAAACACTTCAAGATTGCCTTGTGTTCCTTTAATAGATATTTAAGTATTATTATGCTCATTATTCAGAATGGTATCGAAAAGTTCTGATCCGGGAAATAGCGTGAACCATTAACTTTCACATTGCGAAATAGAAGAAATTGAGTTTGGATTGGTTTAATTGATCGTTTGTTCACCATGTGCAACAAGAGCACCGCCTAGTGGGGAATACAAGCGCCATTGGCAAAGTTAAGTTCCAGATTAGACCTTTTTCAAAGGGAAATAACTCAAAAAATAAGAATTGTTTATAATATGAGTCTTTATAAGATGTATTCATTAGATCATGTTGAAGATGAGTGCACAGTTTTATTGTTGTAGACCTAATATAGCTACCATCACTTGCAACAGGCAAAGGTGCAGGTTAAATGGGAATTATGTAACTGGGTACAGGTAAATGGTGAATAATCAGTTCCTAACCGTGTCCTCGATAGGTCAGTGGTTAGAGCGCTTGTATGGTAAACCAGAGACCCTGGGTTCGAGTCTTGGTTTACCACCCGTTATTTTTGGGGGCTCGTCCTGAGAAACATCAGCAGTGGTTCTTCTGTATAATTAGTAGTTTAGGGACGAATTTCAATCGCAGTTACAGTAAACCAGAGACATTGGGTTCAAGTACCTTTTGAGGAACGATTTTTTCATCACCTGTTATATTTGGGAGCTTGGAGGATATACAATTAGGAATCGATTATTCACCATTTACCTGTCGCAGTTACAATAATTCAAAATATATGAAACAGAATTATTTATGGGGCTTTATCAGATGTATTCATTGGATCATGCTAAAGATGTGTACACAATTTAATTGTTTTAGACCTTTAACTTCGAGAGTTATTAGCCACAATCAGTTGTCAGGTAAAAATTAATGGACAGACAGATGGATGTACCTTAAGTGTTTTTTCCTAAGGTCAAAGGAATGACCACCTCCACAACAATTTGCTTGATTACCAAATAAATTGTATTGAATTCTTTTGTGTTAAGCCACACACCCAACTGCCTAAGGTACTGAATGTGTTTGGACAGACAGACAGACAAACGGACAACAGCACAACATAATAGACCACTTTGGGCATAAAAAAGAACAACATGTAACTCTGCTGCTTTGGGAAGCGAAATAAAGTGTGTGTTAACATTTCTTGTTGCTCTCTAATATTACCAAAGACTGTTTAAGCGGTGTCGTGGTGTGTTGATCGAGGTACTGCAGCTGCTGAGCAATGTATCGGTAGGAATCGGAATAGCCCTGAAATTACATCACAAAATATGCATTCATCCAGTGTGCTGAATATGCATGTTCCCGGCTAGTATTACATAACACAAAATAAGCATTCATCCAGTGTGCTAAATATGCGTGTTCCTGGCCAGCATTACACAACACAAAATATGCATTCATCCAGTGTGCTGAATATGCATGTTCCAGGCCAGTATTACACAACACAAAATACGCATTCATCCAGTGTGCTGAATATGCATGTTCCAGGCCAGTATTACACAACACAAAATATGCATTCATCCAGTGTGCTGAATATGCATGTTCCTGGCCAGTATTACACAACACAAAATACGCATTCATCTAGTGTGCTGAATATGCATGTTCCTGGCCAGTATTACACAACACAAAATATGCATTCATCCAGTGTGCTGAATATGCATGTTCCAGGCCAGTATTACAAAACACAAAATGTGCATTCACCCAGTGTGCTGAATATGCATGTTCCTGGCCAGTATTACACAACACAATATATGCATTCATCCAGTGTGCTAAATATGCATGTTCCTGGCCAGTATTATACAACACAATATATGATCCAGTACATGTGCGAAATATGCATGTTCCTGGCCAGTATTACACAACACAATATATGCATTCATCCAGTGTGCTAAATATGCATGTTCCTGGCCAGTATTACACAACACAAAATATGCATTCATCCAGTGTGCTGAATATGCATGTTCCTGGCCAGTATTACACAACACAATATATGCATTCATCCAGTGTGCTAAATATGCATGTTCCTGGCCAGTATTATACAACACAATATATGCATTCATCCAGTGTGCTAAATATGCATGTTCCTGGCCAGTATTACACAACACAATATATGCATTCATCCAGTGTGCTAAATATGCATATTCCTGGCCTGTATTATACAACACAATATATGCATTCATCCAGTGTGCTAAATATGCATGTTCCTGGCCAGTATTATACAACACAATATATGCATTCATCCAGTGTGCTAAATATGCATGTTCCTGGCCAGTATTACACAACACAATATATGCATGTTCCTGGCCAGTATTATACAACACAATATATGCATTCATCCAGTGTGCTAAATATGCATGTTCCTGACCAGTATTATACAACACAATATATGCATTCGTCTAGTGCGCTGAATATGCATGTTCCTGGCCAGTCTGCATGCTTTAGGGCCGACCACATAAGGCTGTTTAGATTTTCACAGACTCATATTCCTGACTGGGAAATGAAATGTTCACAAGCCTTAAGTCACAATTACTTTTTTAATTATAAAATTAGTTCAACATGTTTAAAGCGGAAAATAAGACAACTATTGTGTACAAACAAATTATCACATGCAGAAAACTATTCTATTGTTCTTTATTTATATATAATTACAATAGTAATTTGTTCACCCTTCATGCTGCAATATACCCCACACACACATATATATGTATACTTACCTGATAGATAAGTGCATCACCACTGCTATGAGACCATCGGCCATCACATCACCCTACAGACTGCAGTAGACAACAACACATATATATGTATACTTACCTGATGAAGAATTGTATCAGCCACTTCTATGAGACCATCGGCCATTCCTGTCAAGTTTGCAGTTTCCAACGCTTCAAAAATCTGCAAGAAAATTAACAAATTTACAATGTCCTGAAAAAAAATCGGTTTCTGCTGACATGGCAACATACATAGTTTCAGGTTGTATACAGGTGCTTCAAGTGGCACAGTTATTCACACACTAGTGGTGGCAGATGTGAAGGGATGATATCAACATGTTATTTTATTCCCTTTAATATTTTTTTTATCATAGTATAACCAGCAAACTATTATTACAAATTGACAAAAAATTGACAAGAATTTATATTCAGAAGCAGTTATCAAACCAAATGTGGTTATTTTCTGTAATGTCCAAAACCTACTGGTTGTGTAATGTTTGTTCCATTGAAACTTGGGATGGTTAACTGTTCGGAAATTTCATCCAGAATGGCCGAGTCTACAACTCTGATACCTCGGACTGTCTCATTTATACGGTCATAGATCTCACTGCCCAGGTCTGGCACAAACTGCAATGACAAAATATACTGTCCTATACCCCACTGCCCAGGTCTAGCTCAAACTGCAATGACAAAATATACTGTCATATACCTCATTGCCCAGGTCTGGCACAAACTGTAATGACAAAATATACTGTCATATACCTCATTGCCCAGGTCTGGCACAAACTATAATGACAAAATATACTGTCATATACCTCACTGCCCAGGTATGGCACAAACTGCAATGACAAAATATACAGTCATATACGTCACTGCCCAGGTCTGGATTACCACACCATAAACACATGACTATATACTGTCATATACCTCACTGCCCAGGTCTGGATTGCCACACCATAAACACATGACATATATACTGCCATATACCTCACTGCCCAGGTCTGGATTACCACACAATAAACACATGACATATATACTGTCATATACCTCACTGCCCAGGTCTGGATTACCACACCATAAACACATAACATATATACTGTCATATACCTCACTGCCCAGGTCTGGATTACCACACCATAAACACATGACATATATACTGTCATATACCTCACTGCCCTGGTCTGGATTACCACACCATAAACACATGACATATATACTGTCATATACCTCACTGCCCTGGTCTGGATTACCACACCATAAACACATGACACATATACTGTCATATACCTCACTGCCCAGGTCTGGATTACCACACCATAAACACATGACATATATACTGTCATATACCTCACTGCCCAGGTCTGGATTGCCACACCATAAACACATGACATATATACTATCATATACCTCACTGCCCAGGTCTGGATTACCACACCATAAACACATGACATATATACCGTCATATACCTCACTGCCCAGGTCTGGATTGCCACACCATAAACACATGAGATATATACTGTCATATACCTCACTGCCCAGGTCTGGATTACCACACCATAAACACGACATGATACCCCACCCAGTCACCTTATAAGGCACCAGGCTGACCTGTCCTAGAACTAACTTTTATGTGCTGAGCATCATGCAACAGAGCTACTAGTATTTATTTTATAATTAATATATTTATATTATTTGATGATTGTTGACTCAAGCTGCATACAATGAGTTTTTAACCATTTTGGGAAAAATCGCATTGTTTTGTCTTAAATTGGAAATTGTTCACTATCAAACAAAAACAAATATTGTATGCTTAAATACTTTGCAAACACAATACCATTATACATTCTATTGTATTATTTCTTTACCCACACCTAAAACGATATATTTTCCCCCTTCTTCTGTTTAAAGCGTCACTCAAAATATTATCTTTTTTTTTTCTGATTTTTGAATTGGGAATTGTTTCACTCCAACTGGGAAAATAACACATATTTTGCCATTGGGAATGGTACCGTTTTTCGGTAACAATCATATAAGGGAAAAGAAACACTGGCGAGTGGACCAATCCTGGAACTACCTTGTATGTGCAGAGCATCATGCAAACACAGCTACTGGTATCATTTATATCTTCTTCAAATTATGAGTGGAAACAGATTATAATTATATGACTCTAATATATTTGTAATTTTAAGATAGGTATACTTAATAGAGGATCTTACATGAGTACTCGTTCATTATTAAATTTATTAAACGAGTTGGCAAAACGTTATAATGCGAGGCTCTTGCCGAGCATTATATCATTTTTGCTAACGAGTTTAATAAATTCAATAATGAATGAGAACGAATGTTAGATTCTATTTATCACATAACTCACATATCGACTTTTATTGCATTTTGCCTGTCGCTTTAAACACGCGAAACCGACATAAACCGTGGGAAGTGGATCATAGTCATTATCAAATTTTTTTTTGACAGCGCATAATAGGCTTATTTGCATACTTATAAACTAGTGGTATACCAAAAATATAGAATGGTGTTATTCCACTCCCACACCGTAAGTTATGTGATAAATATATGTATAAGATGATAACTGTGGACTCAAGTTGCCCATGGCATCGAGTGTTAACCAACTTGTCAGCCTGGAGTCTCATTTGTTTAGTGGCCTCAGTAGCACAGTGGCTAAGGCCTTGCACTTTAGAGCTGCAGAAATCTGTGGATTCACACCCTAGCAGAGGCACGTCCAATTGTTAACTCATCTCATCTACCAGAGTGTAATTGTCCCAATGTAACCTTATATGACGTGCCATCAAGACATTAAATCTCATTTTATTTCATTTGTTTAGCCAAGAACCTTGGTATAATGACACTTACACTTGATGTCTCCAACATGGATGTGAGGTTTATCACGCTGCCCAGGTTAAGACCTGTGTAAACCGTGCCTCCTTCCATGCACGTCCTGCAAATATACAATGGATTTGAGGTTAATCACGCTGCCCAGGTTAAGATCTGTGTAAACCGTGCCTCCTTCCATGCACGTCCTGCGAACATACTCAATTTAATCCGAAATTACCAGTTAAAACAAAATCCAAGTCCATTTCTTGAATTTATTTCTTCTAGTTTCAATGTACGAGTACATGTATTTAGTTTTATACTGATATTATTCTCATTCTAGTTGCACTATATTTTTTCTGATCCAAAACTGATTAGAATTTAGTTTTCATTTATTAATGAAGCATTGAGATGAAAAAAATATTTAAGATTTCCATGAAAGTTTGTTTCTAAATCCAATGTCATGACATAATTCATATCAAATCAAATTTAATGAATAAATTTGTAAAGACTAAAGGAGGAAAAGTCACACTGAAATAACTGCTGGGAAGTCTTTGTGAAACGACTTGAACAAAATGTTATATGATAACCGAAAAAATAGAGGTTATGTAATGTCAATTTATTAAATGATCAAGCTTGATCGGTGAGATTCATCAGTAAGTTAAGACAACACGTTGCATTTACTAATTAAATAAAATTAATATCATTGCTTGTTTAAGAAATTAGAAGTAGTAGACCTGGGGCAGATCCAAGTGGGAACACAGTCAGTGTATGCCCCTCTAAAATATGAAAAGTTGTAAAAAATCATATGTAAAATGGGTTTTCCTCTTTTTTTAAGGTGTCACGTCGATTTCTGGAATCAGGTATTTGTAACCGCTACATGAATCAATGAGGCAATTTTTCTCGCTCACCTTTCTGAATGGAAAAGATCAAGCAATGATCCAGCCTTCATTTGCATATATATTACACTAGTGTTTTATTAAATTTATCTCATGGCATTATTACGCTTCCATACTGCAAGTCACATGATCAATTTTAATATATACCCATTGTCAGTAACCACTGTTTTTCTTGGAATAATTTGTCCAAACCAACAGCGAGTAAAGGTCAATACCTGACAAATGTGCCCATAAGAGTTGTTGTTTGTAGTAGAAGGCCAACAGATACTTACCTAGTTATGTGTAAACATGCCATACCACACCTTGTATATATTGTTTTGTCTTATTACTTACTGAAGTAAATATTTCACAGAAATTGTAAGGTTTGGATTCTGTAGAATCATCTCTCCAAGACTTTGACCTTGAAACAGTACCCCACTGTCTACAAGCTGAAACAAAATTGTTACATAGGTTACCCATCTCTCCAGCACTCTGACCTTGTAACGGTACCCCACTGTCTATAAGCTCAAACAAAATTGTTACATAGGTTACCCATCTCTCCAGCACTCTGACCTTGAAACAGTACCCCACTGTCTATAAGCTGAAATAAAATTGATACATAGGTTACCCATCTCTCCAGCACTCTGACCTTGAAACGTAGATTGCTTCTTAATCTATATAATATGAAATATATCATTTTATGCCCCCGAAGGGAGAGCATATAGTAATTGCGACAAGGTCACACATGGCAGTCAAAGATCAAATGAGTCAATTGGTGTCTCAATCATAGCTTTGAAAGTACTGAAGGAAATTCTGTGACACTTTACACTAATATGAATCAAAATGACGTTTGTCGAGAACAAGAATCTGATCAATACCTTAAAGGTCAAGGTCACACTTGGAGGTTAAATGTCAAATGAGTAAAAATATTTAAAAACTTTTTAATTCTCAACATTTTATAAAGCAAAGTTTAAAATAACACTTCCAAGCAGAATTAGATATTTTTAACACAATTTAAGTCATAGGTGTTGTTGTTGTTGGGGGGGGGGCTCTTGTTTCAGCCAAAGTTTTTTTTTGGACCTTCAAGACAAAATTCAATCAGTACATAAAAAATTAATCATTAAAACAGACATCTTCACTGTTGTGTAACCTGTACAGCTACTGTACGGCTAGCCAATTTTGTTATTTCCAAGATGGCGAACATGTCAACATCCGAAAAGTAAGTGCCTTACATTTTTGCTCATTACTTAGTTCGGCATGACAGGCATAGATGTATGCTGACAGTTACATTTATAAATGACTTCTTTACACTCAGCTGCACAGTATGTAACAAAAGATTTACTACTTTTTGCAAAATCATCGCTGAAGCATGTCAATTTGTGTCGATCTAGAATAAAGGCGAGGAGTCCACCTGTTTTGAACCAATACTGGCTTGTTTCTTCACGGATCGAAGCAAAATAACCTGTATTACTTACTTTGTGATGATATCTAAATGACCAGATAACTAATTTCTTGTAAACTGTGCAATAAATAAACAAAATTCTGATTAAAAAAATATTAGACTGTACGGTGCGTTACCATTTCAAATTTGCGTTCAGGAAAAGAACATCATAAGTATTTTACTTCCGTTCTAATCCATTTTCTTCTACTGTGTACAAATATTGTAATTACTTGTGAAATAAAATATGTTTAAACCAAATCACTCTCGATAACCATACTTAGATGGTACAGGAGGTGTACAGTACTGGTTCTACCCAGGAAAAGTGGGTGGTCTGCTTCCACCACAAAAAAAATCGACCGTCATGTATAACCTCACGTGTTGAAAATGATGTTAAACACCATACAAACAAACAAAACAAAAACTAAAAGTGTACACTCTAGTGAAACTTGGAGGCGAGCATTATATTTCAAATACAAAAATATTATGCGTTTTTCTTTCTAATTATAATCTGCAAATTGCAATTAAGAATAAGTATTCTTGTAACAAGATACACAAATGTAGATGAACAACGCAGTTCAGCATAAAATCTGAAAGAGCAACATATCCTTAAACTACCTATGAACTCTGAAACTAAAAATAAAACAACTTTTCTTATTTAAAAGAACAAAAATATATAGAATGGTCTACATCTAAAACACACCAAAACTCCTCATTTATACATAATGCACCGTACAGTAATTTTGTCAAATATGTTGAGATATTAACATACCTTCTCAATGACTATAAGATCCAGTATGGACTCACATACCACTGTTAGATTACCATCCACCAACATTAACATACCTTCTCAATGACTGTAAGATCCAGTATGGGCTCACATACCACTGTTAGATTACCACCCAACAACATTAACATACCTTCTCAATGACTGTAAGATCCAGTATGGGCTCACATACCACTGTTAGATTACCATCCACCAACAATAACATACCTTCTCAATGACTATAAGATCCAGTATGGGCACACATACCACTGTTAGATTACCATCCACCAACATTAACATACCTTCTCAATGACTGTAAGATCCAGTATGGGCTCACATACCAGTTGGATTACCACCCACCAACATTAACATACCTTCTCAATGACTGTAAGATCCAGTATGGGCTCACATACCACTGTTAGATTACCACCCACCAACATTAACATACCTTCTCAATGACTGTAAGATCCAGTATGGGCTCACATACCACTGTTAGATTACCACCCAACAACATTAACATACCTTCTCAATGACTGTAAGATCCAGTTTGGACTCACATACCACTGTTAGATTACCATCCACCAACATTAACATACCTTCTCAATGACTGTAAGATCCAGTATGGGCTCACATACCACTGTTAGATTACCACCCACCAACATTAACATACCTTCTCAATGACTGTAAGATCCAGTATGGGCTCACATACCACTGTTAGATTACCATCCACCAACAATAACATACCTTCTCAATGACTATAAGATCCAGTATGGACTCACATACCACTGTTAGATTACCACCCACCAACATTAACATACCTTCTCAATGACTGTAAGATCCAGTATGGGCACACATACCACTGTTAGATTACCGCCACCAACATTAACATACCTTCTCAATGACTGTAAGATCCAGTATGGACACACATACCACTGTTAGATTACCACCCACCAACATTAACATACCTTCTCAATGACTGTAAGATCCAGTATGGGCTCACATACCACTGTTAGATTACCACCCACCAACATTAACATACCTTCTCAATGACTGTAAGATCCAGTATGGGCACACATACCACTGTTAGATTACCACCCACCAACATTAACATACCTTCTCAATGACTGTAAGATCCAGTATGGGCTCACATACCACTGTTAGATTACCACCCACCAACATTAACATACCTTCTCAATGACTATAAGATCCAGTATGGGCACACATACCACTGTTAGATTACCACCCACCAACATTAACATACCTTCTCAATGACTGTAAGATCCAGTATGGGCACACATACCACTGTTAGATTACCACCCACCAACATTAACATACCTTCTCAATGACTGTAAGATCCAGTATGGGCACACATACCACTGTTAGATTACCACCCACCAACATTAACATACCTTCTCAATGACTGTAAGATCCAGTATGGACTCACATACCACTGTTAGATTACCACCCACCAACATTAACATACCTTCTCAATGACTGTAAGATCCAGTATGGACACACATACCACTGTTAGATTACCGCCACCAACATTAACATACCTTCTCAATGACTGTAAGATCCAGTATGGGCACACATACCACTGTTAGATTACCACCCACCAACATTAACATACCTTCTCAATGACTGTAAGATCCAGTATGGACTCACATACCACTGTTAGATTACCGCCCACCAACAATAATGTACCTTCTCAATGACAGTATGCGCTCACATACCACTGTTAGATTACCATCCACCAACATTAACATACCTTCTCAATGACTGTAAGATCCAGTATGGGCTCACATACCACTGTTAGATTACCACCCACCAACATTAACATACCTTCTCAATGACTGTAAGATCCAGTATGGGCACACATACCACTGTTAGATTACCGCCACCAACATTAACATACCTTCTCAATGACTATAAGATCCAGTATGGGCACACATACCAATGTTAGATTACCACCCACCAACATTAACATACCTTCTCAATGACTGTAAGATCCAGTATGGGCTCACATACCACTGTTAGATTACCACCCACCAACATTAACATACCTTCTCAATGACTGTAAGATCCAGTATGGACTCACATACCACTGTTAGATTACCGCCCACCAACAATAATGTACCTTCTCAATGACAGTATGCGCTCACATACCACTGTTAGATTACCACCCACCAACATTAACATACCTTCTCAATGACTGTAAGATCCAGTATGGGCACACATACCACTGTTAGATTACCACCCACCAACATTAACATACCTTCTCAATGACTGTAAGATCCAGTATGGGCACACATACCACTGTTAGATTACCACCCACCAACATTAACATACCTTCTCAATGACTGTAAGATCCAGTATGGACTCACATACCACTGTTAGATTACCGCCCACCAACAATAATGTACCTTCTCAATGACAGTATGCGCTCACATACCACTGTTAGATTACCACCCACCAACATTAACATACCTTCTCAATGACTGTAAGATCCAGTATGGGCTCACATACCACTGTCAGATTACCGCCCACCAACAATAATGTACCTTCTCAATGACAGTATACGCTCACATACCACTGTTAGATTACCACCCACCAACATTAACATACCTTTTCAATGACTGTAAGATCCAGTATGGGCTCACATATTACTGTTAGATTACCACCCACCAACATTAACAGAGAGCCCAGCACACATACCAGTATCATAGACATGGAAGCAAGCACTACAGAGCTGTAAGGAAACACATGCATTAGAGTGGTTAATGGCAACATGCACTCTAGTATGGTCAATGGCAAGACATGCTATAGTTTAGTTAATGGCAACATGCATTATAGTGTGATTAATGGCAACATGCACTATAGTGTGGTTAATGTCAATATGAACTAGTGTGGTTAATGGCAATATACCCTTTAGTGTGGTTAATGACAACATGCACTATATTGTGGTTAATGACAACATGCACTATAGTGTGATTAATGACAACATGCACTATATTGTGGTTAATGACAACATGCACTATAGTGTGATTAATGACAACATGCACTATAGTGTGATTAATGACAACATGCACTATAGTGTGGTTAATGATAACATGCACTATATTGTGGTTAATGACAACATGCACCATATTGTGGTTAATGACAACATGCACTATATTGTGGTTAATGACAACATGCACAATAGTGTGATTAATGACAACATGCACTATATTGTGGTTAATGACAACATGCACTATAGTGTGGTTAATGACAACATGTACTATAGTGTGGTTAATGACAACATGCACTATAGTGTGGTAAATGACAACATGCACTATAGTGTGGTTAATGGCAATATACTCTTGAGTGTGGTTAATGGCAACATGCACTATATTGTCAGGGGCACAAACTAACGAGCCAGCTGGGCCCCTGACTTAGAATTTTTTGGGGCCCGGCCCAAAAGTTAGGGGCCCAGCAAAATATTATTTTATTTTACCACTCTGGAGCATAATTTATGAACAATTACATGCCATTACTCCGTGTTTATTGAATATTATAAACAACATTACTGATCATTACAAGTCCAAGTTATCTATTTAATTATAAATAGTATTGTTAATGAGTTTTGTTATAAATGATCACAACTAGAATATGTAAATTATTGTAATAAAAGATTAAACAAGATTAGATATTATTAAATTAATGTTTTATTTTGTTATAAATATTTTATGTTGACATACAGTTTTAAAATCAATGTATGAGACCTTTTCTATCAACATGATTCTCTGCCATATAATTATTATTGATGATTTCTAAAAGCACCGCATTTTATTAATCAAAAGCGCCGCGTTTTAGAATATCCAAAAACCGGAAGTGAAACCTAATTATTTCCCCTTCAAATTAAAACACAAATTTATGATCATGTGTAAAATAAACACTACCATGTCTGTTTTGATAATGATTTTATACCAGCAAATGTTACATGTACTCTTGCACATCTAATTTTACACTGACATTCGAAGCGCAGAGTACAATAACATGCAGTTTTGTGGGAAACCGTACATCGCAACATCTTGACCATTGTCTTGCTTCCGCAGTGGAAAAATAAAAACAAACGTTTGTTTCATTATTATTTTGTTAACGGATTGTCTATTTCGGCCAAAAGTACGTAGTTCACGGGACCAAAGCAAAATCTGCGCGGTAAAATCCTCGAACTTAAATTTTTGTGTTGAATGATTACCCTTTTTCCGTTTTTTGGATTGAATATTTTTGGTCAGCACAGGGCTCGTGAAACTCAAATTTTGGTCGCCCAGATCATTTTCTACTCGCCAATGGCGACTGGGCGAGTGCTAATTTGTGCCCGATTGTGGTTAATGGCAACATGCACGATAGTGTGGTTAATGGCAACATGCACTATAGTGTGGTTAATGATAACATGCACTCTACTGTGGTTAATGGCAATATACCCTTGTGTGGTTTAATGGCAACATGCACTATATTGTGGTTAATGGCAACATGCACTATAGTGTTGTTAATGACAACATGCACTATAGTGTGGTTAATGGCAACATGCACTATAGTGTTGTTAATGACAACATGCACTATATTGTGGTTAATGGCAACATGCACTATATTGTGGTTAATGGCAACATGCACTATATTGTTGTTAATGACAACATGCACTGTAGTGTGGTTAATGGCAACATGCACTATAGTGTTGTTAATGACAACATGCACTATAGTGTGGTTAATGGCAACATGCACTATAGTGTTGTTAATGACAACATGCACTATAGTGTGGTTAATGGCAACATGCACTATAGTGTGATCAGTGGGAACATGCACTATCATGTGGTTAATGGCAACATGCACTATAGAGTGGTTAATGACAATATGCACTAGTGTAACGGACGACGACGGATGACAGACGACGGACAAAGTGATCCCTAAGTGTCTGCCATGCTACGCAGGTGACACAAAAATTAATTCTTAAGCTGATTTACAAATTTGCTTGCTAGCGGATATTTTATCACATTTTGATCTAATTAACTGGTAATCAACCACATGCCAAGATCAATCAAAGGAAAAAAAGTTAATCCAATCAATAAATACTGAAAAGGTGATCCCTTGGAAGCAACCAACAAGAGGGAAAAATAGCAGACTCGGTTTTATTGAGTCTGTTCATGAGAGGTAATTACAAGATGCAACACCTCTCATGCCTCCTAGCTTAAGCGATATTCTAGTTTAAAGTAACACAGAATGGGCTTGAGTAATAATTGTTTCCAACCCCATAAACTTAAAACATAATCACTAAATTATCACAAAAGATCAGATTATGCCTATACACCATTTAGTGATACAACTCTGCTGCTATCAACAAGGCAAAGCAGCAATATGATTGGTCGAGAAGCAGATAGGGCATACACGTTATACTCATTCATATTTATTACAAGGTGAGCAATTACCAGTATGTATACCCTGCTTTGCACCGTTAACGGTCAAACACATCTTATTGGAATGTGTAGACTTTGATCCTATGCGTCAAAGGTACTACAATGTTAATACTATGAAAGAGTTATTTGATACTGTAGATTTTAGTCTTGTTTTAGATTTCCTAAAAGAGATCAGGCTATATAAATCATTATAATGTGTTCTTATATATATATACTTGTTTATATACCCGTTGAAAGCATTTATTGATTTACATACATAGTTTATATAACACCTTATCATCCCTTATTTTTTAATAGTTTTATCTTTATATATTTACATTAATTTTTAAATAATACTTCATTTCTTAATTGTTCATCTTTTTTTGCGCACAATGTGACCTATTTATGTGTCGACATGCAGTAAAACACCATTCATTCATTCATTCATTCATTCATCTGGCCAGCTGTCAATCATTATAATTATGGAGCATGTTGGAATATATAGGCTATCGAAGGGTTTATTAAGATTGATGCTTCGAGGCAAATTTACGTGTCAAAAAAATGCACAGATCGTAAATTTGCTACAGCAGAGTTAGGTCAAACTGAATTTCCACGTGTCAAAACATGCGTGTATGCATCTACTGAGAACCCTGCAATAGTGTGGTTGATGACTATGTGGAACATTTAATGGGAACATTCAGTTAACACTTTTAAGAAATGATACTTGAACTATAGTGTGAGTAAAAAAGCAATTTTACCACATTAGAAATCTTGACCCACACTGACTGGCTTGTGTGCGCCTGGACAATTCGGATGTTGCACATCCAAGAACTAGTCCAACAAAGGCGGTCAGTGCTATCATTCCTATATATATCCCGAGACCAATCAGTACTAGATTCCTGAAATATACAGAAATATTACAGATAACCTAATGCCTGGGCCGTATCAACATATTACAGATAACCTTATGCCTGGGCTGTATCAACATATTACAGATAACCTAATGCCTGGGCTGTATCAACATATTACAGATAACCTAATGCCTGGGCTGTATCAACATATTACAGATAACCTAATACCTGGGCTGTATCAACATTATAGATAACCTAATGCCTGGGCTGTATTAACGTTATAGATAACCTAATGCCTGGGCTGTATCAACATATTACAGATAACCTAATGCCTGGGCTGTATCATATTACAGATAACCTAATGTCTGGGCTGTATCAACGTTATAGATAACCTAATGCCTGGGCTGTATTAACGTTTTAGATAACCTAATGCCTTGGCTGTATCATATTACAGATAACCTAATGTCTGTGCTGTATCAACGTAATGCAGATAACCTAATGTCTGGGCTGTATCAACATATTACAGATAACCTAATGTCTGGGCTGTATCAACATATTACAGATAACCTAATACCTGGGCTGTATCAATGTTATAGATAACCTAATGCCTGGGCTGTATTAACGTTATAGATAACCTAATGCCTGGGCTATATCATATTACAGATAACCTAATGCCTGGGCTATATCAACATAATACAGATAACCTAATGTATGGGCTGTATCAACATATTATAGATAACCTAATGCTTGGGCTGTATCATATTACAGATAACCTAATGCCTGGGCTGTATTAACGTTATAGATAACCTAATGCCTGGGCTGTATCATAATACAAATAACCTAATGCCTGGGCCGTATCAACATATTATAGATAACCTAATGCCTGGGCTGTATCATATTACAGATAACCTAATGCCTGGCTGTATCAACATAATACAGATAACCTAATGTCTGGGCTGTATCAACATATTACAGATAACCTAATGTCTGGGCTGTATCAACATATTACAGATAACCTAATGCCTGGGCTGTATCAACATATTACAGATAACCTAATGTCTGGGCTGTATTAACACATTATATATAACCTAATGCCTGGGCTGTATTAACATATTACAGATAACCTAATGTCTGGGCTGTATCAACATATTACAGATAACCTAATGTCTGCGCTGTATCAACATATTACAGATAACCTAATGCCTGGGCTGTATCAACATATTACAGATAACCTAATGCCTGGGCTGTATCAACATATTACAGATAACCTAATGCCTCGGCTGTATCATATTATAGATAACCTAATGCCTGGGCTGTATCATATAACGGATAACCTAATGCCTGGGCTGTATCAACATATTACAGATAACCTAATGCCTGGGCTGTATCATATTACGGATAAGCTAATGCCTGGGCTGTATCAACATATTATAGATAACCTAATACCTGGGCTGTATCATATTATAGATAACCTAATGCCTGGGCTGTATCAACATATTACAGATAACCTAATGCCTGGGCTGTATCAAATTATGGATAACCTAATACCTGGGTTGTATCAACATATTACAGATAACCTAATGCCTGTGCTGTATCAAAGTTATAGATAACCTAATGCCTGGGCTGTATCAACATTATAAATAACCTAATGCCTGGGCTGTATCAACGTTATAGATAACCTTATGCCTGGGCTGTATCAACATATTACAGATAACCTAATACCTGGGCTGTATCATATTACAGATAACCTAATGCCTGGGCTGTATCAACATATTATAGATAACCTTATACCTGGGCTGTATCATATTACAGATAACCTAATGCCTGGGCTGTATCAACATATTATAGATAAGCTAATACCTGGGCTGTATCATATTACAGATAACCTAATGCCTGGGCTGTATCAACATATTATAGATAACCTAATACGTGGGCTGTATCATATTATAGATAACCTAATGCCTGGGCTGTATCAACATATAACAGATAACCTAATGCCTGGGATGTATCATATTATGGATAACCTAATTCCTGGGCTGTATCAACATATTATAGATAACCTAATACCTGGGCTGTATCATATTATAGATAACCTAATGCCTGGGCTGTATCAACATATTACAGATAACCTAATGCCTGGGCTGTATCATATTACGGATAACCTAATACCTGGGCTGTATCAACATATTACAGATAACCGAATGCCTGGGCTGTATCATATTACGGATAACCTAATGCCTGGGCTGTATCAACATATAATAGATAACCTAATGTCTGGGCTGTATCAACATATTACAGATAACCTAATGCCTGGGCTGTATCAACGTTATAGATAACCTAATGTCTGGGCTGTATCAACATATTACAGATAATTTATGCCTAGGCTGTATCAACGTTATAGATAACCTAATGCCTGGGCTGTATCAACGTTATAGATAACCTAATGCCTGGGCTGTATCAACATTATAGATAACCTTATGCCTGGGCTGTATCAACATATAATAGATAACCTAATGTCTGGGCTGTATCAACATATTACAGATAACCTAATGCCTGGGCTGTATCAACGTTATAGATAACCTAATGTCTGGGCTGTATCAACATATTACAGATAATTTATGCCTAGGCTGTATCAACGTTATAGATAACCTAATGCCTGGGCTGTATCAACATTATAGATAACCTAATGCCTGGGCTGTATCAACATTATAGATAACCTTATGCCTGGGCTGTATCAACATAATACAGATAACCTAATACCTGGGCTGTATCATATTACAGATAACCTAATGCCTGGGCTGTATCATAATACAGATAACCTAATGCCTGGGCTGTATCAACATATTATAGATAACCTAATACCTGGGCTGTATCATATTATAGATAACCTAATGCCTGGGCTGTATCATATTACAGATAACATAATGTCTGGGCTGTATCAACATATTATAGATAACCTTATGCCTGGGCTGTATCATATTACAGATAACCTAATGCCTGGGCTGTATCAACATATAACATATAACCTAATGTCTGGGCTGTATCATATCACGGATAACTATTGACTATAACAGATATTATAGTCGGTATTATTGGAGAGCACTGTAATAACAACACATAAAAATATTTTTTTTAAACTTTAATAGATTTGGCAAATATTGGGCGTGGCATGGATTGAATGTTTAACAATTGGGCTGCCGGTAAGCACAAATGACCATTATGGGCCATTGGCAAGCCCTTACAGCAGAAAGCATAAAGCAATAAAGCAAATTGAATATTACAATATTAAGGACATAAATACATGTGCACCAAATTAAATGTTCATTATGAAAGCAACTTTTCTGATAAGCATTTAAGCAAGTGTTGAAAGCACGGTTGATATTCAAGCATAATTACAAGTGCACCGAATTCAATCAATTAAAAATGTTTTTTAGCAATTCGTACAGACAGCAAATTTGTATATAATTTATGTTTAGATTACAATTCAGTCTCTGGGTATACAGGAGCTGAAGAAAGTTAAACTGAAACGTATATGTCCTTCCTTTCACACCTTCGCTGCCCGCCATATGGATGGGTGCCCAAACACTCCAAGTCCTAGAGTGTTCAGGCTCCCATCCACCGCCAAAAATAGGGGAAACATTTTTTGGCAGCAGCGAAGAGTGACCACCAATGGGCTGTATCATATTACAGATAACCTAATGCCTGGGCTGTATCAACATATTATAGATAACCTAATGCCTGGGCTGTATCATATTACAGATAACCTAATGTCTGGGCTGTATCAACATATTACAGATAACCAAATGCCTGGGCTGTATCATATTACAGATAACCTAATGCCTGGGCTGTATCAACATATTACAGATAACCTAATGTCTGGGCTGTATCATATTACGGATAACCTAATACCTGGGCTGTATCATATTACAGATAACCTAATGCCTGGCTGTATCAACATATTACAGATAACCTAATGCCTGGGCTGTATCATATTACAGATAACCTAATGCCTTGGCTGTATCAACATAATACAGATAACATAATGTCTGAGCTGTATCATAGTACGGATAACCTAATACCTGGGCTGTATCATATTACAGATAACCTAATGCCTGGGCTGTATCAACATATTACAGATAACCTAATGCCTGGGCTGTATCATATTACAGATAACCTAATGCCTTGGCTGTATCAACATATTACAGATAACCTAATGTCTGGGCTGTATCATAGTACGGATAACCTAATACCTGGGCTGTATCATATTACATAACCTAATGCCTGGGCTGTATCAACATATTATAGATAACCTAATGCCTGGACTGTATCAACATATTACAGATAACCTAATGCCTGGGCAGTATCATATTACAGATAACCTAATGCCTTGGCTGTATCAACATATTACAGATAACCTAATGTCTGAGCTGTATCATATTACGGATAACCTAATGCCTGGGCTGTATCAACATATTACAGATAACCTAATGCCTGGGCTGTATCATATTACAGATAACATAATGCCTGGGCTGTATCAACATATTACAGATAACCTAATGTCTGGGCTGTATCATATTATGGATAACTTAATACCTGGGCTGTATCATATTACAGATAACTTAATGCATGGGCTGTATCAACATATTATAGATAACCTCATGCCTGGACTGTATCAACATATTACAGATAACCTAATGCCTGGGCTGTATCAACATATTACAGATAACCTAATGCCTGGGATGTATCATATTACGGATAACCTAATACCTGGGCTGTATCAACATATCATAGATAACCTTATACCTGGGCTGTATCATATTACAGATAACTTAATGCCTGGGCTGTATCAATATACTATAGATAACCTAATACCTGGGCTGTATCATATTATAGATAGCCTAATGATTGGGCTGTATCATATTACAGATAACCTAATGCCTGGGCTGTATCAACATATTATAGATAACCTAATGCCTGAGCTGTATCATATTACGGATAACCTAATACCTGGGCTGTATCAACATATCATAGATAACCTAATACCTGGGCTGTATCATATTATAGATAACCTAATGCCTGGGCTGTATTAACGTTATAGATAACCTTATGCCTGGGCTGTATCAACATATTACAGATAACCTAATGCCTGGGCTGTATCATATTATAGATAACCTAATACCTGGGCTGTATCATATTACGGATAACCTAATGCCTGGGCTGTATCAACATATTATAGATAACCTAACGTCTGGGCTGTATCATATTACGGAAAACATAATGCCTGGGCTGTATCAACATATTATAGATAACCTAATGTCTGTGCTGTAAAAACATATTATAGATAACCTAATGCCTGGGCTGTATCATATTATGGATAACCTAATGCCTGGGCTGTATCAACATATTATAGATAACCTAATGTCTGGGCTGTATCAACATATTACAGATAACCTAATGCCTGGGCTGTATCAACGTTATAGATAACCTAATGTCTGGGCTGTATCAACATATTACAGATAACCTAATGCCTGGGCTGTATCAATGTTATAGATAACCTAATGCCTGGGCTGTATCAACATTATAGATAACCTAATGCCTGGGCTGTATCAACGTTATAGATAACCTAACGTCTGGGCTGTATCAACATATTACAGATAACCTAATGCCTGGGCTGTATCATATTACGGATAACCTAATGCCTGGGCTGTATCAACATATTATAGATAACCTAATACCTGGGCTGTATCATATTATAGATAACCTAATGCCTGGGCTGTATCAACATATTACAGATAGACTAATGGCTGGGCTGTATCAAATTACGGATAACCTAATACCTGGGTTGTATCAACATATTACAGATAACCTAATGCCTGGGCTGTATCAACGTTATAGATAACCTAATGCCTGGGCTGTATCAACATATTACAGATAACCTAATGTCTGGGCTGTATCATATTACGGATAACCTAATACCTGGGCTGTATCATATTACAGATAACCTAATGCCTGGCTGTATCAACATATTACAGATAACCTAATGCCTGGGCTGTATCATATTACAGATAACCTAATGCCTTGGCTGTATCAACATAATACAGATAACATAATGTCTGAGCTGTATCATAGTACGGATAACCTAATACCTGGGCTGTATCATATTACAGATAACCTAATGCCTGGGATGTATCAACATATTACAGATAACCTAATGCCTGGGCTGTATCATATTACGGATAACCTAATACCTGGGCTGTATCAACATATTATAGATAACCTAATACCAGGGCTGTATCATATTATAGATAACCTAATGCCTGGGCTGTATTAAAGCTATAGATAACTTAATGCCTGGGCTGTATCAACATATTATAGATAACCTAATACCTGGGCTGTATCATATTACAGATAACCTAATGCCTGGGCTGTATCAACATATTATAGATAACCTAATGCCTGGGCTGTATCAACATATTATAGATAACCTAATGCCTGGGCTGTATCAACATATTACAGATAACCTAATGTCTGGGCTGTATCAACATATTACAGATAACCTAATGCCTGGGCTGTATCAACATATTACAGATAACCTAATGCCTGGGCTGTATCAACATATTACAGATAACCTAATGCATGGCTGTATCAACATATTATAGATAACCTAATGCCTGGGCTGTATCAACATATTACAGATAACCTAATGCTTGGGCGGTATCAACATATTATATATAACCTAATGCCTGGGCTGTATCAACATATTATAGATAACCTAATGCCTGGGCTGTATCAACGTTACAGATAACCTAATGCCTGGGCTGTATCAACATATTATAGATAACCTAAAACCTGGGCTGTATCATATTATAGATAACCTAATGCCTGGGCTGTATCAACATACTATAGATAACATAATGTCTGGGCTGTATCATATTACAGATAACCTAATGCCTGGGCTGTATCAACATATTACAGCTAACCTAATGTCTGGGCTGTATCAACATATATATAACCTAATGCCTGGGCTGTATCAACATACTATAGATAACATAATGTCTGGGCTGTATCATATTACAGATAACCTAATGCCTGGGCTGTATCAACATATAACAGATAACCTAATGTCTGGGCTGTATCAACATATATATAACCTAATGCCTGGGCTGTATCAACATACTATAGATAACCTAATGCCTGGGCTGTATCAACATTACAGATAACCTAATGCCTGGGCTGTATCAACATATTATAGATAACCTAATGCCTGAGCTGTATCATATTACGGATAACCTAATACCTGGGCTGTATCAACATATCATAGATAACCTAATACCTGGGCTGTATCATATTATAGATAACCTAATGCCTGGGCTGTATTAACGTTATAGATAACCTTATGCCTGGGCTGTATCAACATATTACAGATAACCTAATGCCTGGGCTGTATCATATTATAGATAACCTAATACCTGGGCTGTATCATATTACGGATAACCTAATGCCTGGGCTGTATCAACATATTATAGATAACCTAACGTCTGGGCTGTATCATATTACGGATAACATAATGCCTAGGCTGTATCAACATATTATAGATAACTTAATGTCTGTGCTGTAAAAACATATTATAGATAACCTAATGCCTGGGCTGTATCATATTATGGATAACCTAATGCCTGGGCTGTATCAACATATTATAGATAACCTAATGTCTGGGCTGTATCAACATATTACAGATAACCTAATGCCTGGGCTGTATCAACGTTATAGATAACCTAATGTCTGGGCTGTATCAACATATTACAGATAACCTAATGCCTGGGCTGTATCAATGTTATAGATAACCTAATGCCTGGGCTGTATCAACATTATAGATAACCTAATGCCTGGGCTGTATCAACATTATAGATAACCTAACGTCTGGGCTGTATCAACATATTACAGATAACCTAATGCCTGGGCTGTATCATATTACGGATAACCTAATGCCTGGGCTGTATCAACATATTATAGATAACCTAATACCTGGGCTGTATCATATTATAGATAACCTAATGCCTGGGCTGTATCAACATATTACAGATAACCTAATGGCTGGGCTGTATCAAATTACGGATAACCTAATACCTGGGTTGTATCAACATATTACAGATAACCTAATGCCTGGGCTGTATCAACGTTATAGATAACCTAATGCCTGGGATGTATCAACATATTACAGATAACCTAATGCCTGGGCTGTATCATATTACGGATAACCTAATACCTGGGCTGTATCAACATATTATAGATAACCTAATACCAGGGCTGTATCATATTATAGATAACCTAATGCCTGGGCTGTATTAAAGCTATAGATAACTTAATGCCTGGGCTGTATCAACATATTATAGATAACCTAATACCTGGGCTGTATCATATTACAGATAACCTAATGCCTGGGCTGTATCAACATATTACAGATAACCTAATGTCTGGGCTGTATCAACATATTACAGATAACCTAATGCCTGGGCTGTATCAACATATTACAGATAACCTAATGCCTGGGCTGTATCAACATGTTACAGATAACCTAATGCATGGCTGTATCAACATATTATAGATAACCTAATGCCTGGGCTGTATCAACATATTACAGATAACCTAATGCTTGGGCGGTATCAACATATTATATATAACCTAATGCCTGGGCTGTATCAACATATTATAGATAACCTAATGCCTGGGCTGTATCAATGTTACAGATAACCTAATGCCTGGGCTGTATCAACATATTATAGATAACCTAAAACCTGGGCTGTATCATATTATAGATAACCTAATGCCTGGGCTGTATCAACATACTATAGATAACCTAATGTCTGGGCTGTATCATATTACAGATAACCTAATGCCTGGGCTGTATCAACATATTACAGCTAACCTAATGTCTGGGCTGTATCAACATATATATAACCTAATGCCTGGGCTGTATCAACATACTATAGATAACCTAATGTCTGGGCTGTATCATATTACAGATAACCTAATGCCTGGGCTGTATCAACATATAACAGATAACCTAATGTCTGGGCTGTATCAACATATATATAACCTAATGCCTGGGCTGTATCAACATACTATAGATAACCTAATGCCTGGGCTGTATCAACATTACAGATAACCTAATGCCTGGGCTGTATCAACATATTATAGATAACCTAAAACCTGGGCTGTATCATATTATAGATAACCTAATGCCTGGGCTGTATCAACATACTATAGATAACCTAATGTCTGGGCTGTATCATATACAGATAACCTAATGCCTGGGCTGTATCAACATATTACAGATAACCTAATGTCTGGGCTGTATCAACATATCACAGATAACCTAATGCCTGGGCTGTATCAACATATTATAGATAACCTAATGCCTGGGCTGTATCAACATATTACAGATAACCTAATGCCTGGGCTGTATCAACATGCTATAGATAACCTAATGCATGGGCTGTATCAACATATTACAGATAACCTAATGCCTGGGCTGTATCAACATATTATATATAACCTAATGCCTGGGCTGTATCAACATATTACAGATAACCTAATGCATGGCTGTATCAACATATTATAGATAACCTAATGCCTGGGCTGTATCAACATATTACAGATAACCTAATGCTTGGGCGGTATCAACATATTATATATAACCTAATGCCTGGGCTGTATCAACATATTATAGATAACCTAATGCCTGGGCTGTATCAACATGTTACAGATAACCTAATGCATGGCTGTATCAACATATTATAGATAACCTAATGCCTGGGCTGTATCAACATATTACAGATAACCTAATGCTTGGGCGGTATCAACATATTATATATAACCTAATGCCTGGGCTGTATCAACATATTATAGATAACCTAATGCCTGGGCTGTATCAATGTTACAGATAACCTAATGCCTGGGCTGTATCAACATATTATAGATAACCTAAAACCTGGGCTGTATCATATTATAGATAACCTAATGCCTGGGCTGTATCAACATACTATAGATAACCTAATGTCTGGGCTGTATCATATTACAGATAACCTAATGCCTGGGCTGTATCAACATATTACAGCTAACCTAATGTCTGGGCTGTATCAACATATATATAACCTAATGCCTGGGCTGTATCAACATACTATAGATAACCTAATGTCTGGGCTGTATCATATTACAGATAACCTAATGCCTGGGCTGTATCAACATATAACAGATAACCTAATGTCTGGGCTGTATCAACATATATATAACCTAATGCCTGGGCTGTATCAACATACTATAGATAACCTAATGCCTGGGCTGTATCAACATTACAGATAACCTAATGCCTGGGCTGTATCAACATATTATAGATAACCTAAAACCTGGGCTGTATCATATTATAGATAACCTAATGCCTGGGCTGTATCAACATACTATAGATAACCTAATGTCTGGGCTGTATCATATACAGATAACCTAATGCCTGGGCTGTATCAACATATTACAGATAACCTAATGTCTGGGCTGTATCAACATATCACAGATAACCTAATGCCTGGGCTGTATCAACATATTATAGATAACCTAATGCCTGGGCTGTATCAACATATTACAGATAACCTAATGCCTGGGCTGTATCAACATGCTATAGATAACCTAATGCATGGGCTGTATCAACATATTACAGATAACCTAATGCCTGGGCTGTATCAACATATTATATATAACCTAATGCCTGGGCTGTATCAACATATTACAGATAACCTAATGCATGGCTGTATCAACATATTATAGATAACCTAATGCCTGGGCTGTATCAACATATTACAGATAACCTAATGCTTGGGCGGTATCAACATATTATATATAACCTAATGCCTGGGCTGTATCAACATATTATAGATAACCTAATGCCTGGGCTGTATCAACGTTACAGATAACCTAATGCCTGGGCTGTATCAACATATTATAGATAACCTAAAACCTGGGCTGTATCATATTATAGATAACCTAATGCCTGGGCTGTATCAACATACTATAGATAACCTAATGTCTGGGCTGTATCATATTACAGATAACCTAATGCCTGGGCTGTATCAACATATTACAGCTAACCTAATGTCTGGGCTGTATCAACATATATATAACCTAATGCCTGGGCTGTATCAACATACTATAGATAACCTAATGTCTGGGCTGTATCATATTACAGATAACCTAATGCCTGGGCTGTATCAACATATAACAGATAACCTAATGTCTGGGCTGTATCAACATATATATAACCTAATGCCTGGGCTGTATCAACATACTATAGATAACCTAATGCCTGGGCTGTATCAACATTACAGATAACCTAATGCCTGGGCTGTATCAACATATTATAGATAACCTAAAACCTGGGCTGTATCATATTATAGATAACCTAATGCCTGGGCTGTATCAACATACTATAGATAACCTAATGTCTGGGCTGTATCATATACAGATAACCTAATGCCTGGGCTGTATCAACATATTACAGATAACCTAATGTCTGGGCTGTATCAACATATCACAGATAACCTAATGCCTGGGCTGTATCAACATATTATAGATAACCTAATGCCTGGGCTGTATCAACATATTACAGATAACCTAATGCCTGGGCTGTATCAACATGCTATAGATAACCTAATGCATGGGCTGTATCAACATATTACAGATAACCTAATGCCTGGGCTGTATCAACATATTATATATAACCTAATGCCTGGGCTGTATCAACATATTATAGACAAACTAATGCCTGGGCTGTATGAACATACTATAGATAACCTAATGCCTGGACTGTATCATATTACAGATAACCTAATGCCTGGGCTGTATCAACATAATACAGATAACATAATGTCTGGGCTGTATCAACATATTATAGATAACCTAATGCCTGGGCTGTATCAACATATTATAGATAACCTAATGCCTGGGCTGTATCAACATACTATAGATAACCTAATGCCTGGGCTGTATCATATTACAGATAACCTAATGCCTGGGCTGTATCAACATAATACAGATAACCTAATGCCTGGGCTGTATCAACATACTATAGATAACATAATGCCTGGGCTGTATCATATTGCAGATCACCTAATGCCTGGGCTGTAGCAACATATTATAGATAACCTAATGCCTGGGCTTACCAACATATTATATATAACCTAATGCCTAGGCTGTATCAACATAATACAGATAACCTAATGCCTGGGCTGTATCAACATATTATAGATAACCTAATGCCTGGGCTGTATCATATAACAGATAACCTAATGTCTGGGCTGTATCATATTACAGATAACCTAATGCCTCTGCTGTATCAACATATTAAAGATAACCTAATGCCTGGGCTGTATCAACATATTATAGATAATCTAATGCCTAGGCTGTATCAACATATTATATATAACCTAATGCCTGGGCTGTATTAACATACTATAGATAACCTAATGCCTGGGCTGTATCATATTACAGATAACCTAATGCCTGGGCTGTATCAACATAATACAGATAACCTAATGCCTGGGCTGTATCAACATACTATAGATAACCTAATGCCTGGGCTGTATCATATTACAGATAACCTAATGCCTGGACTGTATCAACATAATACAGATAACCTAATGTCTGGGCTGTATCAACATATTAAAGATAACCTAATGCCTGGGCTGTATCAACATATTATATATAACCTAATGCCTGGCTGTATCAACATATTACAGATAACCTAACAGGGCCCTCATTTGGTCATTTTTGCCGCCGTTATAGGGCTGCAGTCCCCCACCTGAAAAGTATCTTTTTTTCCCCCCAAAAATTGATATTTTTCCCCCTCAGAAATTCGTAAAAAAAAAATCAAAAAAAAACAAACAAAAAAAACAACAACCGATTTTCAAGATGATATGCTCACGATGTCGTGTTTACCAGTTTGAAAAAGACGTTTTGATTATAATTAGACTGGTTTTAGACTGTTTATCGTGCACAGGACGTTTTTTATTTGTTGTAAAAATTCCCCCCAGTTACAAAAATTCCCCCTTCTGAGGGCTGCGGGCCCCTTCCCCCAAAGTAGCGTGAGGGCCCTGCCTAATGTCTGGGCTGTATCAACATATTACAGATAACCAAATGCTTGGGCGGTATCAAGATTGCTGAAATATACAGAAATATTACAGATAACCTAATGCCCGGGCTCTATCAAGATTGCTGAAATTTACAGAAATATTACAGATAACCTAATGCCCGGGCCGTATAAAGATTGCTGAAATATACAGAAATATTACAGATAACCTAATCCCTGGAAGGTATCAAGATTGCTGAAATTTACAGAAATATTACAGATAACTTAATGCTTGGGCGGTATCAAGATTGCTGAAATATACAGAAATATTACAGATAACCTAATGCCCAGGCCGTATCAAGATTGCTGAAATATACAGAAATATTACAGATAACCTAATGCCCGGGCAGTATCAAGATTGCTGAAATATACAGAAATATTACAGATAACCTAATGCCCGGGCAGTATCAAGATTGCTGAAATATACAGAAATATTACAGATAACCTAATGCCCGGGCAGTATCAAGATTGCTGAAATATACAGAAATATTACAGATAACCTAATGCCCGGGCTGTATAAAGATTGCTGAAATATACAGAAATATTAGATAACCTAATGCCCGGGCTGTATCAAGATTGTTGAAATATACAGAAATATTACAGATAACCTAATGCCCGGGCTGTGTGCCTGGACAATTGGGACGTTGTACATCCAAGAACTAGTCCAACAAAGGCGGTCAGTGCGATCATTCCTATATATATCCCGAGACCAATCAGTACTAGATTCCTGAAATATATAGAAATATTACAGATAACCTAATGCCTGGGCCGTATCAACATATTATATATAACCTAATGCCTGGGCTGTATCAACATATTATAGATAACCTAATGCCTGGGCTGTATCAACATATTATATATAACCTAATGCTTGGGCGGTATCAAGATTGCTGAAATATACAAAAATATTACAGATAACCTAATGCCCGGGCTGTATCAAGATTGCTGAAATATACAGAAATATTACAGATAACCTAAAGCCTGTGCTGTATCAAGATTGCTGAAATATACAGAAATATTACAGATAACCTAATGCCCGGGCCGTATAAAGATTGCTGAAATATACAGAAATATTACAGATAACCTAATCCCCGGAAGGTATCAAGATTGTTGAAATGTACAGAAATATTACAGATAACCTAATGCCCGGGCAGTATCAAGATTGCTGAAATATACAGAAATATTACAGATAACCTAATGCCCGGGCTGTATCAAGATTGTTGAAATATACAGAAATATTACAGATAACCTAATGCCTGGACAGTATCAAGATTGCTGAAATATACAGAAATATTACAGATAACCTAATGCCCGGGCAGTATCAAGATTAGGGCTGTTCCAGTAAAAAGTATCCAGGATGAGGGTGGGACAGAGAGGGGGTTTGGCACCAGGCCATTTTTATATTTATGTGGGTGGCCGTGTCTTTCAACTACTTTTTGACGTGGGAGTCTGTGGATCGTTGGGTGTGAAATAAGATATCTGTGTCTATGAGTGTCAGATTTATATGTCTATGGGTGGTTGGTATCGTAGATATTCATACATGGATGGTAGAGCTAAAAATATCCGATATTTACTTTGAAATAAAAAGCTTTGTTTTATCTTTTAATAAAGTATATAATGGGTCTGAGTGTTTTATTATATTGTTTTTCAACCAGATTATTTTAATTACCCTCTGAGATGACAGATTTGAATTTGAAATCAGGCTTTCTTGAGATGTTTTTAGACAAAACTGGTCAGGAATTCAAATTCCCCAAATGCCCGAAGTTTTTTATGATTTTTATTTTTTATTTGCCAACAGACAATAATCGGTCAATTCTGTCAGCGCCAATTGAAAACCCTGAATTTTTTAAGACTTTAGGGTTTAAAATATTAAAATATAAATCCCGAATTAACTCGGTTTTGTTTACCGTATTTGTCGGCGTATAGCGCGCATGCGCATATAACGCGCACCCCGACTTTGGGCCTGAAATCCTTGGAAAAAAACTTTTTTTTATGTATTATAGTGTAAACCGCGCATTAAAAACATGTGTTTTCAATTTCAGGACAGCAGAGCGCCATTTCGAAGCATTGACCAAAGAGGAAATGTAAAACGAATTTTGATTTGCTAAACTGAAGCTGCATGTTAGACTGTGTTTTTTTACTTAAGTGTAAATAAACTTGTACTGTTGAGTGTACTTTTGTTGTTTACTCAAGTTTCAATAAAATAAAAAACCCACGCCCGTGTTCAACTTTTATTACGATCATATTATATTTAATATTTTGGATTGACAATTAAAACAGATTATTCTTTCGAATAAATATGTGCTGGCCCTGAAAAGGACCGTTTTGTTCTGCTAACCCTTAAAGTTTTATATATGTTTGCTTAGAAAACAAATTCGAAGCGAGGTTCAGTCTCGAAATCATCAACACTACAAACAGAAGTAACTAACTATAGTAATACTATGTCTCTAAATTTGTAGCATGAAACATAACGCCTAAACCGGAAACGAAATGAAACGTATGTAGTACGTTTCTATATAAACTCAGTGAATAATTTCGAAAATCCTCTATCACTAACAATGTTCTAAGTAAAATTCAAGAAGTTTCAATGTAAATGTTGCTCTCAGAGTTTTATATGTGCATTAGATAACTAAACTAATGCGTAACTTTTCTTTTATTAGATGTAAGAATCTTTTATTAGACAAATCTTATCAAAAACGAAAATAATTGTGTAGTAGGGATATTCCCGAAACTGTACACTCGCCTCTGGATAAAAATAGATTCTAAAAATAGACTTTTGCGATTTGGACAAAAAAAACAACTTCAAGCAGTCTAAGCTGTTTGCATCCTGATAATAATCGGAGAGCAAACGTATAGAGTATAAGACTGCTGTAAACCTAAACCCCAAACATTAAACCCTACTCTTAGATATTTAAAGTTCCCTAGTTAAAAACAGAAGTAAAAATTAAATTCACACCAGTAGACCGGTACTCAGACAAAAGACGTCTATCCCGGTCGAGTGTCACATGTTTGTTTAATAATTAGTTATCATTGTTTGCGGTCAGTTAACAAAAACCAAACACTTCACACTTCACACGTTTTACCAATCAAATGAACCCTTGAACCCATTTAGGAATAATCATGATTCTACGTTGTCGAAATTCAGAAATCAACTTTAACAAACAAGTAAGTGGGGTCGTTGTTTATTAGAAATAATTATTATACATACAATTTTATTGTATTCTATTAATAAAATATGCACAAACTCAGTCTGCGCGTTCGGAAAATCCCAGCCTCGTTTTCATTTCAAAATGCCGATTGATAAACAATTGTATTTTTCAACATTTCAATGGTATTTTCTCAACAATAATGAACATAAAACATGGTAAAGTTTGATTTTATTATTTTTATTGATAATAAGCATATAGCATACAACGCATTTTATTGAAACAACAGAAACAAGCCAACTTTTGTTCGATTCAATCTCTGTAGTAAACGGCCGGTCTTGCGACTTTTTGAAAACCACAAAACTTCTCGTCTTGGCTGAAAAAAAAGAAGTAAATCATTACTTGTTGCTTAAACCGCGCACCCCAACTTCAGCCACAGAATCTGGGGTAAAAAAGTGCGCGCTATACCCCGACAAATACGGTACGTTCCTTATTTACTCCAGTCTTCATTCGGGATTGTAATATATGTTTGTATTACAGCCCTACTACACATGTATGAATATCTAGGATACAGCCCACCCACAGACATATAAATATGTGATGCCCATAGACACAGATTTCTTATTTTACATCCAGTGACCCACAGACTGTTGATATCGGCTGACCCACCAGCGTCAAAAAGTAGTTGCCAGACCTGGCCACCCATGTAAATAAAAATGGCCTGGCCGGGTACGTTTTACTGTGGAACAGCCCTAAATGGTTTTAGTCATTTTTTTGAAATTGCTGATAAACAACAAAACAGCAGTGGATGGGAAACAAATGGCATACCATCACATTCACTGATCTAATAGATGAAAATTGAATTTTTGTGTTTTTATAATTTAAAGAAACTAACACGCCAAATAATGGCAAAATTACACTAAAAACAGTGTATCGAAACTATATCCCAGTGTGCAGGCCATATAATAATTTATATGTGCCAATTTATAGTAAAGCTTTGTTCAAGGGTTCTAAAACCATCCGTGATTCAGCGTACAATGAATCATGAGCTGGTAACTCAATTCGACGCTCCAGTTTTGGGGTTCAGTCTGGCTGGTAAAAACTATTTATAATGTGCCTCTAGAGTTTGGATTCTCAAAATATATATATACCTCGTCATCAGAAGTTTTAGAAACGGTGTACATACGCTGTTGTTGGTGGGATAGCTACTTTAAGCAAATAAAGAAGGACAGTTTGTAATGTTCATACTTACATGTGGTCACCCAATGTCACTTCAAACAGTTCCACATATTCTGCAAGGGGATCAAGGAATGAGTCCACACCCATGGAACTAGTAGACTGAAATTAAAAGAAAATTACATTTAAAACAAGAACTAGACGGGGTGTCATCTCAATATGGTGAGCATTTGTGCAAAGTTATTTCAAAATTCCTCAAGCGGTTTAAGAGATATGGAGAGAACACAAAATATAGTGCATATGACCTTCAACCTCTAAGTGTGACCTTGACCTTGAACGGACGTAGCTGGAAGTTGCGCTCTGCAATTTGTCTCGATATGGTGAACATATGTGACAAGTTATTTTAAAATCCCTCAAACAGTTCAAAAGATATGGAAAGGACACCAAATATAGTACATATGACTTTCGACCTCAAGTGTGACCTTGACCTTGAACAGATGTGGCTGAAAGTTGCGCTCTGCACATCGTCTCGATATGCTGAACATTTGTGGCAAGTTATTTCTAAATCCCTCAAGCGGTTCAAGAGATATGGTGGAGACAAGAAATATATTACATATGACCTTCGACCTCTAAGTGTGACCTTGATCTTGAACGGACGTAGCAGAAAGTTAAGCTCTGCAAGTCATCTCGATATGGTGAACATTTGTGCAAAGCTATTTCAAAATTCCTCAAGCTGTTTAAGAGATATGGAGAGAACACAAAATATAGTGCATATGACCTTCAACATTTAAGTGTGACCTTGACCTTGAACGGACGTAGCTGGAAGTTGCACTCTGCATGTTGTCTCGATATGGTGAACATTTGCGCAAAATTATTTCAAAATCCCTCCAGCGGTTCAAGAGATATGGAGAGGACAAGAAATGTAATGCATATGACCTTCAGCCTCCTTGTGTGACCTTGACCTTGAACGGACGTGGATGAAAGTTGCACTCTGCATGTCATCTTGATATGGTGAACATTTGTGACAAGTTATTTTAAAATCCCTCAAACAGTTCAAAAGATATGGAGAGGATACCAAATATAGTACATATGACCTTCGACCTCAAGTGTGACCTTGACCTTGAACGGATGTGGCTGGAAGTTGCACGTTGTCTCGATAGTTCAAAATCCCTCAAGCGGTTCAAGTGATATGGTGGCGACACGATTTGTGACGTACAGATTTGTGACGGACAGAGACCCAGACAGACATCCATGCTTAAAACAATATGTCTCCCCAGTATGGGAGGAGACATAACTATCACCAAGGGTGATGAATACCCCTGCTTTTTTAATAAAATAAATTAGGCAATCAACAATGGGTGATGTAGATGGATATAAGGTCATCAGTTGATATGTGTATATGAAACTTGGGATTAACCCATTCAAAACTGTTTGAGGAATGCAAATAATAACAAGAAATCAGTAGAAGCAATGGATGCTCCCTGAATAAAGGCACACGTGAAATACAATCGGATGGAAAATGTAGAATGAGTTGAGCTTACAAGCTTTGCATTTTTAAAAAAATTGCGAAGTCCAATAACTCTGTCCAATTTTTTTTTAAACCAAAACATCCTGAAAATCCTAGAATGCGCTACTAGAAATAATACTGATTTTTCCTATAAAGTTTTATAAAAATGAGATGAAAACTTAGAAGTTGGACGAACATGCTTTAGAAATGAAAAACTTCAATGTCCTCCGCCAAAAATCACTCAACCAAAACGTCCTGAAAATATTCCCTACTAGGCATCATACTGATACTTCATGTGAAGTTTCATGAAAATCAGATGAAAAACATAGGGGTTGAGCGGACAAGCTTTAAATTAAAAAAAAAGGTTTTATGAAGTTTATGGTAACGGTAACCCTGATTGAGTAGCTTTTTATTTATACAAATATTACGAATATTAAAGTCCTCAACTCGAGTACAAGCTCTTGAAAAACAAATAAGTTGAGACACATACACCCCATAAGAAGTTGCTCGGGGAACATCCCCATCCAAGTGGGGGTAATTAACAATGTCAAAATTAAAATCATCTCTCTTGTCATAAATTTTGCTAATTATTTCACCATTTTCAATCGAGAGATCTAAATCAAGAAACGAAGCGTTATTATATTAGATATATTAGCTTTATTAATCTGAAGTTCTGTAGGATAAATATTATCAACCATAGTTGGAAAGAAAGGGTTGTCAATGTTCAGCATGTCATCCAGCGAATGTTTATTGAATAAGAGAAATTAGCTTGTCTTTAATAAGATGATGTGGTAAGGTTGTATATAGTGTAGAGAAGTCATAAGTACTTATTGATGAAACTTGACCTTTATTGAAAATTTTATCAAGAACATCTCATGAATTTTTTATAGACCAAAATAAATTAATCCCAGAGTTTTCATAAGTTTTATCACAATATAGTTTAACGTGATCTTTAACGTTTGGAGATGTTTGTTGTGGTGCAGGCACTAGAATTAGAAATAAAGCGAGCCTTATATGGATTTTTATGTAATTTAGGAATCCAGTACATGGTAGGCAGTTATTTTGCTTATCGTTTACACCAGCCTTGAAAGTAGTGCACCGAGTGATATGTGCGGAAACAACATCATCCTCAGTAGAATTAACTGGAGTATACGAATTGGTGCTGCCGAGTTCCAGAGATAAAACATTGACGTAATGTAGGCGTCAAACAATAATTACATTATTAGCTGCTTTATCTGCAGGAACTAAAACAAATTTATTATGAAATTCCTGAAGTTTCTCATGAAAATCGGATAAAAAACATAGGAGGAGATGAGGAGACACGCCTTAGTTTTGAAAAACTTCAAAGTCCCATAACTCCGCCAAATATCCATTCAACCAGAACACCCTGAAAATATGTGCTACAAGACACCATACTTATACTTCCTATAAGTTTCATGAAGATTGGATGAAAAAACGTAGGAGTTAAGCGGACAAGGTTTACATCTGAAATACTTCGAAGTCCCAAATCTCCGGCAAAAATCATTAAACCGGAACCTTATACTGATACTTCCTATAAAGTTTCATGAAAACGACTTGCCAGTGAGTGGGATAAATCTATAAATCTACAAGATCAGGAATCTCGGACCGATTGGGATTTTGTAATTTCCGTAGCCCTGCATAGGACCCTAGGAAGAAATTTTTGAAACTGAACGTCCACCCATAAATGCAAATTTGATTTTAATGAAATTTTTTTAGAAAAATATTGTTCATCCATACATGTTTATAAAATTGCCTTCCTGGGGTCCAGGGTATGTTTTGACTGAACAGCCCTTTAAAGCTGGGTTTGTTCAAAATAAGTTATACAATTTACTGATTGGACCTTTCAACCCTTGATACAACTACGGTGGTAGACTCCTGTCTACACATCACTTGGGCAAAGCTTCTTTACCCTCGAAGCGCATTCGTGGTCATGAGGTTAATGACATTGCATTGTAAACCTTCTCGCCTCGCTATGCTCTGGGTTTGCATCCCACTAGTTTATGAGAAGGGGCATTATTAAAATCTGAATTGGATATTTGATAAGGAAAAATTGTCTACAGTTTCATGACCATACTTCAATATTTTAAGCTTGGTTCAAGGTTGCAGGTTAAAGTTTTATGCATAAATGAAATGAAAGTCAAGAGTTATTGGACATGCTAACGGCATTGAATAATTGATAAAGAAGAACTGTATAAAGTTTTATGACCATAGGTCAATATTTTGCTTAGTTATGAGCCAGGTTAGGTTTGCCGGTTGAAATTTTATGAAAGGGGGCATAACTCTATCAAAATGGGTATAAGATGAAGTTTCATTAACATTGGTCAGGGCAGGAAAATTAATTAATTGTCCTACGTAATATTTGAATGATCAAATTGATAAATTCTTGAATTCGGATTTTGCAAGGCAGAATCTAGTTGTGTTATAAATATACAGTGACAATTTAGACAATAAACCGTACCATGTTTGCAGCTTGCAATGCAGAATCTAGCTGTGGTACTATCAAACCAGGGATGTCATCCAGAGCAGAAACCACACCTATAAGTATAGAAACGTACCTATACCATGCTGAAATCTATGATGTGTTTGTGAGTTGTTTTACTCTGTATCATTTTAAAGTGGCTATCTGGCCAGCAACAGCCAAATCTTCACCATATGTATACCGTTTCTTAACCTACTGATGACGAGGTGTTTATATAATTTACCTATTTTGAGAATCCAAACTATATAGACACAATATAAACCGCTTTAACCACCCAGGTCAAACCCCAAAACTGCAGCGTCAAATGGGTTACCAACTCATAATTCATTTTACACATATTCAATCAGGTGCATTTTAAAAACCATTTAAAAAACCTATACTATTAATCAGCAGATATATATCTATGACATGAACACCTGGTTAGAGTTTTGAAACGGTTCTGTAGTGCAATTTTGCCATTATTTGGAGAGTTAGTTTCTTTAACAGTATTTAATGGTTAAGATACAGCAGTTGTGCAAGAATATGAAACCAAAAACAGTCAAATCATTGTGTGTGTGTGCGAAGATCAATGTCAAAGTATGTGGCTTTATTGTCAGAGGAATATGTACAGCACCATCCTTACACCCTCTTTTTGTTTGTTAGTATGGTGTTTTACGTCATTTACAACACATGTAAGGTTATATTTGACGGTCGACTTTTTGTGGTGGAGGCAGACCACCAACTTTTCCTGGGTAGAACCAGTACAACCTCTTGCCATCCGTAAAAATTGACACTTCCCTTACACCCTCAACAAAACTTGTAATCAATTATAACTTGCAACTATATAATGGTTTTCACCACTGAGGCTTCCAGCTTACAAAGTTGGGATCAAAAGAAATGTCTACAGGAGCAAAACGAAGCTCAGCAGACTAGTGGTGGTAACTGAACAGCTGGCTTCAGTCATAACATTCCATTAGCCAACAACTAGTTTTCTTCTTGTCACAGTCAACCTTTGTCCATATATTTGTTTTATCTTTAGGTCTACTCCATTAAAAGATACCCGGGACCCCAGGAAGGAAATTAAATAAACATCTTTAAATTCAATTTTTGTATCTACGGGTGGGTGTTCAGCCTTCCTGGGATCCCATGTATGTTTTAATACAATAGCCCTTTCAATTGGCAGATCATATCTTGACTCACACACTCTGATACTGAGAACCTTTAATATTTAGTAACACTCACCATCTACAGCCAGGCTGCTGGTATCTCTGATGACCCCTGGCAGGGAGACGTCCACCTCCCCCACCAATCCCCCTGGAGACACACTCCCCGATAGTCAAAAACCCTTAATATTTAATAACACTCATCATCTACAGCCACACTGCTGGCATCTTTGAAGATGCCTCGCAGGGAGCCCCTCCCCCCACCCATCCCCCTGGACACACACACTCCCTGATAGCTGAGAACCCTTAATAACACCCACAATCTACAGCCACACTGTTGGCATCTTTGAAGATGCCTGGCAGGGAGTCCCTCCCCCCACCCATCTCCCTGGACACAACACACTCCCTGATAGCTGAGAACCCTTAATAACACCCACCATCTATAGCCACACTGCTGGCATTTTTGATGACCTCTGGCAGGGCAGTAAATGTCTCATTTCCCTGAAATTGCACAAAGCCAAGTGATACAATTAAGTAATTTTCTTGGACTTGGATTTGAAGTGAATAATTAAAAATGTTATACAAGTTACAAAATTCCTTTTCTCTGACTGGTTCAAAGGCAGTCCCATGACCACCAAGAAAGGTGATATTATAAAGGTAATGTTTGGGGAGCATGTTGCAGCCAAGGTTATTCAGCATTTGCATGAGCACTTCTGACAATACTTACATAAATTGTATATCACTGAAACTGGAATTCTAGAGGTAAAAAAAATAATTCTTACTTTTCAAAATCGCTTGAGGATAACAAATGTACATGGGAAAGTTGTTCAGCATTTTCAATGCAAAATACCACTTATGATTTTTAGTCGCCACAAACTTGCATTTTCAGAAAATTATTTTTAAAAATATATTTAATTTTAGCCGTGGCGGCCATCTTGTATTTCTTGCCAAGCTGAATTTAAGCTATAGACATCAAGAGAAACATTCCTGTGAAGATTCATGAAAATCTGTCGAGTAACTTCAGAGGAGTAGCCCCCACAAGTTTTTCCTATATAACTCTATGTAAACAAAGATCACTGCTGCCAGCCACGTCTTGACATTGAATCAAAATGAATTTTGGTTAGGACCAACCACGTCCTGCCAGTCATTTTGGTAAAGGTTCCAAATCAATATCACTTATGGTTTTTGAGAAGTAATTTCCACAAAATTGCATTTTTAAAGTCTATTTTTAGCAGTGGCAACCATACTGAATTTCCAGAAGTCAGACCTGATATTTTGCTAGGATCAACTAGACATCAAGAGCAACATTCCTGTGAAGTTTCATGAAAATCGGTCAAGTAGTTTCAGAGGAGTAGTCGCCACAAGTTTTTACTATATAACTCCATTTAAACAAAGATGGCCGCTAGCAGACATGTTTAACGTTGAATCAAGATGATTCTTGACAAGCACCAACAACAAGTCGTACTGATCATTTTCTAAAGTCCCTCATCAATATCACTTACAGTTTTCAAGAAGTAATCGCCACAAACTTATATTTTAAAAAGGTATTTTTAGTTAAGGCAGCCATCTTGGATTTCACATCAACATGATTTTTTGCTAGGATCAGCTATACACTATGGGCAACATTCCTGTAAAGTTTTATGAAAATCCATCTAATAGTTTCAGAGAAGTACTCACTACAAAAAAAGTTTACGAACGGATAGATGGAGGAATAGACGGACGCTGATCTGTGATCAGTAGAGCTAACAAGAGGCCTAAGAGGGCCTGTGGACACTCTACTGGCTAAAGATAACTTTTATGTACAAGGGGCCATAACTGTGTCAAAAATCACTCAACCGGAACATGGCAATGATATACGCAACTAGGCTTGGTACTAATCATCCCTGCCAAGTTTCGATGAAATCCAGCCAGAAGTTCAGGAGAACTAGTCTGTACAAAGTTCATGTATTAAAACCGTTAAGCGGTCATAATTCTGCCAAAATTCATTCAACTGAAACACGGCAATGAAATGCAAAACTAGGCTTGGTACTGATCATCCCTGCTAAGATTCATTGAAATCCAGCCAAGGGATCAGGAGAAAAAGCTTGTGTATTAAAACCTTAAAAGGGCCAAAAATCAATCAACAAGAACACAGCAATGACAGCTGCAACTAGGCTTGATACTGATCATCCCCACAAGATTCATTGAAATCCAGCCAGGAGTTCAGAAGAGACTGATCTGGACAAAGATTGTGTATTAAAACTTTAAAGGGCCATAACTCTGCCTAAAATCATTCAAGCAGAATATTTTTTTATTTTTTTTTATTTTTTTATTTTTTATTTTTTATGCGGCGTCTTCTGAACCGGAATATGTCAATGACATGCACAACTAGCCTTGATACTGATCATCCTCGTCAAGTTTCGTTGAAATCCAGCCAGGGGTTCAGGAGAACTAGCCCGGAAAATGTTTATCAAAAACCTTTAAAGGGCCATAACTCTACCAAACATCTGTAAACCGGAATGTGATGATGATATCACAACTAGGCTTGGTACTGATCATCCCTGCAAAGTTTCGCTAAAATCTGGCGAGGGGTTCAGGAGAACTAGTCCAGACACAGTTTGTATATTAAAACATTTAAAGGGCCATAACTCTGCCAAAGATCATTCAACCGCAACACAGCGATGATATGCACAACTAGACCTGGAACTGATCATCCATGAAAAGGTTTGTTTAAATCCGGCCAGGGGTTCAGGAGAACTAGTCAGGACAAAGTTTGTGTATTAAACCCTTTAAAGGGCCATAACTCTGCCAAAAAAATGTACAACTAGGCTTGGTACAGCCAAATGAAGGCCCTTTCATCTTAATGAGGCAAAATACATTTTTTAACTAAATCAAGGGCCACAACTCCAGTGTTATTACCGTATTTGTCGGCGTATAGCGCGCATGCGCATATAACGCGCACCCCGACTTTGGGCCTGAAATCCTTGGAAGATGTTTATTTAATTTCCTTCCTGGGGTCCCGGGTTTTTTTATGTATTGTAGTGTAAACCGCGCATTAAAAACATGTGTTTTCAATTTCAGGACAGCAGAGCGCCATTTTGAAGCATTGACCAAAGAGGAAATGTAAAACGAATTTTGATTTGCTAAAACGAAGCTGCATGTTAGACTGTGTTTTTTTACTCAAGTGTAAATAAACTTGTACTGTTGATTGTACTTTTGTTGTTTACTCAAGTTTCAATAAAATAAAAAAAAACACGCCCGTGTTCAACTTTTATTACGATCATATTATATTTAATATTTTGGATTGACAATTAAAACAGATTATTCTTTCGAATAAATATGTGCTGGCCCTGAAAAGGACCGTTTTGTTCTGCTAACCCTTAAAGCCTAAACCGGAAACGAAATGAAACGTATGTAGTACGTTTCTATATAAACTCAGTGAATAATTTCGAAAATCCTCTATCACTAACAATGTTCTAAGTAAAATTCAAGAAGTTTCAATGTAAATGTTGCTCTCAGAGTTTTATATGTGTATTAGATAACTAAACTAATGCGTAACTTTTCTTTTATTAGATGTAAGAATCTTTTATTAGACAAATCTTATCAAAAACGAAAATAACTGTGTAGTAGGGATATTCCTGAAACTGTACACTCGCCTCTGGATAAAAATAGATTCTAAAAATAGACTTTTGTGATTTGGACAAAAAAACAACTTCAAGCAGTCTAAGCTGTTTGCACCCTGATAATAATCGGAGAGCAAAAGTATAGAGTATAAGACTGCTGTAAACCTAAACCCCAAACACTAAACCCTACTCTTAGCAAAATATGAGTCAGATATTTAAAGTTCCCTAGTTAAAAATAGAAGTAAAAATTAAATTCACACCAGTAGACTGGTAGACAAAAGACGTCTATCGCTGTCGAGTGTCACATGTTTGTTTAATAATTAGATATCATTGTTTGCGGTCATTTAACAAAAACCAAACACTTCACACTTAACACGTTTTACCAATCAAATGAACCCTTGAACCCATTTAGGAATAATCATGATTCTACGTTGTCGAAATTCAGAAATCAACTTTAACAAATAAGTAAGTGGGGTCGTTGTTTATTAGAAATAATTATTATACATACAATTCTATTGTATTCTATTAATAAAATATGCACTAACTCAGTCTGCGCGTTCGGAAAATCCCAGCCTCGTTTTCATTTCAAAATGCCGATTGATGTAATTTGTAAACAATTGTATTTTTCAACATTTCAATGGTATTTTCTCAACAATAATCAACATAAAACATGGTAAAGTTTGATTTTATTATTTTTATTGATAATAAGCATATAGCATACAACGCATTTTATTGAAACAATAGAAACAAGCCAACTTTTGTTCGATTCAATCTCTGTAGTAAACGGCCGGTCATGGACTTTTTGAAAACCACAAAACTTCTCGTCTTGGCTGAAAAAAAAGAAGTAAATCATTACTTGTTGCTTAAACCGCGCACCCCAACTTCAGCCACAGAATCTGGGGTAAAAAAGTGCGCGCTATACCCCGACAAATACGGTAATCTGATTTGGTTGGTTTTCGAAATTCTCTAAGCTTTCACTGATAGTAACAATCTGATAAAGTTTGATAAAGATTGGATGAAAAACGAAGGCCCTATAGTGTTAACAAGGCCAAAATATAGCATATTTCAGAAAATCAAGGGCCACAACTCTGGTGTAAATGATCTAATCTGGCTGGTTTTTGCATTTGTCCGAGCTTTCATTGATATCAACAATCTGGTAAAGTTTGGTAAAGATCGGATGAAAAATGAAGGCCATATTGTCTTAACAGTGCAAAATATAGCATTTTTAACAAAATCAAGGCCCATAATTCCGCTGTTGCTTGTCTGATCTGTTTGGTTTTCAAACTTTTTGAGCTTTCATTGATATTAACAATCTGGTAAAGTTTGGTAAAGATCTGATGAAAAATGAAGGCCCTATCATCTTAAAAAGGCAAAATATAGCATTTTTAACTAAATCAAGGGCCATAACTCTGCTGTTACTGCTCCGATCTGGCTGTTTTTTGAATTTATCTGAGCTTTTATTGATATTAACAATCTGTTCAAGTTTGGTAAAGATCGGATGAAAGATGAAGGCCCTATCGTCTTGAGGCAAAATATAGCATTTTTAACTAAATCAAGGGCCATAACTCCGCTATTACTGGTTTGATCTGGTTGTTTTCGAACTTGTCTGAGCTTTCATTGATATTAACAATCTGGTAAAGTTTGGTAAAATGAAGGCCCTATCGTCTTAACGAGACAAAATATAGCATTTTTAACTAAATCAAGGGCCACAACTCTGGTGTTACTGATCCGATTTGGCTAGTTTTCGAACTCGTCCAAGCTATCATTAAAATCAGTAATCTGGTAAAGATTGGTCAAGATCAGATGAAAAACAAACGCCCTATGATCTTAACGAGGCACTATATAGCATTTTTAACTAAATCAAAGGCCGTAACTCTGCTGTTACTGGTCCGATCTGGCTGTTTTTTTAACTTGTCTGAGCTTTCATTGATATTAACAATAACAATCTGTTAAAGTTTGGTTTTAGATCGGATGACATATGAAGGCCATATCGTCTAAACGAAGAAAAAGTTAACGGACGTATGATGTAAGACAGAGGACGGACAACTCGTCATCCCTTAAGCTCTGCTGGCCCTTGGCCAGTAGAGCTAAAATGAAGAATGAGATTTTGCAGTTTAATACCTTGTGGGATACAAGATTATGTGAGATTTGAGTTAGTGTCCAATCTGTACTGCTTAGATCTCTGGATTGTTGTCATTACAGTAAATATATTTAATAAATAGACATATCTATGTACATACCAATGACAGATAACCTGTAAGGTCCGTGGAATTTGTCGCTGAAACCAGTTCACTGATCTTAGATGTCATGTTTGTTAGCTGGAAAAGATGAATGCAACATTTCTGCTGGTAAAGATGAAAAGGAACGTGGAAATTTGACGAAAAACAGGTTTTCCATTAGTTTCCAACAGTTTTGTTCCACTATTTATTTCCATACAACCTACCTACACACAAGGTTTTACTTCAATATCTCACCCCTAACTGAAGTTATTGTCTGGAAAGCACATTTCCATTTTAAGGAACCTTAAATGCAATCCCAAGCTTCCTTTCCTTATAAGCTACCCACAAAGCAAGTTTTGTTCAAATATCTCATTCCTTACTAACGAAAGTTATTCCCCGGAAACCATTTTTCTGGTTTTGGTAACAGCGACCTTGACTTTGACCCCAGTGACCTCAAATACAATCCCAAGCTTCCTTTTCATAAAAACTACCTACACAGCAAGTTATTCAGCGGAAATATTTTTTCTATTTTTAGTAACAGTGACCTTGACCATAGTGTGACCTCAAATGCAATTCCAAGCTTCCTTTGTATATAAGCCACATACACAGTAAGTTTTATTCTAATATCTTATTCTAACTAAAGTCATTGCCAGAAAAACATTTTTCTATTTTTAGTAGCAGCAACCTTGACCTTGGCCCAAGTGACCTCACATACAATCCCAAGCTTTTGTGCCACATACACTACCTACACAGCAAGTTTCGTTCCGATATCTCAACAAATTTTCAATTTGTAGTATCCGCAACCTTGATCTTGACCCCAGTGACAAATCTAATCCCAAGCTTCCTTGCCATATAAGTTACCTACATAGCAAGTTTCATTCCAACCTCATTCCTAACTGAAGTTATTGAGTGGAAACCATTTTTCTGTTTTTAATAACAGTGACCTTGACCTTGACCCAGGTTACCTCAAATACGATCCCGAGCTTCCATTCCATATAAATTACCTATGCAGCAAGTTTCGTTCCAATATCTCATTTCTAACTAAAGTCACTGTGCGAAAACCATGAGTTTAATGCCGTTCGCCCACCAAACGACATTCGACAATCTAATAACCAGATTTTTCCAAAAGAAAACCTGGTTAACAAAATATCAGTTAGAAATAATGAAAACAAAATATCAGCTTAACAAGAGGCCCAAAAGGGCCTGTATCACTCTACTGACTATATGGAGTCTGTGGTGGGGAACATAACATCGATATGCGCAACTAGGCTTAGTACTGATCATTTCACTGAAATCCAGCTAGGGGTTCATGAAAACTAGTCTGGATAAAGTTTATGTATAAGGGGTCATTATGCGCAACTAGGCTTGGTACTGATTATCCCTGCAAAGTTTCGTTGAAATCCGGCCAGGGGTTCAGGAGAATTAGTCTGGACAAAGTTTGTGTACTAAAACCTTTAAAGTGCCATAACTCCGCCACAAATCATTCAACCGTAATGCGGCGATGACATGCATGACTAGGCCTGGTACTCATCATCCCTAAAAATTTTGTTCGCAAGAGACTAATCTCGATAGTTTGTATATTAAAAGCTTTAAAGGGCCATAACTCTGCCAAAAAATCATTCAACTGGAACACGGCAATGGTATGCACAACTAGGCTTGATACTGATCAATGCAGATATGAACAATTAGGCTTGGTACTGATCATCCCTGCAGAGTTTCATTGAAATTCGGCTTGGGGTTCAGGAGAACTAGTCCAGTCAAAGTTTGTATACTAAAACCTTTAAAGGGCCATAACTCTACCAAAATCATTCAACCGGAACACGGTGACGATTTACACAACTTGGCTTGATACTGATCATCCCTGCAAACTTTCGTTGAAATCCGGCCAAATAAAGGCACTATCGTCTTAACGTGGCAAAATACAGCATTTTTAACTAAATCAAGGGCCATAACTCTGGTATTACTAATCCAATTTGGCTGGTTTTCAAACTTGTCCAACAAGCTTTCATTGATATTAGCAATCTGGTAAAGTCTGGCAAAGATCGAATGAAAAATGAAAACTCTATCATCTTATATGAGGCAAAATTCAGAATTTTTTAACTAATCAAGGGCCATAACTCTAGTTTTACTAGTCTGATCTGGTTGATTTTTAAACTTGTCCAAGCTTTCATTGATATTAACAATCTGTGCAAGTTTGTTTATGATCAAATAATAAATGAAGGTGCTAGTGTTAACAAGGCAGAATATGGCATTTTTCAGCAAATCAAGGCCCATAACTCCGGTGTTACTGATCCGATCTGGCTGGTTTTCAAACATAAGGTGCTAGAGTTCACAAGGCAGAAAATGGCATTTTTCAGCAAGACAAGGGCCATAACCCTGGTGTTACTAATCCAATCTGGTTGATTCTGTGCAAGTTTGGTAAAGATCAAATAATAAATGAATGTGGTAGAGTGTTCACAAGGCAGAATATGGCATTTTTCAGCAAATCAAGGGACATAACCCTGGTGTTACTAATCCAATCTGGTTGATTCTGTGCAAGTTTGGTAAAGATCAAATAATAAATGAATGTGGTAGAGTGTTCACAAGGCAGAATTTGGCATTTTTCAGCAAATCAAGGGCCACAACTCCGATGTTACTGATCCGATCTGGCTGATTTTCAAACTTGTCAGATTTCATTCATATTAACAATCTGTGGAAATTTGGTAGAGATCAAATCATAAACTAGAACTATCACTGAAGGGGTGATGAATATCCCTTCTTTTTTGCTATAGTGGTTGAGGATAGGCAAAATCAAAAATAATAAATGTTTAAAATATTTTGATAGTTTTTTAATGTGAAAAGTTCAAAGTAAAATAAACGTCCATAATTCAGTAAAAAAAATAATTGCAGAATCGAAAAAGCCCAGAGACACATAATATCATCACATGTGAACTATGTGTCAAGCATAATAACAGTCCATGAAAAGTGTTAAAGTGAAAGCCACATGAAGTTCATTGAAGAGTGACAAAAGTCAAATAAAGGGCTATAATTCTGTAATAAATTATGCATCAAAAATTCGAATCTTTATTCCGCACAAACATTTCAATGTTTATCGCCAATACAATACAGGCGGATACAATTCAATACAATACAATGAGAAGAGAATGTTGTAAATGTACATTATATGAGTTAAAATGTATGACAAGTATACAAATTACACATTTGAAATATGCTATAGATTCTTCTGTGCTGTAATTTACATTAATTAATATCATGCATTAGTATGATGACGTTGCAAATAATGAAGTAAATAAAGTATTAACCAAATGAACACGAAAAAAAATGTGTTAACAGGTCAATATATATATTAGAATGGAAAATTCAATGATGGGTGATGTACAGGGACATATAACGTCATCAGTTCTTATGAGTATAATTCGAAGTGAAACAAAGGGTCGTAATTATATAATAAATTAGGCAATCAATGATGGGTGAATGAAGAGTGACATAAGGTCATCAATGGGGGAACATTCAATTTGAAAATGCCAGAGAAAAAATGTGTTAACATGTCATTATACAATATTAGAGTGGAAAACTCTAAGTGAAACATACGGCCATAATTCTGTAATAAATTAGGCAATCAATGATGGGTGATATAGAGGGACATAAGGTCATCAGTTGTTATAAGTATATGAATTCTAAGTGAAACAAAGTGTCATAATTCTGTAATAAATTAGGAAATCAATGATGGGTGAATGTAGAGGGACATAAGGTCATCAATTGTTATGTGTATATTAAGTATGGGAACAATCAATTCGAAAATGTTTGAGAAAAAATGTGTTAACATGTCATTATACAATATTAGAGTGGAACATTCTAAGTGAAACAAAGGGCCATAATTCTGTAATAAAGATGGGTGATGTACAGGGACATACGGTCATCAGTTGTTATGTGTACATGACTTCTGGGAACAACCCATTCAAAAGTGTTTGAGATATGCAAGTATTAGAAATGTGTTATGTGACGGGATGCAACAGGACGCAACGCAATGGGACAAAAATGTGTTACGTGACGGGATGCGACGGGACGCAATGCAGTGGGAAAAAAATGTGTTACGTGACGGGATGTGATGTGACGCAACGCAATGGGATAAAAATGTGTTACGTGATGGGATGCGACGGGATGTTTAAAAACGTGATTCCTATATAGATCCCAGTTCACTTTGTGAAAGCGGTGGTATAATGAAGGTGCTATGGTGGTCACAATGAAGAAAATGACATTTTTCAGTAAAATAAGGGCAATAACTCTGGTGTTACTGATCGGATCTGGCTGGTTTTTCAAACTTGTCCGAGCTTTCATTGATATAAAGGCCCTGGTAAAGTTTGGTAAGGATCCGATTAATACTGAAGGCCCTATCATGCTCACAAAGCAAAACCCGACGGTCGACAGACGACGACGGATGACGGACAACTTGCCATCCCATAAGCTCTGCTAGAGCTAAAAAATGAAAACAAAATATAAAATATTAGCCGGAAAAGATGAAAGAAATATCAGTAGGAAAAGATGAAAACAAAATAGTATTATAAACCCTTCTAATTCTCTTGTGCTATTAGTCTAGTTAGTATATGATACAAGATAAACAGTTTATCAAACCTGACTAGTTTATCTTGATAAGATCTTTGTTCTTACCTCACTGGTGTCTATATCCACAGGGTCACTTGAGCCGTCAGGTAGATCTCCACAGAATGTTTCCCCATCTGTCACACACTGGCTCTTCAGTCGTGTCAAGTTGGCATTCATCACGTCAAGCGTCGTCTTCAACGTCTCTATGTATTCGGTTATCTCATCCACGATTGAGCTGGTCTGGTTCTCCACAGAACCGATGTTGTCCCTACCTAGAAATACGAGATGGAATTGTGACCAATCATGTCATCTACACAACAGTTGGTCTGGATCGCCACAGAACCAAGGTTATCAATACCTAGAAATACGAGGTAAAGTTGTTACCAATTCATCTACACAACAGTTGATTTGCACCTCCACTTGCACAGAATTGTAACCAGTTACTTTATCTACTCTGGGGTTTGTCTGGACTTCCACAAAACAGGTTGTCCCTACCTAGTTATTCATTGGAATAGTGTAATGTCTTAAATACTGTATAGTCAACACTTTGAGCTTCATCCATTTGAAAATTTATAATTTAATAAACTCTTGAAACGTCATTAAGTCTTCAAACGTGTGATTGGTTAATTATAATTACCGATAGATGCTATAATTAGACAATATATAATACAGATCTCAACATCTAAAAGATTTGCAGAACTTATCTTTTTAGATGTGCATTTTTCCAAAAACTAAATATTCGTCGACATATCATAAAAAATGTTTTACCCAATATTAGAGCCTCTGCATTGTCCTCCACACTCCTCATATATACACTCGCAGCACTGGTAAGAGGGTTTGACAGAAGGTTTGGCAAGTCTGCAAGTTAAAACTAGAACTATCACTGAAGGTGATAAATACCCCGCTTAAATTCTAAGTCAAACAAAAGGCCATAACTTTGTAATAAATTAGGCAATCAACAATGGATGATGTACAGGGACATAAGGTCATCAGTTGTTATGTGTATATGAAGTTAGGGAACCCATTCAAAACTGTTTGAGAAATACAAGTAATAAAAAATGTGTTACGTGACGGAATGGAACGTGATGCAATGCGCCAAAAATATGTTGAGACTGGACGTTATGGACAACTTGATTATATATATAGCCCCCACTTCACTTTGTGAAAGTAGTGGTATAAATATATTATAATACCAGTATTTTGTTTGTTTGTTTGGTGTTTAATGGTCGATTTTTTGTGGTGGATGCAGACCACCCACTTATTCCTGGGTAGAACCAGTACTGTATACCTCTGTAAGTATCATCCGTAAGTATCAACACTTTCTCACTTGACAAGTTAAGCTACCAGTGAAACAACACCTGTAATTTGATTATAAAATGAGAAAAATTCTGTTGAACGTGGATCTTAGCAGTGGTTTTGAATGAATAATCATTTGTTTTTTTTGTGGTTTCTCTTTATCTTTTCATTGAATGAACAATCATTTGCCTTTTTGTGGTTTCTCTTTATATTTTCATTGAATGAACAATCATTTGTTTTTTTGTGGTTTCCCTTTATCTTTTCATTGAATTAACAATCTTTTTTTTTTTTTGTGGTTTCTCTTTATCTTTTCATTGAATGAACAATCATCTGCATTTTTGTGGTCTCTCTTTATCTTTTCATTGAATTAACAATCATCTGCTTTTTTGTGGTTTCTCTTTATCTTTTCATTGAATGAATAATCTTCTTTCTTTTTTTTATGGTTTCTCTTTATCTTTTCATTGAATGAACAATCATTTGTTTTTTGTGGTTTCCCTTTATCTTTTCATTGAATTAACAATCATCTGATTTTTTTGTGGTTTCTATTTATCTTTTCATTGAATTAACAATCATTTGCCTTTTTGTGGTTTCTCTTTATTTTTTCATTGAATTAACAATCATCTGCTTTTTTGTGGTTTCTCTTTATCTTTTCATTGAAATACTTTTGATTTGAAACAAAGCCAATCAAATAAATAGAGGATCTTAAATGAGTACTCATTCATTATTGAATTTATTAACCCATTTCATGCGGGATACGAATCTGTTCGTACTTACCCATTTCATTCGGGATACGAATATATTCGTATGTTGTGACAGTTATTGACCTGCCTTTGTTTTCCATGTGGAAAAAGCGTCTAATACATCATGACTTTGTGGGTACTCTTCAGGAAGAAGGAAGGGTGAGCATGCGCAGTAAATAAAAATTTGTCCGGGGATTTCAAACACGAGTAAGTAAAATAAAATTGGTTTTTCTGAACGATTTTTGCGTGATTTTTTTCAAATTTTGAAAGGAATTGAATCGAGATGGATGATAGATCGGACAAAGCGAGTGAAGGGAGCGACATGATGAATTATACTTCACGGATGAGGAAAACGAAGTTTTGGACGATGTTTTAGCGAGAGAAAACCGTCAGGAACAAAGGAATTTAGATAGACAAGGTATGGAGCATTTTTTTGCAGATTCTGACTCGGATGATGATGAAAATGATGAAGATGTTTGGTTTCAGGGAGATTGGGTTAGGGAAGAATTCCATCCACGCCATCTCAAACCATATTTAGATCATGGGGGAGCAAATGTCCAGCACCCTGAAGAAGCAATGCCACATCATTACTTCAACATGATTTGGGAAGATGATCTTTGGGAGAGGTTGGTTACCGAGACAAACCGATATGCAGAGCAAGAACGCACGCAGAACCCCCCACCCCCATTTGCACCAAATTGGACACCAGTAGATGTACCTACAATGAAGGCATTTATTGGCTTGTGTTTCAGCATGGGTATACTGCGTTTGCCATCCAGAAATGATTATTGGCGCGTCAAGAAGTGGATGTTTCGGACCAGCTTCAACAAAGTGATGCCTCGGGATCGGTTCAATCTGATTTGGAGATACTTACATCTCTACAACAAAAATGGACCTCCCCCAGCGACTCCTGACAAACTGGTGAAGCTGCGCTGGTTTCTGGATTACCTAAACCAGAAATTCAGGACCCTTTACACACCTTACGGCGATGTGACGGTAGATGAAAGTATGGTGAAGTTCAAAGGTCGTCTAGGATTTCGCCAATATCTTCCTGCCAAGCCAATCAAGTGGGGAATAAAAGTTTGGATGCTGGCTGAGAGTGACACAGGTTATGTCCACAACTTCCGGGTTTACACCGGAAAGGAAGCAGATGGCCAGGATCATCTTCATCATGGTATGACACACCGGGTGGTGACAGACCTCATCCAACATCTGCAGAACAAAAATGTACGACTTTGCTTCGACAACTTTTATATAAGTCGGCCCCTACTGAAAGAGCTTTGGATGCGAGGTGTGAATGCTTGCGGGACTGTCAGATCTAACCGCAAAGGCCTCCCTACAGCACTGTTGCCGAAAAACATCCGACTTGAGAAGCATCAGTACCAACTTGCCCAGGAAAATGAGCTGTCATTTTGTGTGTGGATGGACACGAAGGCCGTTTTGTTCATGTCAAACTATCATGATCCTCAGGCAATATCGACAGTCAACCGGCGCTCTGGTCATGCAAGGCAGCAGCAAGTTCAAGTCCCATCTATGATAACAGATTATCAGAAAAACATGAAGGGTGTAGATCTTTCTGACCAGATGCTGGGCTACTACATGCCAAACCATCGATCAAAGAAGTGGTGGCGCCGACTGTTTTTTTATTTCCAGATGGCAAGTGCGTTGAATGCCTACATTATCGCCAAGGATTCAAACCCTGAACATGTCAACAGAGAATGGCCCCACTTTCAAGACTTCATTGAAGACTTAGCCATGGGCTTGATTGGGGACTACAGGACTGGTAAAGATGCTCCCATCCCAACTGACGTGACGCCAGCCAGACGTCATACAATGGAGAAGCTATTCCAGAAAGGCAAAGTGTGTGTGGAATGCCTAGCCCGTGCCAACACTGGTAAGAGAGCAGGCACCTCCCAGTTTGCCTGTGTACAGTGCAATGTGCCAGTACACCAACACTGTTTTCCTGATCACATAACAAGAGCAAATAATGTGTAAATTGTGACAGGAAGTATAAATGACGTTGATTTCGAGGGAAAAAAGGCAAAAAAATAACAAAAAAAAGTTAAAATAAATGTAAACAAACTGTATAATGATGTTAATATTTCTTATTATGTATTCAACAAGACAGCATCAACTCTCAGTTACAAGTTTGAAACTTTTATTTGATAACAAACAATGTTTTTTTTCAATGTGTGTATTCGGTAAATGCTATCTTCGACTCCAGTTCTGAAATGAAAAAAAATACTGATGTGAGTAATTTTATAAAAAACAGTATAACTTTGGAAGTGCCCTATGGATTTTAAAGATTTTTCCACCATTAGAAAGGTCTTAAAATTCTCTACAATCGACATGCTGGGTTATTAGAGAAAAGGTGAATACTTCTTACAGAAAATTAGACTGAATGTAAGGTAGGACAATTTTTTATGACCGATTCGCATGCTCCCCTATGTTTGTTGTGTTCATTGAATTTGTTGCTGCATGAATATTGCTTCTAAACTTACATCATTGTGTAGGAAATTTAAGTACCTACATAATGATATATAGTATGTTAATTTATTTTTATAATTGACCAAGTAAACCTCATTTTACTAACTTCACCGAAATTAAATTTCTGCAGAAGCAGAAACTGCAAAAATGCCCAGATTTAGGGGAATGTTTATAAAATTTCCTGCAGAATGAAATGGGTTAAACAAGTTGGCAAAATGATATAATGTAAGGCTCTTGCCGAGCATAACATCATTTTTGCTAACAAGTTTAATAAATTCAGTAATGAATGAGAACGAATGTTAGATTCTATTTATTACATAACTTATAACGCCACATTACGTCAGAAAACATACATTAACGTAATTACAACCAGTGGAATATCGAAAATACTGAATGGTGTTATTACACTCCCACACCCCATGTTATGTGATATCTACTATAAGTATCCTACTATTTTGGCTTTAAGTTACAATTGAAAATGGGTAACTTTTTCTTTTTTTTTAACTAAAAACAACATTTTCCAAGTGCAATATGAATGTATATAGTGATTCATATGAATGTATATAGTGATTCATATGAATGTATATAGTGATTCTCTCATAGTTACATTTTATAGCTCATTTTTTAAATATTAAAATGAAAACAAGAAATGTGGAAATTCCATGAAAACCAGGTTTTCCATTTGAAATGGTACAGTAAGCTGAAAACAGAGTAACAAAAGGTTTTTCTCTAAAAAAAAACACAGCAAATTACATAAAGCATAAAACAGGGACCTTGACCTTGACCCCAGTAATCTGAAATGCAATTCCAAGCTTTCTTGCCACATGTTTCATCACAAAACCTGACTCCTAACAAAAGTTATTCAGAGGAAAACGTTTTGAAATTTTTAGTAACAGCGATCTTGACCTAAACCCAAGTGACCTCAAACCAAATCCCAAGCTTCCTTTCCATATAAGCTACCAAAACAGCAAGTTTCATCACACTATGATGATCTCAGTCTTGAAAAGTTATTGAGTGGAAACCCCGAGTCTGACGCAGTCCACCAGCCAAACGACATTCGCCAATCTAATAACCAGACTTTTCCATAGAAAGGTCTGGTGAATACAAATACTAATCTGGTTATATTTTCTGTCAAAACTACTTCAGAAACTGTATACTACATCAAGTGAATAAGCATCTTACCTTCTAAAGATGTTTTTGTGTTTTCCAAAGTTTGATTCAGTTCCCCTTTAACCAAGTTTGAGGTTTCCTGTAAATAGAAAATTAAACTAAAATGTTTGCCCATGGGACATGGAAGTCCCTTTTTTGCGCTGTCAGTCACATAAAAATGGACATAACAAATAATTTGAATGTAAAACATTTTTTACTGACAGACGGACAGACCTTCTACTTTCATGGCAGAGTATAAAAGACTATGAGGTCTCACTTAACAGTTATCTCCGTTGCCAGTAGCGGTAGGAACTTTCTGGCACTTAGAAAAAAAATAATGTGTTATTCGGTTCGTTAATTTTTTAAAATACGTAAATATTTTCTTTTTTTGTTCCAGGTGACAGGAATGGGACAAGTTCATGATTCCCTACATGTTTGGATATGTCTGAATGTATTTCAGCCCATATCTGAGAATCTAATACTGGGTAGTTATATATTTGAAAATGAAAGTGAAATTGTCCATATTATTATTCAACAGGATCTCTACAACTATAGACATTTACAAAAAAAAGCTGGATATTTTGAGCAACAGACATTAAGTTTCACAAAGAAAACATTTTTAAGAAAATTCAGGAAGTTGTACAGTGTTCCAGAGAGGTCCTGCTACATATGCAGAGCAATGTAAAAACAAGAGGCCCAAGAGGGCCTGTGGATGCTCTACTGGCTCTAGATAAAGTTTATGTACAAGGGGCCATAACTCTTTCAAATATCGTTCAACCAGAACATGGTGAAGATATACGCAACTAGGCTTGTTACTGATTGTCCCTGACAAGTTTCGCTGAAATCCAGCCAGAGGTTCAGGAGAACTAGTCTGTACAAAGTTAGTGTATTAAAACATTTAAGGGGTCATAACTCTGCCAAAATTCATTCAACCAAAACACGGCAATGACAGGTGCAACTAGGCTTAGTACTGATCATCCCCATCAAGTTTCGTTGAAATGCAGCAAGGAGTTCAGAAGAGACTAATCTGGACAACGTTTGGCTATTAAAACCTTTAAAGGGCCATAACTCTGCCAAAAATCATTCAACCCGAATATGGCGACGATATGCACAACTAGGCTTGATACTGATCATCCTTTTCAAGTTTCGTTAAAATCCAGAGGTTCAGGAGAACTAGCCCGGAAAATGTTTGTGTATCAAAAACCTTTAAAGGGCCATAACTCCATCAAAAATCTGTTAACCGGAATGCCACGATGATATGCACAACTATGCTTGCTGCTGATCATCCCTGTAAACTTTCGTTGAAATGTGGGGAGGCGTTCAGGAGAACTAGTCCAGACAAAGTTTGTGTATTAAAACCTTTAAAGGGCCATAACTCTGCCAAAAATCATTCAACCGGAACAAGGCAATGATTTGCACAACTAGACCTGATACTGATCATCCTTGTCAAGTTTCGATAAAATACAGCCAGGGGTTCAGGAGAACTAGCCCGGAAAATGTTTGTGTATCAGAAACCTTTAAAGGGCCATAACTCCACCAAAAATCTGTTAACTGGAACGAGACGATGATATGCACACCTATGCTTGGTGCTGATCATCCCTGTAAAGTTTGGTTGAAATGTGAGGAGACATTCAGGAGAACTAGTCCAGACAAAGGTTGTGTATTAAAACCTTTAAAGGGACATAACTCCACCAAAACCATTCAACCAGAACACAGTGACGACATGTATAACTAGGCTTGGTACTGATCATCCTTGAAAAGTTTCACTGAAATCTGGCCAAATGAAGGCCCTTTTATCTTAATGAGGCCAAAATATAGCATATTTCAGAAAATCAAGGGCCATAACTCCGGTGTACATGGTCCAATCTGGCTGGTATTGAAATTTGTTGGAGCTTTCATTGATAGTAACAATCTGGTAAAATTTGGTAAAGATCGAATGAAAAATGAAAGCCCTATCGTATTAACGAGGCTAAATATAGCATATTGAACTAAATCAAGGGCCATAACTCTGCTGTTCTGGTGCAATCTGGTTGGTTTTCGAATTTGTCCGAGCTTTCATTTATATTAACAATCTGGTAAAGTTTGGTAAAGATCGGACGAAAAACAAGGCTCTATCGTAATATAGCATTTTTAACTAAATCAAGGGCCATAACTCCGCTGTTGCTGGTCTGATCTGGCTGGTTTTCAAACTTGTCCAAGCTTTCATTAATATTAACAATCTGGTAAAGTTTGGTAAAGATCGGATGAAAAATGAAGACCCTATCGTCTTAACGAGGCAAAATATAGCCTTTTTAACTAAATCAAGGGCCATAACTCCGCTGTTACTAGTCCGATATGGCTGGTTATCGAATTTGTCCGAGCTTTCATTGATATTAACAATGTGGTAGAGGTTACATTGCATCATTGATTTTCCTTCTTTGTTTTATAAAGGACGAATGTATATCAAGAGATAAAAAATGCGCATTTTTCTCCGTAGAAAATGTTAAAACACATATCAATCAAACGATCGAGCGTCCACCAATATAATCAAATTACCGAAGGTACTCAGAGCATGGTGAACTATGATTTGTGGACTGAAAATGTGTCAACTCTTCTTAATAACAATACATCATTGCATGTAATAATACATCAATGCACTGTTTAATGTATCTGGAACTAAGGCGATTAAAACAAGATAAGGTAAGGTATATACAGGAATAAAGAAGGGAACAAAAGGAATGATTGGTTATAATGAAATTAATCTTCGAAACGCTTCACAGGTGTTAAAGTGTATAAAAAAATATCACCAGTCATCACCTATCAAAGTTTGAGTCATTAGAAATGAATATAGCGTCAAAAAGGTCAAGACAGCTAATTTTGCCAATTCAAGGGGAAGTATTTCAAAGACCCTTTGACCAACATAGCTGAATTAATATAGGAAACAACCTTGCATTGATATCGACCTACTACGCAAGTATGATTAAAATCAAATGAACACGAGTCAGGGCTCGAACTTAACTTTTTTTCCCACTGGCAATATTTTCTACAGGCAAAACCAATCTTTCACTGGCAGTTTTGTTCAGTTACAATTAATACAAATTATGGTTATATTATGTTAATGTGGTAAGTAACTATATTATAGAATGGAAATTATAATGAATTGACTACAATTCCTCTTGAACTATTACTGTCCAACAGACGACAATAATCTGGTTCTCGTTTGCACTGACTGGTATACAACTTGTATGTATGAAGCCGGGACCGAGGCTACATGCTACTGCGCAGCCGCACAACGCAGGCTTTCCCGAAGATATAAATAGCCGAGAGTCGAACAGACAGAAAGAAGCCGGGACCGAGGCTATATGCCACTGCGCAGCCGCATAGCGCAGGCTTTCCTGAAGATATAAATAGCCGAGAGATAAACAGACAGAAAGAAAATGAAAGCGTTATTTACCTGTAGGATTATGGAGTTCCGACTTGCTGCATGTGTTTAAGCATTTAACTATCATTTTTAAAATGGATATACGAAAATATGCACTCGCATTTTTTTCGTGTACCTTAAATTTCAGCTCGCATTTTCCAAACTCTGCTTGCATTTTGCGAGTATGCGAGCGTTAAGTTCGAGCCCTGCGAGTATAGTCAGTAGTCAGAGTGTAGCTGAAAGACAACCATATCCCCCGCTGCACAAAGATTTATAACTTATATATAAATTTAAACATGGAATGTCACTGTAAAATGACAAATTCTCCCTGAAGCTTCCGTGTTCCAAAAAGTGTGACCTTCAACTAAAAGAACATATGTTTTACATACAACTTGTAGTAGAGACATACAGACTACACATATACAAAACATAACTTATAAATCTTTGTGCTCATTTGATTTTAATCTCACAACTCGGAGTATCCCTGGTCTTGGAATACCGTTGTTATTTATTCTCACAACTCGGAATACCACTGGACTCGGGATACCGTTGTAGTTCATTCTCACAACTCGGAGTACCACTGTTTTCGGGATACCGTTGTGATTTAATCTCACAACTCGGAGTGAACATGATGCTCATACACAATTATTTCGTTGTTATATTTTTCAACCATGTATACATGTGAACGCTACTGAGAATTTCAAGATACATATCACTAATTGTAATTTTTACGTGGATTTTTTTTTAAGTCGGCAAATCCTTTGTTGACAATAATCACCAAAGTCACGGTAAATTTCGATTACTACCTTAGGCCCTAAACAAAAAGTATTTTGTTTCCTGTCACCCAACCGAATCACCGTTTTTACCCTCGACACAAAAACTTTTACCCCTTCATTTTTATGTTGCTTTGTTGTGTTTTGGCCTTAACAGAATATAATTCAATCAGTTTTGCATGTAATTTGAAAATTGTAATAAAAGGTAACATATTTGCGTTTAGATCTACTCTTGTTGTGTAATGTATATCTCTCAATGCTACAGTCATACGTTCGAGTCCCGCTTGTTACGCGTTTGCACATTGAATAATGTTTGACAGCTACTCATTACGCGCGGCAGGACTGTGGTTCTACGAGTTTGTTTCAAAACAGATGAGGTCTACCTCTACCTCTACCAAATTGACGCATAGATAAAAGTCGTAAAAATCTTTAAAAAAAATCCCCCCACTCTCCATACATGCACACACACAAACACACACACAATTTGTCTTCCGACTTAAGTCTAAAAGGGAGTACATCAGGCCTTTTATGGGGATCTATAGGTGTCCAATTTAAAATTAACAAATATTAATATTTTATTCTACATGACCAAAACATAATGAGCCTATAAAATCTTTTATTTGCAAAGAAATTCATTCTGCACAGTAATATATTATACTAGGTGACGCACCAGGGTTAATTTTAGCATATTACGTGCGAGTCCACCCTAGCTATATGAAATGGTTCTAGCTTCACATTTTGATTAATAGTGTTTTATATCGTGAACTGGAACAATTTTATAATTTAAGCTGTTTCTAGAAAAATTCTGATGTACCCCTTTTAAGACCATTGGGCATGAATTAAACAAACTTTTTTGAATAAAAAAAATATAATTAGAATAAAAAAAATTGGGTTCTGCTCAGATTCAAACCCATCCCGCTCGCTTTATAATCCATAATTTTATGGGACTGCCGCTCTCCCGACTGAGCTAATAATCCTTAAAAATTTTGATGACCTGTAAGGTATTTATTCTAAAATCGGTGTTTCCGAATAGTCACTCCAGTCAGATCTTGTTGATTTGCATTCGGTCTCGCCGACCTGATCGGCACACATATTCAGGATTATTTTACGACCGAAACGGTTATTTTAACTTCGTAGCAAGGGAGGTAAAGACTTCAGAATATTACACAGCCTACTTCAAAATAAGCTGAAATCTTACTCCGGAGAATAGGCAGCAACAACTTTTTACAAAGGATAGTAGCTTATGCGATAACCATTACTGACCAAACCTATTAAATATTATATGACAACTATAAAGGCCATGCATATTTCTTAAATATATAAATCCAAGAAAGATGGAAGATATGCGTTTGATGGTGTTGCAACAAGAGAAATAAATTATAAAATTAACTGGTTACAAATCTCAATTACTATCCTAGGAGAACAATACAGCGTATGAATATATTTTACGCAAGATCACGTGATGATCATGTGATGATGATTGATCTATTTATAGAACGCACAGCTAAACGATGAAACAATAGATGAAATAGCTATATAAATAATATATATAACTTAAGCAATGTATTGAGGAAATTATTTGAAATTTCTAAATGACATTACCTTATTTGTATCCGCACTAGAAAAGAAGAAGCACCTGTTAAAATATAGGTCTTTTTTTTCAGGCAATGCGTCGATTCATCAGTGAGGCTGTAGTTAGGATTCGTGAAAAAAACACGGTAATTATAGCTTGGTGAACATGTTCACCATGCTAAAAATGCAATAAAAACAGGGGGTCATGTATCATGTAAGAACAAGCCAATCTGTTGAATGACGTCACATTCTATTTTGACACGTCACAGATAGATTTACCCCATTTCTACTTTCGCTTTACTGTCTATGTCAATTATAATTAAATATCTCAAACAAACACTAATCAATGTTCACAATACATCATTTGGCTCCATTATAAGTAATAATAACAAAAAGAAATCAAAAGTATGCATTTTGTATCACTAGTAAGGCAGGGAAACGTTTTTTATTAGGCACAATTTTACTATTTACCACGGAAGCACAAACGCAATGGTGCAATGTAACCTAGAGTTTGATAAAGATAGGATGAAAAATGAAGGTCCTATCGTCTTAACGAGGCAAAATATAGCATTTTTAACTAAATCAAGAGCCATAACTTCGCTGTGACTGGTCCGATCTGGCTGGTTTTCAAACTTGTCCGAGCTTTCATTGATATTAACAATCTATTAAAGTTTGGTAAAGATTGAATAAAAAATGAAGGCCCTATCGTCTTAACGAGACAAAAGTTAACAAGACGACGGACGACGGACGGACGACGGACGACGGACAACACACCATCCCATAAGCTCTGCTGGCCCTTGGGAGACGTATGAACAATTGTTTTAAAAAGTATATACTCTCAGACAGAATAAAGAAGGGAGACCGTAGAACAGTTTACAATAAGAGACCAGTGCAGTTCCACTATTTGTCTTCAAAGCCGCAATGAATATATAGGCTCAATGATCCCCACTGTCCCGGCTTCTTTCTGTCTGTTCGTCTCTCGGCTATTTATATCTTCGGGAAAGCCTGCGCTGTGCGGCTGCGCAGTAGCATGTAGCCTCGGTCCCGGCTTCATACATACGAATTGAATACCAGTCAGTGCAAACGAGAACCAGATTATTGTCGTCTGTCTGACAGTAATAGTTCAAGAGGAATTGTAGTCAATTCATTATAATTTCCATTCTATAATATAGTTACTTACCACATTAACATAATATAACCATAATTTGTATTAATTGTAACTGAACAAAACTGCCAGTGAAAGATTGGTTTTGCCAGTAGAAAATATGGTCACTGGTGGGAAAAAAAGTTAAGTTCGAGCCCTGGGTTATATATTTCTGAAATTATTTCTTTTGCATATACCCACCCCACTCCAAGAACTAGAAGCTATCAGTAAAATTCCTTAAAAAAAAAAGAAACATGGTATTAAAAACAAGAGGCCCAATTCAGAGGAGATGCTGTTTAAAGCAATTGTTGATGGATGTACAGACAGAAGACAGGCCAAAAGTGATCAAAATAGCTGACCTGAGCCTTGGTTACTATGTAAAAAAGTTTAAACAAGAGCCCCAAGATGACCCGTATTGCTCTACTGGCTATATTGAGTCTGTGGTTGGTAGGCGGGGAATATTAGTTGTTGTGGCACTTATGACAAAACCCTTTGCCCTGCATTGAGCAATATGGCAGTCAAACATATAAATTACTACAGGTTCCACAAGCTGTATCCATGTAGAGGGGCCCCCTTACGCTAGAGGACAAAACCCGTTTTATAAAATGCATTCAAATTTGGACTAGATATTAATTTTTGTGTGTTTTTTTACCCGATTACCCCCTAGATGGCACCAGCAGCTAGAACTAAAATCCAACAAACAAATTCGATGAAATGATATCCCCCGCCAAATGATGTATTATCCTTGAGTGGAAATGTGTTCGTTTTTTTTTCTAAATTAATATAAATCATGACCTTGAGCCTTCATAAATTCGAATATCTACTAGATAGTATTTTTGAAATTCATCACCATAGTAAATTTGGAAAAAATATGTACCATTTTAAGGCATTGACTTTTATAGTGGGACTAAAGGGCTGGACTGCATGTAATATTAGAAGGTGTGTATAATATAGTAATACAATTAATGTAATATACAGAAAATGTGGAATTGTATATCAATGATTACTTTTTAATTACCTGGCCATGTGATATTTATCAATCTGATTACTTAATCTCATTACTATGGCTACTATCAGATGATCTTGTTATTTCAGGCGGAGGGATGTATTTGGCTCAAGCTAGCTTTAAATAAATCAAACTTTCATTAATATAAACACTCAAACCAAGTTTGACATGTGACCCAGGGGCAGAGCCAAACTTGACTCCAGTGTCACCATTTGAACAAACTTGGTAGAGGACCATAATCTGAGTGTAAATACAAAATATTAAACTGTTGGCTCTTGTAGTTTCAGAGAAGAAGATTTGTTTAAGTTTATCTCTATATAAGTCTATGTAATATGTGACCCCTGTGGTGGGGTCAAATTTGACCCCAGAGTAACCATTCAAACAAACTTGGTAGAGGACCATAAGCTGAGTGTAAATACACAATATTAAACCTTCGATTCTTGTAGTTTCAGAGAAGATTTTTAAAGTTTTTCCCTATATATAAGTCTATGTAAAACTGCATGTTTTTAACCCGATTACCCACTAGTGAGCCCAAGGGGATGGAGCCAAAAACAAAAACCTATTGTGCAACTGCACATCCTTAACTAAGAAATACACCACACATGAACTTGAAATCTCTCAAATAAATGCAAGTTACCCAAGTTGTAACAGAGGGGCACTGTTTGCAGGAGGTGGAACCCGTTTTATATACTCCCTAAATGCCAATACCAAATTAAAACTTTTTTAGCATGTGTTTTTTGCTAGGTGAAGCCAAAATACAAAATCTTTTGTGCATCTACACATCCTTAACTAAGAAACACCACACATGAACTTAATATCTTAAAGGGTATAGAAGAAGTTACAAGGCAGAAAATATATGTCAGAGTAAATTACAGTAAGTTCCCCTGTAGAGGGGTCGATTAATGCAGGAGGTCACAACCCGTTTTATATATGTTGTGCCTCGAGTCCATCAATGACCATACCAAATTTGAATCATAACCATTCACATTTGGACAAGATATGCATTTTTTGTGTCTTTTGGCCCGATTACCCTCTAGGATTCCCCAGTGGGTGAAGCCCAAATCTGTGACATTAGTGTGCATCTACACATCCCAACTAAGAAAAACATACAAGAACTTGAAATCTCAAAGGGTATATAGAAGGAGTAAGAGTCATAAAGCTGAAACTCTGAAATATTAAATTACTGCAAGCTCGCCAAGTTTTTACACAGGAGGACAAACCCATTTTACAAATGTTGTGACTCGAGTTTCTAAATAATCATACCAAATTAGAATCAAATACATTCACATTTGGACAAGATATTATGCAATTTGTTGTGTTTTTTACCTGATTTCCCTCTATGGAGCTCCCGAGGATGGAGCCTAAATATGAGAACTTATTGGCATCTACAAATCCTTAAGAAATACACCAAACATGAACTTGAAATCTCAAAGGGTACAGAATGAATTAATGTCACAAGCCTGAAATGTGTAGTTACTGTAGTAAATTACTGGAAGTTCCCCTTTAGAGGGGCCCCTTAATGCTGGAGGTCAAAACCAGTTTTATATATGTTGAGCCTGGAGTCCCTAAATGACCATACCAAACTGGAATTGTAATCATTCACATCTTGACAAGATGAGTATTTTTGTGTGAATTTTTAACCCCACCCACTCCCAACACTCACCAAGAGCCAAAATCCGAAAACTTATTGCGCATTTACACATCCTAACTAAGACATACACCACACATGATCTTGAGATTTCTAAGGGTATAGAAGGAGTTTTTTTTCCGATTTTGACCCCATTACTGCCAAGTGGGTGCCGTTTGGCGGTGGCAAAATCCGAGACCTTGCTGCAGCCTCTTTGGTCAGAAAAAAAAAGAAAAAGAAGTTAGCCCCCAATATATAGCATATTTAAGAAAATTAAGGGCAATAAGGCCAAAACAAAAATGGTTTGTTTCTGCTAACAGGTTCAAAAAAAAATAGGGTAGGCTAGGTAAGCAAAACTTTTTTTTTTATTCTTTTTTTTTTATTATTAATGTCCTTATTTTTGTTAATGAAAAAACACTTTTAATATGATAAAAATTACAGGGGATGGCATTAAAACCTAGATAATACATGGTTAGGGCCATTTTTCAATATTTATTAATGTACACTGGAAACCCCAGGGGTTGTGGGTTCAAATCTCACTGGAGGAATCTTCTTTTTTTTTTCTCCATAAGAAACCTTGGTTCATGGGTTCAACTTTTATTTTTTTTTTTTTTTTTTGCAATAAAAAAAGTTAGGGTCGGCAGCTAAATAATAGGGTCGGTTGGGTTAGCGGAAACAAACACTTTTTTCTTTTAAGTCTAAGTGTTACCGGTCTGATCCGAATGGTTTTCAAACTTGTCTGAGCTTTCATTGATCAGGCAAAATTTGGTAAAGATCAAATAATAAATGAATGAGGTGTTCACAAGGCAGAAAACGGCATTTTTCAGCAAAGCAAGGGCCATAACTCCGCTGTTACTGATCCGATATGGCTGGTTTTCAAAATTGTTAGCGCTTTCATTGATATTAACAATCTGTGCAAGTTTGGTAAAGATCAAATTATAAATGAAGGTGCTAAAGTATTCGCAAGGCAGAAAATGGCAGGGCCATAACCCTGGTGTTAATGATTCGATCTGGCTTGTTTTCAAACTTGCCTGAGCTTTCATTGATATTAACAATCTTTGAAAGTTTGGTAAAGGTCAAATAATAAATGAAGGAGCTAAAGTGTTCACAAGGCAAAATATGGCATTTTTCAGCAAATGAAGGGCCATAACTCCGGTGAAACTTTTCGAACTCTTCCGAGCTTTCATTGATATAAAGATCCTAGCAAAGTTTGGTAAAGACCCAATAAAAAATGAAAGCCTTATCATGTTCACAAAGCAAAAGTTAACGGATGGCGACGATGGATGACAGACAACTCGCCATCCCAAAAGCTTTGTTGGCTTTCGGCCAGTAGAGCTAAAAAGAAATATAAACGTCAGTTTTTCAAGTAAAGAACGATCAAAATACAATTACAAAATAGTAGCCGCGAAAACACATTACAAACCTGAACATAGTCATATAACTGAATAGCAAATCACATTAATATATAGTACTGTCTTTCTTCACTGTAGGTTTACCACCACCAATTATATGTAAACCTCCGAGGTGTAGTCGAATGTAGTTCCTATAATAAAAAGTAATCCCTCCTTTTTCGATGGAAATGGGCATTATAAGTAGGGGAAAACTGCCCATTTCTATTCGATTTTGTGGTTATATGTATAAGAAGCGTATTAATAGGTTTAACTGGATCACTGATGAACATTTTCGAAATTTCGACTCTATGCTTACACTATGTGAGCAATGAAAACAGTCGATCAATAAAAACAGCTGTACCCTTGACCTGTTTAGTAAACAAACAAGAACTTTCTTACATGTCTTGTGACCCCACGTTTTCTGGTGATTTTTCAAGTGGAAAAATAGTTTTCTATATGAACATTACACTGCTGCATTATCCATACTTGAGTTGAATTTGCAGCAAATCATTACTATGTGACACTTTAACATTGGTGTCTATGGGGAAAATAATTAGTGCTTTCATACCTGTACATCACAAGTATTTATTCAAAACCAATATTATCTCTGAATGAAACTCACCTAACTTGAATAGCAGCAGACATATTAACATACATGCATTACCAATAAAATTTAAATTTGCAAGGGAGGTAACTCCATTGGTTTAAAATATTCAACATGTGCTGTAATTTTCATTATGTTGCCAAAATCTTTTCTGTTGCAACATTCTTTTGCGCCAAAATGTTACCACAACTTTTACAACATTTTATATGTTGTAAGAACATCGCCACAGATGTTGCTGCTTAGTCTTATTAATGACACATTTCCAAGGCTACTTGGTCATTGAAAAAGCATGGGAAGCTTGAATATTTACAACCAGCACGCTTCATGGCTGATCAACTCAGGTATATAAATTGAGGCCCGCTCTTAGTTTTTTATTTGTATAGCATTGCTATACTGAGGGTAAGAATAGCTTAACAACACTTTGTAATTTACTTTAATGAAGAAATATATGTTCATAATTTAGTTTTTGAATGCAAAACTTACGTGGTATTTCTTAACTGTTTTTAGACCAAAAATCAGAGCACAACACAATAAATATACAACATTCTTTAATGTGTTATTATGTGTACTGGTCACAAATGTTTTATTGGGTGGGCCTCATAATCTGAAGAAAAATTCAATATCACAATTTGCTCATGAAATTGTATGGCTGACAGTGATTTACAGTTACCTATAGAAATTCTCTCTCTCTCCCCCCACCCCCACCCCCCACACCCCACCCATACAGGCTCGAAATATGTCGTTAAGCAGCATCAGTTTATACATGCAAACAACTTTGTTCTGGCAATAAAATCTTGTTGCTGCAACACTGTTGCAACATGACAACATCATTGCTGCAACAAAATCATTTCAGCAATGGGGTCAAAGGACCAGTAAAAGTAATAAGTAAGTTTTCACTGACCTTTACAAATGTTGACATAAACAGTACGAGATCATTAATACTGTAATTGACAGATTTTAGCGCCAGTCCTGGACTTTCTTGTAGCCTCTGTCCACTAATAGGGATACAGTTAGCCATGGCACTGAAAACGTAAATGGCACAGTATTATGTTCGGAACACCACGTGGGGTTATATGACAATAAATTCTAAACAACTTGGCTTTTCATCTTGTGTGTGAGTGATCAAGGTAAGGGAACTTAGACGCAGTTACGTTTCAAAATCAACATGCTAAACATGTTTTCGTCTCATTCACTAATATACGTCTCTTACTTTGAAATGAAGACGAAGATAATGCCGACTTCAAAGTTGAACAGGTTAAAGAGTATTTTAGAGTATCTTTGCACAGAAATATGCATTCATACAGGTAGTCACATTTCATGCATCATATTTTTTGAAGACACACTGAAATACCATCTAACCTATACTTTTATAGCCTCTAACCTATACTTATAAAGCCTCTAACCTACTAATATAGCCTCTAACCTATACTTATATAGCCTCTAACCTACACTTTTATAGCCTCTAACCTATACTTTTATAGCCTCTAACCTATACTTATATAGCCTCTAACCTTAACTTTTATAGCCTCTAACCTATACTTATACTATACTTATAGCCGCTAACCTACACTTATATAGCATCTAACCTACTTATATAGCCACTAACCTTTACTTACATAGCCTCTAACCTACACTTATATAGCCTCTAACCTATACTTTTATAGCCTCTAACCTATACTTATATAGCCTCTAACCTATACTTATATAGCCTCTAACCTACTTATATAGCCACTAACCTTTACTTATATAGCCTCTAACCTACACTTATATAGCCTCTAACCTATACTTATATAGCCTCTAACCTACTTATATAGCCTGTAGCCTACACTTATATAGCCTCTAACCTACATTTATATAGCCTCTAACCTACACTTATATAGCCTCTAACCTACTTATATAGCCTCTAACCTACTTATATAGGCTCTAACCTATACTTATATAGCCTCTAACCTACACTTATATAGCCTCTAACCTACACTTATAATATAGCCTCTAACCTACTTATATAGCCTCTAACCTACTATATAGTCACTAACCTACTTATATAGCCTCTAACCTACACTTATATAGCCTCTAAGCTACACTTATAAAGCTTAAACCTATACGTATATAGCCTGTAACCTACTTATATAAGCCTCTAACCTACTTTTATAGCCTGTAACCTACTTGTATAGCCTCTAACCTACTTATTTAGCCTTTAACCTACATTTATATAGCCTCTAACCTACAATTATATAGCCCTAACCTACAATTATATAGCCTCTAACCTACTTATATAGCCGCTAACCTACACTTCTATAGCCTCTAACCTACACTTATATAGCCTCTAACCTGCTTATATAGCCTCTAACCTACTTTTATAGCCTCTAACCTACACTTATATAGCCTCTAACCTACTTTAATAACCTCTAACCTAACTTATATAGCCTCTAACCTATACTTATATAGCCTCTAACCTACACGTATATAGCCTCTAACTTATACTTATATAGCCTCTAACCTACTTATATAGCCTCTTACCTACTTTTATAGCTTTTAATGTATACTTATATAGCCTCTAACCTACACTTATATAGCAGCCCTGACTTAGGGTCGTCATTATCACAGCAACCCTGACCTTTTACATACTAACCATCAAATCAATAGGGTTATTGTTGCACCATGGAGACTATTTGTATAAAGTTTCATGACTGTAGATATAATGGTATATAAATTACACATTAATGTGGAAGGCATTTTTCATGATCTTAACCTTTTACCTTATTGGACGCTATTTCTGTGAAGTTGTAAGAATGTAGGTCTAATAGTATACAATTTACAATGGGGATAGTCGTGACCTTGTCAGGCCAATGTGTTCTTGATGACCTACTGAACCAAAAAGTTCACCAAGAGCAATGTGTCTTTGCAGTTTCATGAGTGTAGATGTTATACTTCCAGAGTTATCACACGGAATGTGTATTCTATATGAGGCTGACCCAAATACAATTGAGTTCATTATCTCACCACGTGCAATATACCCGTGAAGTTTCATGTGTTTAGGCATTATACTGCTGTATTTATTGCATAGAATGCATATTATGTTATATGAGGTCATGGTGACCTACTGACCACAAAATCAATAGGTTTCCTCCTCTCACCAAGTTCATTGTACCTTTGAAGTTTCATGAGTGTGGGTGTTATACTCTTAGTTATCACGTAGAATGAGTATTTCCACACGAGGTCAAGGCTATCTTGACCTTTGGCCTACTAACTGATCACAAAAAGGGTTCCTCTTACCACCACAGGCAATGCTTGTTTGTTTTGTTTGTTTGTATGGTGTTTTACGTCATTTTCCACACATGTAAGTTTATATACATGACGGTTAATTTTTTTGTGCTGAAGGTAGACCACCTACTTTTCCTGGGTAGAACCAGTACTGTACACATCCCGCTATCCATAAGTGGGTGGTAAACAGTACTGGTTCTACCGAGGAAAAATGGGGTGGTCTGCCTCTACTGCAAAATGGCCTAAAATGTGCTAAAATTGTTGTAAAACGCCATTCAAATGAACAAATCATCTTCACAAAAAAACCAACACCAACTAACCAGTAATTTGAATGTGATCAACATACCAGTTAGATTAAGCGACGAGGTTCACACTTACCCAAGAACTGCGATAGCAAAAAGCACGACAAAGCCAGTGGCAAATTTCCAGGAGGTCTTATGTGTGTGTACATCTTTTGTGGACAGCTTGTTGCCACAGTTACCACAGCAACGGCAACAAAAGAAGCACACCGAGATGAGGGGCACCAAAATGGCTGCTAGAATGCCGAGTGTTGCTGGAATTATCAACGGCAGCTCCGTGTTTATAATCTGGGGGAAAAAATTGACATTCTAGAAAGAGGAATTTGCTTTGATTAATGTAATTAATATATGTACACGTCACAAAAATAACTAACTGTGACATTCAGTTATGACGTCAATAAAGTGTCGATATCAATGTCATCTGCCGAAAATGTTCAATAAAGCAAATAATTTTGGTTGAAATCATACATAAACTGTTTCCAAATGTAATAGATTATTTAACTGCTGTGTTTGATTACAGGGAAATCCTTCACTCGATCATGGTAGGCATGTTTTGTTTATACACTCACTCGCATACACTCGTCTGTGAAAAGAACCACTCATCTACCTGCTCGTGATGGATTTTCCTATAATCTATCCCAGCAGTTATATAATCTCTATAAAACAAACCTGAAAGTTAATTTAACACTTTCATGGCATTTTCCTATCACACATATCATTTAGAAGAGACAGTGGTTTCAAACAAAAAATGTAATAGATTTATTACAGGAAATCAACATCCAATGTTTTTTCATACAAAATATCATACTGTGGATTTATATATCGAACACTCAAAACCGATGGTAAAGTATTGACTATATAACAATTAAATTTGTTTATTTTCAAAATGAAATCCATCCAGTCACCTAGAAAATGCTTCTTTTTTTTAGCTTCTAGTTCTACACCAATCACCTGTATACTGCTGCTTGTTCTAGTCATTCCGACCCAGTCACCTGTATACTGCTTCTAGCTCTACTCATTCTGACCCAGTCAACTGTATACTGCTTTTTGTTCTACTCAATCTGACCCACTCACCTGTATAATGCTGATTGTTCTACTCATTTAGACCAAGTCACCTGTATACTGCTTCTAGTTCTACTCATTCTGACCCAGTCACCTGTATAATGCTGATTGTTCTACTCATTCTGACCCAGTCACCTGTATTCTGCTGCTCATTCTACTCCATTCATCTGTATAATGCTGATTGTTCTGCTCAACCTGACCCATTCACCTGTATACTGATTTTAGTTCTACTCATTCTGACCCAGTCACCTGTATACTGCTGCTTGTTCTACTCATTCTGACCCAGTCACCTGTTAACTGCTTCCAGTTCTACTCATTCTGACCCAGTCACCTGTATACTGCTTCTTGTTCTACTCAATCTGACCCAGTCACCTGTTAACTGCTTCCAGTTCTACTCATTCTGACCCAGTCACCTGTATACTGCTGCTCATCTACTCATTCTGACCCAGTCACCTGTATACTGCTGCTCATTCTACTAAATCTGACCCAGTCACCTGTATACTGCTGCTTGGTCTACTCATTCTGACACAGTCACCTGTTAACTGCTTCCAGTTCTACTCATTCTGACCCAGTCACCTGTATACTGCTTCTTGTTCTACTCAATCTGACCCAGTCACCTGTTAACTGCTTCCAGTTCTACTCATTCTGACCCAGTCACCTGTATACTGCTGCTTGTTCTACTCATTCTGACCCAGTCACCTGTTAACTGCTTCCAGTTCTACTCATTCTGATGCAGTCACCTGTTAACTGCTTCCAGTTCTACTCATTCTGACCCAGTCACCTGTATACTGCTGCTTGGTCTACTCATTCTGACACAGTCACCTGTTAACTGCTTCCAGTTCTACTCATTCTGACCCAGTCACCTGTATACTGCTGCTTGTTCTACTCATTCTGACCCAGTCACCTGTTAACTGCTTCCAGTTCTACTCATTCTGACCCAGTCACCTGTATACTGCTGCTTGTTCTATTCATTCTGACCCAGTCACCTGTTAACTGCTTCCAGTTCTACTCATTCTGACCCAGTCACCTGTATACTGCTTCTTGTTCTACTCAATCTGACCCAGTCACCTGTTAACTGCTTCCAGTTCTACTCATTCTGACCCAGTCACCTGTATACTGCTGATTGTTCTACTCAATCTGACCCAGTCACCTGTATACTGCTTCTAGTTCTACTCATTCTACCCAGTCACTTGTATACTGCTTCTAGTTCTACTCATTCTGACACAGTCACCTGTATACTGCTCCTTGGTCTACTCATTCTGACCCAGTCACCTGTATACTGCTTCTAGTTCTACTCATTCTGACCCAGTCACCTGTATAATGCTGCTTGTTCTACTCATTCTGACCCAGTCACCTGTATACTGCTGCTCATTCTACTCATTCTGACCCAGTCACCTGTATACTGCTGCTCATTCTACTTAATCTGACCCAGTCACCTGTATACTGCTGCTTGTTCTACTCAATCTGACCCAGTCACCTGTATACTGCTTCTAGTTCTACTCATTCTGACCCAGTCATCTGTATACTGCTTCTAGTTCTACTCATTCTGACCCAGTCACCTGTATAATGCTGCTTGTTCTACTCATTCTGACCCAGTCACCTGTATACTGCTGCTCATTCTACTCATTCTGACCCAGTCACCTGTATACTGCTGCTCATTCTACTTAATCTGACCCAGTCACCTGTATACTGCTGCTTGTTCTACTCAATCTGACCCAGTCACCTGTATACTGCTTCTAGTTCTACTCATTTTGACCCAGTCACCTGTATAATGCTGCTTGTTCTACTCATTCTGACCCAGTCACATGTATACTGCTGCTCATTCTACTCATTCTGACCCAGTCACCTGTATACTGCTGCTCATTCTACTCATTCTGACCCAGTCACCTGTATACTGCTGCTCATTCTACTTAATCTGACCCTGTCACCTGTATACTGCTGCTCATTCTACTTAATCTGACCCAGTCACCTGTATACTGCTGCTCATTCTACTCCATTCATTTGTATACTGCTGATTGTTCTACTCATTCCGACCCAGTCACCTGTATACTGCTTCCAGTTCTACTCATTCTGACCCAGTCACCTGTATACTGCTGCTTGTTCTACTCATTCTGACCCAGTCACCTGTATAGTGCTTCTAGTTCTACTCATTCTGACCCAGTCACCTGTATACTGCTTCTTGGTCTACTCATTCTTATCCAGTCACCTGTATAGTGCTTCTAGTTCTACTCATTCTGACCCAGTCACCTGTATACTGCTGCTCCTTCTACTCATTCTGACCCAATCACTTGTACACTGCTTCTATTTCTACTCATTCTGACCCAATCATTTGTATACTACTTCTAGTTCTACACATTCTAACCAAGTCACCTGTACACTGCTTCTATTTCTACTCATTCTTACCCAGTCACCTGTATACTGCTTCTAGTTCTACTCATTCTTACCCAGTCACCTGTATACTGCTTCTAGTTCTACTCATTCTTACCCAGTCACCTGTATACTGCTGCTCCTTCTACTCATTCTGACCCAATCACCTGTATAGTGCTTTTTGTTCTACTCATTCTGACCCAATCACTTGTACACTGCTTCTATTTCTACTCATTCTGACCCAATCATTTGTATACTACTTCTAGTTCTACACATTCTAACCAAGTCACCTGTACACTGCTTCTATTTCTACTCATTCTTACCCAATCACTTGTATACTGCTTCTATTTCTACTCATTCTGACCCATGTCACCTGTATACTGCTTCTAGTTCTACTCATTCTTACCCAATCACTTGTATACTGCTTCTATTTCTACTCATTCTGACCCATGTCACCTGTATACTGCTTCTAGTTCTACTCATTCTTACCCAATCACTTGTATACTGCTTCTATTTCTACTCATTCTGACCCATGTCACCTGTATACTGCTTCTAGTTCTACTCATTCTTACCCAATCACTTGTATACTGCTTCTATTTCTACTCATTCTGACTCAGTCACCTGTATACTGCTTCTAGTTCTACTCATTCTGACTCAGTCACCTGTATACTGCTTCTTGGTCTACTCATTCTGACTCAGTCACCTGTATACTGCTTCTTGGTCTACTCATTCTTACCCAATCACTTGTATACTGCTTCTATTTCTACTCATTCTGACTCAGTCACCTGTATACTGCTTCTTGGTCTACTCATTCTTACCCAATCACTTGTATACTGCTTCTATTTCTACTCATTCTGACTCAGTCACCTGTATACTGCTTCTAGTTCTACTCATTCTGACTCAGTCACCTGTATACTGCTTCTTGGTCTACTCATTCTTACCCAATCACTTGTATACTGCTTCTATTTCTACTCATTCTGACTCAGTCACCTGTATACTGCTTCTTGGTCTACTCATTCTTACCCAATCACTTGTATACTGCTTCTATTTCTACTCATTCTGACTCAGTCACCTGTATACTGCTTCTAGTTCTACTCATTCTGACTCAGTCACCTGTATACTGCTTCTTGGTCTACTCATTCTGACTCAGTCACCTGTATACTGCTTCTAGTTCTACTCATTCTTACCCAATCACTTGTATACTGCTTCTATTTCTACTCATTCTGACCCATGTCACCTGTATACTGCTTCTGGTTCTACTCATTCTTACCCAGTCACCTGTATACTGCTTCTAGTTCTACTCATTCTGACTCAGTCACCTGTATACTGCTTCTTGGTCTACTCATTCTTACCCAGTCACCTGTACACTGCTTCTATTTCTACTCATTCTGACCCATGTCACCTGTATACTGCTTCTAGTTCTACTCATTCTTACCCAATCACTTGTATACTGCTTCTATTTCTACTCATTCTGACCCATGTCACCTGTATACTGCTTCTAGTTCTACTCATTCTTACCCAATCACTTGTATACTGCTTCTATTTCTACTCATTCTGACCCATGTCACCTGTATACTGCTTCTAGTTCTACTCATTCTTACCCAATCACTTGTACACTGCTTCTATTTCTACTCATTCTGACCCATGTCACCTGTATACTGCTTCTAGTTCTACTCATTCTGACCCAGTCACCTGTATACTGCTGCTTGTTCTACTCATTCTGACCCAGTCACCTGTATAGTGCTTCTAGTTCTACTCATTCTGACCCAGTCACCTGTATAGTGCTTCTAGTTCTACTCATTCTGACCCAATCACCTGTATAGTGCTTTTTGTTCTACTCATTCTGACCCAATCACTTGTACACTGCTTCTATTTCTACTCATTCTGACCCAATCATTTGTATACTACTTCTAGTTCTACACATTCTGACCCAGTCATTTGTATACTACTTCTAGTTCTACTCATTCTGACCCAGTCACCTGTATACTGCTTCTAGTTCTACTCATTCTGACCCAGTCTCCTGTATATTGCTTCTAGTTCTACTCATTCTGACCCAATCACTTGTATACTGCTTCTATTTCTACTCCTTCTGACCCAGTCTCCTGTATATTGCTTCTAGTTCTACTCATTCTGACCCAGTCTCCTGTATATTGCTTCTAGTTCTACTCATTCTGACCCAGTCTCCTGTATATTGCTTCTAGTTCTACTCATTCTGACCCAGTCACCTGTATAATACTGCTTGTTCTACTCATTCTGACCCAGTCACCTGTATACTGCTTCTAGTTCTACTCATTCAGACCCAGTCACCTGTATACTGCTTCTAGTTCTACTCATTCTGACCCAGTCACCTGTATAATGCTGCTTGTTCTACTCATGCTGACCCAGTCTCCTGTATACTGCTGCTCATTCTACTCATTCTGACCCAGTCACCTGTATAATGCTGCTTGTTCTACTCATTCTGACCCAGTCACCTGTATATTGCTTCTAGTTCTACTCATTCTGACCCAGTCACCTGTATATTGCTTCTAGCTTTACTCATTCTGACCCAGTCTCCTGTATATTGCTTCTAGTTCTACTCATTCTGACCCAGTCTCCTGTATATTGCTTCTAGTTCTACTCATTCTGACCCAGTCACCTGTATACTGCTTCTAGTTCTACTCATTCTGACCCAGTCACCTGTATAATGCTGCTTGTTCTACTCATTCTGACCCAGTCACCTGTATACTGCTGCTCATTCTACTCAATCTGACCCAGTCACCTGTATACTGCTGCTCATTCTACTCCATTCATTTGTATACTGCTGATTGTTCTACTCATTCCGACCCAGTCACCTGTATACTGCTTCTTGTTCTACTCAATCTGACCCAGTCACCTGTTAACTGCTTCCAGTTCTACTCATTCTGACCCAGTCACCTATATACTGCTGCTTGTTCTACTCAATCTGACCCAGTCACCTGTATACTGCTTCTAGTTCTACTCATTCTACCCAGTCACTTGTATACTGCTGCTAGTTCTACTCATTCTGACCCAGTCACCTGTATACTGCTGCTCATTCTACTCAATCTGACCCAGTCACCTGTATAATGCTTCTTGTTCTACTCATTCTGACCCAGTCAGCTGTATACTGTTGCTTGTTCTACTCATTCTGACCCAGTCACCTGTATACTGCTTCTTGGTCTACTCATTCTGACCCAGTCACCTGTATAGTGCTTCTAGTTCTACTCATTCTGACCCAGTCACATGTATACTGCTGCTCCTTCTACTCATTCTGACCCAATCACCTGTATAGTGCTTTTTGTTCTACCCATTCTGACCCAATCACATGTACACTGCTTCTATTTCTACTCATTCTGACCCAGTCACCTGTACACTGCTTCTAGTTCTACTCATTCTAACCCAGTCACCTGTATACTGCTTCTAGTTCTACTCATTCTTACCCAGTCACCTGTATACTGCTTCTGGTTCTACTCATTCTTACCCAGTCACCTGTATACTGCTTCTGGTTCTACTCATTCTTACCCAGTCTCCTGTATACTGCTTCTAGTTCTACTCATTCTTACCCAGTCACCTGTACACTGCTTCTTGGTCTACTCATTCTTACCCAGTCACCTGTATACTGCTTCTAGTTCTACTCATTCTGACCCAGTCACCTGTATACTGCTTCTAGTTCTACTCATTCTTACCCAGTCACCTGTACACTGCTTCTTGGTCTACTCATTCTTACCCAGTCACCTGTATACTGCTTCTGGTTCTACTCATTCTTACCCAGTCACCTGTATACTGCTTCTGGTTCTACTCATTCTTACCCAGTCTCCTGTATACTGCTTCTAGTTCTACACATTCTGACCCAGTCTCCTGTATACTACTTCTAGTTCTACTCATTCTGACCCAGTCACCTGTATACTGCTTCTAGTTCTACTCATTCTTACCCAGTCACCTGTACACTGCTTCTTGGTCTACTCATTCTTACCCAGTCACCTGTATACTGCTTCTGGTTCTACTCATTCTTACCCAGTCACCTGTATACTGCTTCTGGTTCTACTCATTCTTACCCAGTCTCCTGTATACTGCTTCTAGTTCTACACATTCTGACCCAGTCTCCTGTATACTACTTCTAGTTCTACTCATTCTGACTAAGTCACCTGTATACTACTTCTAGTTCTACTCATTCTGACCCAGTCACCTGTATACTGCTTCTAGTTCTACTCATTCTGACCCAGTCTCCTGTATACTGTTTCTAGTTCTACTCATTCTGACCCAGTCTCCTGTATACTGCTTCTAGTTCTACTCATTCTGACCCAGTCTCCTGTATACTGTTTCTAGTTCTACTCATTCTGACCCAGTCTCCTGTATACTGCTTCTAGTTCTACTCATTCTGACCCAGTCTCCTGTATATTGCTTCTAGTTCTACTCATTCTTACCCAGTCACCTGTATACTACTTCTAGTTCTACTCATTCTGACCCAGTCACCTGTATACTGCTTCTAGTTCTACTCATTTTTACCCAGTCACCTGTATACTGCTTCTAGTTCTACTCATTCTGACCCAGTCTCCTGTATATTGCTTCTAGTTCTACTCATTCTGACCCAATCACTTGTACACTGCTTCTATTTCTACTCATTCTGACCCAGTCTCCTGTATATTGCTTCTAGTTCTACTCATTCTGACCCAATCACTTGTATACTGCTTCTATTTCTACTCATTCTGACCCAGTCTCCTGTATATTGCTTCTAGTTCTAATCATTCTGACCCAGTCACCTGTATACTGCTGCTTGTTCTACTCATTCTGACCCAGTCTCCTGTATATTGCTTCTAGTTATACTCCACTCACCCGTAAATTGCTTCTTGTTTACTCAATCCGACTCAGTCAGCTGTATATATTGCTTGTATATTTTTCTACATATTCCCACATTACAAACTTACCTCAGATAAATCCATTTCTTCTCCATTTGGAACAAGCAATGGTATCGCTGAGTCTGTTAATGAAAATGTAAAACTGTTGATAAATAATGCTCTATCCAAACCCCTAGGAAATTAACAACTGGGTCATAACTTTAGGTGTTATTTTTTTTTTCGGAAACAGGGGAAGCAGCCCAGGCCCTTCAACAGTGGGGGGAAAAAAATAGTGTTTTTTTTTTTTTTCAAGATATAGCGGGAATAGAAATTGAAGACTTGGGTGTGCAAATATGCCTTTGAGGAATTTTAGTTTTAAAACGGTACTTTTTAAACTTTATCCAAAACATAACATTTGAGAAAGAAAGGGGGAAAATCTTGGGAAATGTTGCTTACCAAAATGAAAATAATTAGAACTGTCGCCGGAGGCGGACAAATACCCACCGCTGGCAACTTGTTGGGGAGTGGGTAAACATACAAGACTTTGTTCCTATAAGATATATAGACATATATATGGAAAATTATCAAACCGGAATGTCACAACAATATGCGCATCTCCACTTCATACTGATGCTTTGTAGCAAGTTTCACGAAATTATAACATGAGGTTTTAGGGAAATAGCCCAAACAAGAATTTTCTATTTGACTACCAAGTATGAAATGCATTAAAAATACAAAGGGCCATAACTTAGTGAAAAATTATTGAACCGAAACATGACAGTATGAACATCTCCACTTGATATTGATACTTCCTAGCAAGAAATTCTAACAAGGAGTTTTAGAGGGCAATAACTCAGTGGAAAATTATCGAACCGGAACATCAGGACAATATGCGCAAATTCACTTGATATTGATATAATATGCACATATTCACTTTTGCTTTTGCTTCGTAGCAAGTTTCACGAAATTATAACATAGTGTTTTAGAGAAATAGCGCAGAGAAGAATTTTCTATTTGACTACCAAGTATGAAATGCATTAAAAATACAAAGGGCCATAACTCAGTGGAAAATTATTGAACCGGAAAGTCATGAAAGTATGAGCATATTCACTTGATATTGATGCTTCGTAGCAAGTTTCACGAAATCATAACATGGGTTTTTAGAGAAATAGCACGGACAAGAATTTTCTATTTCACTATCAAGTATGAAATGCGTTAAAAATACAAAGGGCCATAACTCAGTGGAAAATTATTGAACCTGAACGTCATGACAGTATGCACAAGTCCATTTGATATTGATACTTTCTAGCAAGTTTTGCTAAATTCTAACAAGGAGTTTTAGAGAAACAGCCCAGACAAGAATTTTGTATTATATATATATATTAGAAATACAAAGGGCCATAACTCAGTGGAAAATTATCGAACCGGAACGTCATGAAAGTATGCGCATGTCCACTCAGTATTGATACTTCCTAGCAAGTTTCGTGAAATTCTAAGAAGGAGTTATTGAAAAATAACCCGGACCATCATATATAACCTTACATGTGTTGAAAATGATGCAAAACACCATACAAACAAACATCTACGAAAATAATTTAAAAGCAAATAATTTGTGGTCCTGTACTGGCATTCAGTGCTCTTTAACAGTCCTAATGTGTGTCAATAAAATATGAAAATAATATAATTAAATAATAAAATAATATATAAATTAAAGTATAACATTTGTAACCGCCCCCAACCCTTCCACACCCACCACCCACTATCTGTTTCCTTTTAGATTTTGTTCAGGATGGGTAAAACACGGACAGAAATACAAAAGGCCTACCGAGAAAGAAAGAAAGAAAGAAAGAAAGGAAGAAAACACTGATGGGGAAGAAACTCAGAGAGTAATGAAGTATTATTAGCTGGCAACTTCACTCAGTGAAACAAAACGGAAACAAAGACATGCAGTTTATAGAGTGAGAAATCAAACATCCCGAACAAAACGCAAAGAACAGTTACAAGCATAACTAGGTGGTGAATGATGAGCTTTCTTCATTATTTCGAAGCAGCAAAACCAGGCAGAAAAGTAATTTACAGACACAATGACTGAGAATAAAGTGTCAAAACAATCAAGTTCTTTATTTATTATTTGTGATACTATTCTATAGGGAATGTAAAGTTCTTTCTGTGACAATATGCATATCTGTATAGCAAATAAGACTCAAATTACAAAAAAACTGAGTCAGTAGAACCATATTTGGGCTAGTAAATTTTTGTAAGTCACATGCCCGATGTTTTTCGTGAAGACTGAAACTCCAAGACAGAGATGGAAGTAGATTAGAATCCCTAAATATAACGCCAAATAGCAGAGAAAGAGTGAGAAAGGAACTGCTTTTGTCAAACATAATGTTAAGTGAAATTGCAAGTGCTAAATTGCAAGTTTCTTTATAGCAAAGGTCAGTAATACACAGTATGGTGGCAGAAAGTACAAATGTTTGAAGGACATTGGTTCCCAGATCGGACTGTATAGAAAAGCTCTGGGGAGACAGAAATCAAAATGTGTAAAATATGTTACAGAAAGAAGAAAGAGAATTGCACATATATTGCATACAACATACAAAGATGGAGGATTTCATGAGTCAGGAAGATAACTGTCATAGGCAACTCGGTAAATCAGACAACAAAAAGGGAGATGTTGGGGTCAAGAAACAGACAAGAGTTTTGACAGATTATCTCCGAAATTTGTACTTGAAATTCAAGGCTGAGAATTCTAGCCTACAGATTTCACTGGCCACATTCTACTGATTACGACCAAAGTACATACTATTAGCAAGGTTTATATCAAGAAACGCCTGTCAATGTCTAAAACATCAGAATATGGCTTTGAAAGTTCAAGCGATGTGAAAAGCTGGTATTCAAATCAGTGAAAATCCAGAAAATCTTTTGCTCACAAAAAGAAAGACAAATTCATCAGCATCATGGAGACAGAAATAGTGGAATTGAATGTTGTTTAACGGCTCATCAACACAGTATAGGTTATTTAGAGCTGCCCCAGAGAGAGGGGAAGAATACATAGGAATCTTATTATCGAATAGATTCCTATGTTTCTTTAACGTGCTCGGAGGATAGACCGATACACGGGACCGCCCGGTTTACGTCCCCATCCGACGGACGAGGCTAGTGGTAAAGTGTCTTGCCCAAGAACACACCGACGGAACTCAGTGGCACCACGGAGGATTGAACCCGGGGCCTCCGGTTACAAATCCGCCGCGCTACCAACTGCGCCACGCCAGCCCCTTAGGAATCATGTGAACATGTTTCAAGAGTCAGAGCCGAATTCGGACAGCTGAAGCAGAATAAGGAGACACTGAAAGAACAAGAAATGATCGTACAGATCAACGTCACGGAGAATTACTCCTGCAGGTCTTTGGACAAAGTTCAAACTGCTTATGGGAATCAGACGGCCGTTATGCTGCACCCTGCTGTGGCATACTTTAGGGATAGCCAGAAGAAATTACAGCACAAAATTTGGTGTGGTTTCCGATGAAATGAAATGTCACATTCTTCAAACAAGGTAATCCCCTTCAATGATGCTATCCTGCCCAAGCTGAAAGAACTTGACCCAGAACTTTTACACATACATTACTGGACAGACAGTCCATCCAGCCAGTACTGAAACCGGTACATATTTGACACAGTCGTAAATCACAGCGAAAAGTATGGGTGCAAGGCATCTTGGAACTATTTTGAAGCCGGACATGGTAAGAGTGCATGTGAGGGCATAGGTGGCACGGTGAAGCGTATGGCGGATGAATCTATAAGACTATAACTCAGTCATACAAGATGCAGGCAAATTTTATCTTTGGGCTAAATATTCAAACAAGTTAACAAGTGGTTGAATTGCCACTACATGGAGTGCAAATATATAAAGGCAAGTATGGCTGTACAGGTTAAACTGTAACTGCTGATATAAATAGAAGACACTGAAGCTAAAAAAATATGTCAAATTATTCACATCATTTCAACAGACGTCAACTGGAAAGGAGTTTAGCTAAGAAATTAAGTTATATTCGTAAGTGAATTATATACAATATGTTCTCAATAACATAATGCATTTGGTTATTAAAACAGTGATGTAACTGCAGGAAAATCTTAATGTCAGCAATATAAACTATTTAACATACATCTGAAGGCTTAAAGGGTGTTGATATTTGGAATAACACAGAAACATTCAAACTCATATATTGTGCAAACTTTTTCACAGAAACATTCAGAAAATAATTGTGATAAATATGATGAGGTATGACATAAAGAGTGGAGTGCTTTTAGAATTGGCCCGCCACTATTTAAAATTATGAATTACACATTTACAACACAGTGTGGAATATAACTACCCCTACCCTACCCTAACCCTGATGCAAACTAAAAAACGTAAAAAAGGTAGATGGAGAAAAATGTAAAATAGGTGGCGGACGGATTCTAAAGTCTAGCCTAAAGAGTTTTTGCGATGTTCATATTTTTCAAAAATAAGGGCATTACTATTAAGAATGGGCATTTAGCATACAATTTGCTTTTGTTTGATAGAGAAAAATTCCCAATTTAAGGCAAAACAACATGAATTTTACCAACTGAATCGGTACCTGTACCTTTCCCCCAGGAATTCAAAGTTATGTTAGCAAAATGACGTAAAACCTGTTTAAAAAGTCTCTCATGGAGAACTTTCTATTTTAAGCAGTCGGTTGCGTGCGCAAGTAGAGCAATATCCTATGCATATTAAAGCTCTTGCTGTTTATTAATCAGCGATTTACATTATCAAAACCTAAAGCTTAAAGATGAATGGCCATACATTTTGTAGTATTATCAGTTAACATATTTAACTCTTAAAGATCCTATGAACATTTCTTGATAGTCATAGAGAGAAACATACATTTAAAACTGCTACTTAAAAAGAGTATGAAAACGGCCGAAAACAACACATACGAAATATTGCAGTCTCAGTTAGATTGAGACTGTTCATGAGCGGTAGTGAAATATGCTAGCTACCGCTCACGCCCTCTAGCCCAGGGTTGAGCAGAACTCAATATTAATAAAATCAATAGTACAAAAGTTTAACCATCCCGAAGATGGCATGCATATGGCGGTGGACATGGAGTTTATTGCTTCCCCATTTCGTACAGCGTATGGTCCCAGTATCTAATAAAATTAAATGCCCCGAAGAGCGAAATAAACATAATGGAATTTAGTTGGGAGCAGCGCAAGTAACAGTCAAAAGACTAAATTAAAAAGCAGACAACTTATCCTATAAGTGGTTAAACAATTCCCAGAGCCTTTAATCGGCCGGAGTAGTGGAACCACTGGATCGAAAATTAAGTAAGAAAACAAAAAGAAATGAAAAAGTACCACCAATAATTAAATATAAGTATCGGGCTCAGCGATCTCCAAAGATCGAATGAATAACAGTACTGATTGCAAGCGCGGAGAGACGTTTTACTGCCGCCACACTGCACAAGCAACGCCACTGTGCTATAAAAAAAAAAGAGTATGATAATGGACCTTTGGAAACGGCCGAAAACGACACATATGAAATATTGCAGTCTCGGTTTGATTGAGACTGTTCATGAGCAAGTTGTATGTAAAAATAAGTATTATTTGCATGACGTAGACTGCACGGGGAAATGAGCTAAATCTGAATTGTATAGCTGCACAACTATTGCCCAGATAATTGATTTATAAATACATTTACCTGTGAATTAATTTACCAGTTCAAAGTTTTCTACGTCATCAAATAAAATCGTATTCTCGCTAAACAAAATATGGCCGGGGAACTTTAAACCTCAGTTTGAGGCTTCCCCAATAGGAAAAAAAAGGAATTATGTTCACATATTGGAATATACCCCAGGCCTGCAAAATCTCCGGATTTTTCAGTCGCTCTACGGATCTTCAGATTTAAGTGTACAATCTCCGGATTTTCCATCAAAACTAAATGTTCATGATTTAACAGCTATATTTTCACAGTTTATCAGTTATCTCCAGAATTGGTCTTGATACGCTCCCTAGTAAGAGGAGTATTTGCAAGTGCCGTATCAGCGGGGGTCATCTGTGTAATGCACTGTTGAATATACTATTAATACCTAAGGACATAGTTAGTTCCTTCAGGTGTCAGACCAGTCAGGAATAACTTCCGGGTCGTAGGGTGCTAAAATAGTTCCTTGAAAAAATTCAAAGTTTCTAGTTTGCATGTGTTTTTCCCAAGATTAGTTCTTATTGCACTGTTAAATCTAACCTGAGGTTAAAGTAGTATGTCTGTTGTCATGAATAGTAAGTATTTTACTGTGTTTGTCAGGATTATTTCTTTGGAGAGTATGAGCACAGAGGTTAAGTAGAGATGTGGTTTTGACAGATGTTTATTTCAAAATAGGCATAGTGTGAATGAATGACGCAAAATGTTGAAAAACTGAATCGGTGTTTTATTCCAGATATGGGACCGTTTGCTAGCCAAATGTGTTTAATACACAGAATAAAAGTGTATTTAAGTGAACGAATGTTGTGGAACTTGTGAATGATCTCCAAATATAGCTTATATTGCATTGTGTTCAATGGGCTGATTTTCACCGGTCTGACACCTAGATGGACAAAATTCATTTTTCTTATTAATGGCCAAATCCAGTTGATTTTTCCTGTGAAAGCTTGCAGCTGAGTGAGAAAGAAAAAGCTGATGTTAAATTTTTGAATTTTACAACAGAACATGTTTTTTTGCAATTGTTATAGAATAGATGTGTGTGTTTTTGGGTGAAATTTTGGGGTCCTAGTGATTTGGACTGGCCCTAAAGCACTTTAAGTAGGCTCTCAAGTGTCTTTAAGTGAATTAGTGGCAAAAGGTAATAGATCTGTCACAATTCCTACAATAAATGGCAATTTTTTTATTTTAAGGTACCTTATGAGGCTAAAATCTGAAAATGTATCGGTACTGACATTTTGACATGACGCGACTCTAGGTCCTAAGGAGGAGTCTTACTTTGTATCAAAAGCCTGAGAACCTGTAAATTTTGTATGCGATGATAGGTTTTACAATCTGAAACTGAAATATATACAGAAATTTGTGGAATTCAGCATTTATTTTAGTTTTTTGCTAAACATGGTGTAAATCCCACCCCATTTTTCTTCATTAATTCAGATGAAATCACTATGCAATGGCATACAATTGTAATTTAACACATTAACTTGGTATTTTGTTAGAGATAATGGTATAATCCACTTAAATATATACTGTTCTGGTGTGTGATTCAGTTTGTCTTGCTGTTGCCCAAGACTTGAATGTATTAGTTGGCTTTAAAACTGCTACAGCCAAATGGGGTAGGCTTAACTTTTGAGTCATTACTTCAATTTTGTCTCTTTTTTTTTCTGGCATTTTATAGCCAAACTGTATATTTTATTGGACATTGTGCATGTAAGTGTGCTCCAAAGCAGCCTTATGGTCTATTTTGTGCCTCAAAATAGTTGGAATTTCACAGAATGTCTGTTTCTCTATGAAAAATGAAGAAATTTCATGCATGAGTGATTTGATATCTACACCTCACATTATGAGTATATTTTAGTTTGGTATATAGAAGGCAATGTTTGAAAACTTTACTTGATGGAAATATACCAAACGGTTCATTTATTTTGTCATTTTTTCTAGTTTTAAATAACGCGTCTTAAAATCCTTGATTTCTGTTAGCCGAATGGTTCTTTGCATGTAGGAATTAAACCGAAAAGATACCTAATAGGTCCTTGCAAAAGCATCTGATTTTCCATTCGGTCAACTTTATTTGTCAGTTAGATGTATTCGATAAATATTTTTGACAAATGTCGCGACTCATTTAGGTGTCAGATCAGTCAGGAAGTACTTCCGGGTTGTAGGGTGCTATTTAAATAGTTCTTTGAAAAAATCAAAAGTTTCTAGTTTGCATTTGTTTTTCCCAAGTCATTGTTAAATCTAACCTGGGGTTGAAGTAGTATGTTTGTTGTCATGAATAGTAAGTATACTGTGTTCGTCAGGATTATTTCTTTGGAGAGTATGAGCACAGAGGTTAGGTAGATATGTGGTTTCGACAGATGGTTATTTCAAAATAGGCATAGTGTGAATGAATGACGCGAAATGTTGAAAAACAGAATTGTTTTTTTATTCCAGATATGGGACTGTTTGCTAGCCAAATGTGCTTAATACACAGAATAAAAGTGTATTTAAGCGAACGAATTTGTGGAACTTGTGACTGATCTCCAAATATAGCCTATATTGCATTGTGTTCAATGGGCTGATTTTCACCAGTCTGACACCTTCAGTGACATAACGACAGTTGCAATAGCACCAATATATCTGTGGCTTCTTTAATAGGTCAAGCTTATTAAAATAACTAGTGTGAGGAAGTAGCAACTCCTTGTGTTCTATCACTATAACAGCTGCTGCCATGTTTTAGCATTATGAAGACTGTATTCGATTTAGCACGCCTGTGTAATAAGGTAAGTGCACTTCCATGAAACAACAGTAATGATAGAAATTAAATCATGTCTTTCTAATCGAGTCTTTTCTAAAAGAAACTATTTTTGTGCATGTTGAAGTATGCTTTTAATAACTATCAAACAATGCTTCAATTGTATTAATTGCATAAATAATTAAGTTTGCGCTTTAAATTTTCTTTCGAAAATGTTTTTCTCACGCTTTAAATCTTAAATTAAAAAAATCTCAGGATTATGTGTTTAAAAGTTTTGGCAGGCCCGATACTGTGGCCATATTTTATGTAGGGACAATTTTAACACCGTTTTTTATTTAGTTTGTTCTTAGAGCAAGAAAGTCCAGCATTTACAAAGTTTTGGAAAGGCTGTAAAACACAACGTAAAATGCATACATATTTACCCCATGGCAATGAAATGGCTGAGTTGATAGCATCACGAATTGTGGAAGCAAACGAATCCAACTGCCAGCTTCCTGCAACCTCTCCGCTGAGCGTAGGGAGCTGATATTTTGGAACGATCGACGTCATTGTGTTTAGTTAACGTGCAATACTAAAAAAGAATGTGTAATTATAAATCGTATGTCTTGGGTTATTAATTTGGCATAAAATGTTTATTTGATTATGTAGATCTAATTCAAAATATTTCCCTGGAAAAACTTCTTGGCCGCCATTGTTCTTGTTGTTCTTGTTTTTCAATATATTCTGCCTACGTGGGCACACCTATTTATATTATTAGGTACGAAGACTACCACCACAATAAAAATGACCAGTTCCGTGGTATGTTAAGTTCAAATTCTAGAATAAAATAGGGACCTCCCAGATGAAACTAAGTACAGTTTCTCTAGTTTGTGTTTGCAGCTATGTCCTACCTCTATCTTTACGCTTATATTTTTTTATATATAGATTCAATTCTAGCCTGATATCTTGCTCCACGCATTGCAGCGTAGCATATTAAAGTCGTCTGCTATGAAAGTGTAAGAGTTCTACAAAGAGGTCAATGTCTACTGCATTATTCATACGTTTATAATCACACAAGTGAAGAGTACTATGCAATCCACTACGTGTAGCTTGAAAGCAGTTCAAGCAAGCTATGATTTGCGGTATATGGACATATATGTAGCATGGTGTCTTAACACACGGATATTGAGTCTGCAAGCATAGGTTTTCTAACATCATTCAGTTCATTGGTTTAAACATATTTTATTTTTTCAATGGTTTACAGCATTTCATATATACATTGTACAATCATATTAAAGGATTAGAACGAAAGCAAACTGCTTACAGAATTCTTCTTCTTCTTCTTCTTCTTCTTCTTCTTCTTCTTCTTCTTCCTTGGCAAGGACAGGATTCCTAATGGAATGTTATATTGTCCTGCAGAGTGGAGTGAGACTACCGCTCTCTACTGAGCTGTATATACAGGTTAAAACTATGCAGATTTACAATTGAAACTATGTACAATCTCTCGAGCAACCTAAGTGGGCCTGTTGGAGACAGCACTAGGGCTGATAGTGCTGTCTGGAATCCCTGCAATGTAACAGCATCGGTTACTGCTGATGGTAGGCGATTCCACTCCTGGATTGTCCTTTGATATAAGTATTTGTATACAGCCTGAGTTGCTGTTGGTTTGTAAAGACGGTGGTTACCTCTGGTACGCCTATCGTTGTGACGTAATATATTGTGGTATGGCATCAACGTCTACGAGCCCATAGTGGATTTTGTACAGCATTCTCAGGCGATGCTCTCTGCGTCGTTCTGCTAATGGTTTCCATTTCAGAGAGCGGACCATCTGGCTCACGCAATCTTGGGTTCTGTCCTTGTAATCATTGTTGACAAATCGGGCTGCTCTGCGCTGGACTTGTTCGAGTTTGTTGATATCCTCGACTGTATGAGGGTCCCAAGCTGAGCAGGCGTACTCCAGGGTTGGTCGTACTAGTGTACTACTCTTTGTGCACTCCCTGAGATTCTTTTGAAGGAAGCATAGAGTTCTAGAGGCTTGCCGGGATGTTGTCCACAGAGAGATCGTCGCTGAAATTCACACCTAGGTACGTTCTAACTGGGACAACATCTAGTGTGTGGTTGTGAAGAGAATAGTGAGTCTCTTTCTTGTGGCGGCTGTTTGTACCTATACGGATGATTGTGCATTTTCAGGGTGGAATTTCATTTGCCATTTCGCTTCCCAGACTTCGAGAGCCGATAGATCCTTCTGCAGATTGGCTGAATCATGCTCGATGTTGATACGCTTATATAAGAGGCAGTCATCTGAAAACAGTGTCACTGTGGAGTGCTGTACTGATTCCGGCGTGTCATTAATAAATGCCAGGAATAGTAATGGACCTCAGATAGTGCCCTGAGGTGAACCCAGAAAGAACATCAGCTTGGGAAGACTTGGACCCTTCAAGTAGGACCTGCTGCTTTCTACACTCCAGGAATAATTTGATCCACATCAGATTTTCGCCTCTGAAGCCATAATGGTCCAGTCTGTAGATCAGTCTGATGTGGGGCACTTTGTCGAATACCTTGGCAAAATCAAGAAGAATCATGTCAGTTTGGTCATTTCCGGTGCATAGATTACTTGCAATGTCTTGGATTGTGGATATTAACTGTGTCTCGCAGGATCTTTGTTTTTGAAAGCCATGTTGGTTGTATCTTAGTATTTTGTGTTTGTCAAAAAAAAATCGTTACAGAGCTGTGTTTTACATGCTCTAACATCTTGCATACAATTGATGTGAGCGAAACTAGTCTGTAGTTGGCGGCAACTCGTGTTTCTCCTTTTTTGAAAACGGGAACTATCAGTGCTTCTCTCCAATCTGTTGGAAGCTCTCCTCTATCAATTGACGTCTGGTAGATGAGAGTCAGAATGGGGGCTAGTTCGACTGAGGCTGCCCGAAGCACATAGGCAGGTATGCTGTCAGGCCCAGTGGCTTTAAAGGGCTTCAAGTTTTTCAAGAGTTTTCAACCCCCTTATGGTGGATCGTTATTTTTTCCATTTGTGGGTATGGACTTGATCCCTTGTCTGGCAAGTTATTTACAGCTTCCTTTGCGTAAACGGACTGAAATTGCTAGTTGAGTATTTCTGCCTTCTGGGAGATGTCACTATGGAGGAAGTCATCTTTATTTATGAGTGCATCTACTCCAGAGGATTCTTGCTTCTTGCTCTTCACGTAGGACCAAAATCTCTTGGAGTTCTCGTTCAAATCGTTACTGACAACATCCTCTGACACATCCTCCATGAACGCCTTATTGGCTTTTCTAATGGAGCCTTGGCAAGTGGTTTGGAGGCCTTTGTAGCGTGACCAATCTCTCGGGTTGTTTGTCTTTTTGTCTTTTTTATGGGCCTTCTGTTTTCCTCTCATGGCCCTTCTTATCTCTGTGTTAACCCAGTAGTGTGTGTGTCTGGTCTGGGAAAGTTTTGATGGAACATGCTCCTCAGTAATGCTGTGTAGCCCTGTCTTGAAGGTGATCACATTGTCTCCACTGGCATCTGGGCGGTGGGACAGAAGTGGCTGTCAAATGTCTGGATAGCACTCTTATCTCTTCAATGTTCGCTTTCTTCCACAGGTATATTATTATGCGTGGAAGTTTTTTGCGGGTAGGCTGTATCGTATAAGACTATATCGTGGTCACTTTTAAGGCATATAGAGGGTAGTGGCTTGCATCATATCATAAATCCAGGGTGGCTGGTTAGGATATGGTCGAGTGTGTTTTGTGTTTGTGATGTCGTTTGCATTTATTATTGCTTTTGCCTTCATGTTTGTCTGTTAGCGTGTTTGTTTCTGTGTTTTGTGGTTGACTGTCCTCCTTGAATGCTACTTTCCCTGTCCGATCTTTTTATATTTCTTTGTAGTCTGTGTGAAAATACCGATAAAGGTGATCCTTTGTGAGCAACAAACACAAGTAGCAGACTCGGTTTTATTGAGTCTGTTCATGAGAAGTAATGGAAGAAGCAACGCCTCCCACGCCCCTAGCACCGGCTTAAGCTGTATTCTACTTCAAAGCCACCTATATTGGGATCGTTGGTCCAAAATGACCAGTCAAAATAAACTACTGATTCGAAGGTTCACCATCTGCTTGAGACCCGGCCCATATCCAGTGCAATGTCAAGGATCATCTGACTCACCCTGTGTGGGTAAAGTTTGCTGCAAGCGATGATGCTATTGGACCATGATATGTCTGGGACATTAAAGTATCCACCTACTGTATGGATAGCGTTCTTGTAACTGGATTTCAAACTGGTGATCTCTTCATATGACTTGGCCAGGTAGTATTCGTCAGTTCTATCGGGACGTCTATAATAGGACGCAATGACTAATTTCTTGTTGTTTGATATGTTGATGGAACCTGATATTATCTCTGTGTGTTTGCTCTTAGTAACATTCAACAGCTCTAAGTTATCTTTGACTGCAAGCAGGACACCTCCATGTGGCTCGGTTGGTCTGTCGTTGCGGTAGATGTTGTATCCTGTTGTAGAGCTAAAGAATTCGGCTGTCTTAACCTCTTTGGATAACCACGTTTCAGTTCCTATGATTATATCTGGGGCTGCAGTTTCTACGAAACCTCGATGTTGCTTCCTTTTTTGCTTATGCTATGAAATTTATGTTTAAGATGCGCAGAGTCTGTTTGCACGATCTTGTTTTTTTTGTGGTGATGTTTTAGGTGAGGATGCGCCTTCCGGGCTTCCTAGTGAAGAGAACGTAGAGTGGAATTGACCTTAGGAAAGATTGTAATAAATAAAAACGACGGTTATATTTTAAGGTTTTAGAGATGGGAACTCCATCCAAATATTACAAGTGTAGCAGTGTGCTCAACCCACGTGACCGAATGATAGGGCTCAACACGAAATAGCCAAGAAATCCGGCCTCGATTCAGGTAGCATTTTGTCTGATTTTGTCGCCAATAGTTTTCGTGAATCTTAGTTCATCTAATGCAGAAAACAAAATGCTACTCCCGGTTGAAACCCGTTTTTGAAAAACTCTTGAAACAAAAAAGTTATTGAAGAAATAATAATTTTTATTTGGTTGAAAGCCGTGACAGGGTACACACTATTTCAGTAAACTCATGCATTTTAATCCATTTACACAATCTAGCTCTTGTCTTTAAACTATAACCGCCATTTTTATTTATTACAATAAATACGATAACTATGGCGACAAAATAGCTGAATCGAGGCCGGATTTCTTGGCGATTTCGTGTTGAACTCTGTCATTTGGTCACGTGGGTTGTGCACACTGTGTGGCAAGAAATAACAAACAGAACATATAAACTTTCAGCAAAAATAAATTGCTAAGGCAAAAATAAAAGGCGACTTAAAATTAAAAATAATTCATAACGAGTTTCATATATTTGGAATGGGAACGAGTTTAAGATAAAAAATTGAAGCTAAGGTAATTTAGATTCAAACAATAAAAAAGTGATAGATTACATTGGAACAAAAATGAGAAATTATATATACACTTTTATAAAAAAAAATTGTGAAAACTTTTGGAATGCAGCACGGTGACAGTGGGGAGGGGCAACGAGCGCATGCAGCACACATCGCGACTAGCACTCCTCAGTTCAAAATAAGAAAATAGTAAGCAACTTCCTAGTTCCATGTCTGTTAGAAAATACAATTAAAACCGTTTACTCAACATAATGTACCTGTGCACAGCTTCGAATATAGCATTATTTCATTTTGTATGGATTGCGAGCGACGGATCTCCGTATATAATAGTATATTTAACGAGACGTTACAAAGTGGTATTAATGTATCCAACATTGTCGTACGAATGTTGTCATAAAGACGGGAGTTTAAAAAGAAGTTGTGCATATTTTCGATGCTTCCACATAATGACATATCGGTAAATCCGAAATATTCTTTGAGAATAGGTCATGATTTAATGAACTACATTTAGTGCGAAGACGAGTGTGTAGAAATTGTGCCCGTCTAGCAACTTTGTAACAGTATGGTGTGGTACGGTTTAAGTAATGTTTGAAAGAGTGGAATCGGCATTCCTGGCCTCCTGTGGAAGTTTGTTCCACCCACGAGTAGCAGAAGGAAAGAATGAATCGAAGAAAATGTTAGTTTTTGAATTAATGGTTTGAACATTATTGCACTGCGTAAATTTTAGTTTTAGTTAGATGCAGCATGAACTGGTCTTGGAACTAACGATGATAGGTACTGAGGTGTTAAACCATTATTCATTTTATAGTATAAGATGTGTTCATGTTTTTTCCTACGCGAGTCGAGAGAGTCCCAGCATACCTCTTGATTTAAATTGTGAAGTGACACTAGTTTAGTTGTACCTGTGGCACTTCTTGCAGCTTCGTTTTGTATTTTGTCAAGCTTCAGTTCATTACATTCAAGCTGGAAAGGATAGAGATTCTCATCTGACTCATGACACTGTGGACAGTAGACACTGTAGATTTATTTCATTTGTGTTGAACATGAATCTGTTTGTCTGCAGTATATCAGTTATTACGTCTCTGGCAGAATGTATGTTTCGGTGAGTATCTTCACCTTCCCCTTTGTTGGTAGGCCATCTCTGGAGCTAACTTTGTATGGTACGACTGAGGGATGACATTTTCCCAGATTAAATAGTAAACGATTCAGCAACGAATACAGTTTAGACTGCAATAATTATTTACTTCCATCCCTGGTCAACTAGATACGTTTTATCAGGGCTTTTTATGACAATTTTCATCCCAGGTTTTATTTACTAGCCTTTTCGAAGGAGTAAAGTATACTTATTCCCTGCCTTTTCCACTGGTATTGATGTAGTTCTTCATGAGGGAGTGGTAGATCATATATAGCCAAACTCTTCTTCACCGCTTACGCCCTGTATGGCTATTTAATGATTTGATTTTGCCATGTAACCGGGGTACATATAAAAGGTGAATAATCGATTCCTAAATAACTGTTTACAGCCACTTTGAGTTCAATAGCTGTTTCTGATTGTCTTGTGATAAATTGCCATATAGTGAAAGTATTTTCTTATGGATAACAGCTGCTAAGGGTACGAGTCGAGGCAGCATGTAGACAGCTGGATCTGCTGTTAGAGTTGGCAAAGATAATATGTGTCTAATAGTTTTTGTCTCGCCCTTTCGAAGGAAAAAAAAGAGACATAGGTGTTGCTTTTCCGGCGACGTCAACATTCAAGTTTTGCGTTTAGGTAATTTTCTCACAAACTGTATGCACTAGACCTTTCAAACTTTGCTTATAGTTGTATCATGTTTGGTACCTCGCAACTTGACAAAGCAAATGTGGAAGTGACCTTTTTCCTCCAAGCAATGGGCAGATAACTTATTAATTTTTAGGTTCAAGTTTTGCGTTTAGGTCATTTTCTCACAAACTGTATGCACTAGACCTTTCACACTTTGTTTATAGTTGTATCTTGAGTGGTACAGTGCAACGTGACAAAGCAAATGTGGAAGTGACCTTGACCCTCCAAGCAAAGGGCAGATAACTTACTAATTTTTAGGTTCAACTTCTGCGTTTAGGTCACTTTTTCACAAACTGTATGCACTAGACCTTCTTTACAACTTTGCTTATAGTTGTATCTTGAGTGGAACATCGCAACGTGACAAAGCAAATGTGGAAGTGACCTTGACCCTCCAAGCAAAGGGCAGATAACTTACTAATTTTTAGGTTCAACTTCTGCGTTAAGGTCACTTTTTCACAAACTGTATGCACTAGACCTTCTTTAAAACTTTGCTTATAGTTGTATCTTGAGTGGAACATCGCAACGTGACAAAGCAAATGTGGAAGTGACCTTGACCATCCAAGCAAAGGGCAGATAACTTTAATTGTTACATTTTCATCACTTTCTCATGAACTAGAATTATGCACTTGATGTTTTAAACCTAATTTATACAGTAGCTTAATCTTTGGAAGAAAACATATTCTATTTTGACATAGTTAAGTGTGCCTTCAGTGCATCTTTTTTTTGGATGCCTGTATTTCATCTATGACCTTGACCCACTTTTTGGAGCGGATGATTTTTAGCTCTACTGGCCAAAGGCCTTTATTTTTCATCCGATCTTTACCAAACTTTACCAGATTGTTAATATCAATGAAAGCTCGCAAAAGTTCGAAAACCGGCCGATAAATATACGGCTTCAGAATATATGATAAAAAAAAAAAAGTTGCCCAAAACGGGATTTGAACCACAGCCTTGCACTTGTAGTTATATTTGTGCCGCCCCAGGGGTCACATGTTTTACATAGACTTACATATAGAAAAATACTTAAAAACCTTCTACTCTGAAACCGGTCATTCAAATTCATTTACTGATAGAGCCTCTCTGAAGCTACAAGAGGCAGATGTTTAATATTTTGCAATTACTATAAGCTTATGGTCCTCTACCAAGGTTGTTCAAATGGAGACCCTGGGGTCATATGTTTTACATAAACGTGTATGGGAAAACCCCAAAAAATCTTCTGAAACTACAAGAGCCAGGGGGTTTAATAGTTTGCATTTTCTACAAGCTGATGGTGTGTTCTACCAAGCTTGTTGAACTAGTGACCCTGGGATCACGTTTGGACCACACCAGGGGTCATGTTTACATAAACTTATATAGGACAAAACTTAAAATATCCTCTTCTCTGAAACTACTAGAGCCAAAGGTTTAATATTTTGCATTTATTATTAGCTTATGGTCCTCTACCAAATTTGCCCGTTGACGGGCATTTGTTGATTTACATTACATAGTTTATATTACACCTTATCATCCCTTATTTTTTAATAGTTTATCTTTATATATTTACACTTATTTTTAAATAATACTTCATTTTTCATCAACTTTTTGCGCACAATATGACCTATTTATGTGTCGACGTGCCGTAAAACAACATTCATTCATTCTACCAAATTTGTTCAAATGGTGACCCTGTGGTCATATCTGCCCCCACCCAGGTTGGGGTCACAGTTTTACATAGTTATACAGGGAATATCTTTAAATAATCTACACTCTTAATGGTTCTAGAGTGGTCAAGGTTTTACAAAATCAGGTCATGGTGACCTTGACCTTCAATCTATTGACTCCAACATGTTTCTGGGTAGAACCAATTCTGTTACTCCCGCCATCCGTAAGCGCTGCTTAAAGCAATAGGACAAAGACATAGTGACACGGAAATACCCAACCTTGGTCTTTGAAGTCTTAGCAAGTTTCTGTTCGACTTTTATATCTTTAAGTATGACCTTTACCTTGACAACAGGTATTTTGTAAAACCGTGACCACTGCAGAACCCTTAAAGATTGTGGAAACGTGCATGAAACTTTACAAGTAGACAGTTCATCATGATTTAGCGCACCAACACAAAAAGGTTATATAGTACCAACAGGAATGAACATTCTAGTCCCACTCTACATTTACATCTAGATAAAAATATACAGAATGGGCTTAGAACCTTCTCACCCGCAGAGTTGCTGCTAATTCTCTTGTAAACACTCCATTTTTCACTGGAGACATTGTTTTCTGCCATCATTCAAGTAGCACCTGAAACAATACTGGGATGATGATGAAGACTTTTCATGAACATTGCAAAAATGATGCAATGAACATGAATTCGTGGGGTGGTGGGGTGGTGGGTGTGGATTTCACCCCTCTGCCTGGATAAGCAGTGGCCCTATTCTTGACCGGGAACCACACGGGGCAACAACAATATGACAGATGGCCGATCTGATCTCTACGACACTCGGTCTTTGACACCAGGGACATAATAGGAACTTATCTTCATAGACAGATATATGTTTTTAGAACTACGGAATTCATATTAAATCGATCACAACAACACCCATCCGCTACAACTTCATTTTTTTCACATACAAAAGATTATGCATCGTTTTAAACATATTTATTCGTTGAAGTTTATAACATATAAAAGGGCAATACAAAGGATTAGGCAACAAATATTAAGAAAAGTTTGTAATTTATCTGTATCTTCATTAACCAAAATTTAAACGGACACAAAGCAATCTTGATTTTGTAATAACTTGCAGTTAGTTTTTCTTCTAAACTTGCATATAATATTTATTTGAACAGTTCAAAACAAGTTGTTTTTGCATTTTACTAAGTGTTGATTATATTGTACCAATAATATATTTAAACCTATGGTAGAATAATGAAGAAAAGTGGAAGACTGCCAAATTGTATCATCTTTCATTCAAATATATTCAAGCAAGTTTAAAGTAAACAAGATAGGGATTAATAAACTGAGGTGTAAATTTAACGATTGATAAATACTTTAAGACTGCCATGTGTCCCTTTAATGAACGCATGCATACTTTGAACTGCAAGTATGAGATATGATCAACAAGAATGCCATGTGTCCCTTTAATGAATGCATGCCTACTATGAACTGCAAGTATGAGATATGATCAACAAGACTGCCATGTGTCCCTTTAATGAATGCATGCCTACTTTGAACTGCAAGTATGAGATATGATCAACAAGATTGCCATGTGTCCCTTTAATGAATGCATGCCTACTATGAACTACGAGTATCAGATATGATCAACACGATTCCGACGAGTGTTGTGCAAGTGCTGTAACTTGGTTGAGATTCAACAGTCTATAAGAAAACTTAAAGAAACTAGCCGTCCTCCAAATAACAGCAAAATTACGCTATAAAACCGTTTATCGAAACTCTAACCAGGTGTTCAGATCATATAATAATGTATATGTGCCTATTAAAAGTAAAGTTTCATTCACGGGTTCTTAAAATACTCGTGATTGAATATGCGTAAAATAAAACTCTTTGGGGTTCAGCCCGGCTTATACTGTGTCTATAGAGTTTGTATTCTCAAAATATGTAAATTATATAATTATATACTTTGTTCTCAATAGGTTTAGAAATGGTGTACACTTGTTGTAAAATGTGGCTGCTGATGGTGGGATGGGGTCATTAAATTCTATGATTGTTCTGGTTACAGCATCCCACATCAATGAAGGCAACATTTTAACAGTTTACTTCAGCGTAACATATACACTTTAGTTTGAACAATATTTATTCAAGCAATGTGGTGAACAATATATTAGTACAGTACATTAAAAATATATTAGTATTACATTACATATAAAAAAAAAATTGAAAATAAGCTTTCCAAGAAAACATTTCTCTCCTCACTCTATGAGTGGTAGTTGTTGTACCTCGCAAAGGCTAAAGAGTGTGTAAGATAATATATTATCCCCCTGTGTGAATTATATGTGATGAAAATGTGTTTTTGTAAACCTACAAATGCATATTTAATGTGTTTGTAACGTTTGTGTATGACCTTTGGAATGTTTATTGGACACTTCCTGGTCAAATTTTAAAGCTACATAAGCTATACTTAAATTGTATGCCGCCTTGTAAGCATTCCTTTATTTGTAATTTCATGTTCCCCAGCTCACGGCGAATTTTGGTATTTAAGCAATCAAGTTTAACGCAGGACATCATTAACTTTATAGACACCGAGGGTTCACATCGTACCTGTACATGATGATATGGGTGAGATGGTTCACATCGTACCTGTACATGATGATATGGGTGAGATGGTGAAGAAGAAGAAGAAAATAATGAGAAGGAAGAAAGTGGAAGCTATGTTTGTTGAGGGGAAAGAAGATGACGGAGATGAGAGACTCAACACAAAACCAAGTAGGATGTGAGGATGATTGGGGTGAGATGGTGAAGAAGAAGAAGAGAATAATAAGAAGGACGAAAGAGGACGATAATTATGTTGAGAAGAAATAGAAAGATGCAGCAAAAGGTACAGATGTTAGTGTTCAGAAATAAGAGAACATGAGGATGCTGAGAAAACAGAAAAAGACAGGGAAGAGGAAAAAATAGAAGATGGAGTTAGAAAGAGGAAAAAGAAATACAGAGATGTCAAAAAAAAGAGAAATGCGGGCTTGGTGGAAAGAAAGTTATAGATGGCCATGCTGGAAACAAGGATGATGAGCAAGTTGACAAACAATAAGTGAATCATTGTGTAAGATTTTGAGATATAACACCAGTTCCGACTGTTTCGTCAAATTGTACGTGAGACCTCCAGTCGAGGGATTCGATCCTCGTCAGATTCAGTTACGAGCAACGGCAAGACAAGCCAAAGACGGAAAAGCGAGGCAGGTACATTCAAAAAATATTTCAGTTATTTTCTCAAATGCCACTGACATGTCCAGTAACTCTGAATTTTATTTTTATCATTAGTTCCGTAATGGCCCTGTTATAGATCCTCGGTCTCCTGTAATGGCCTTCAACCGAATATGTTTATTTTCTGTTCAACAGTTTTCTGTTAAGTTTTATCTACAGTCATATGACTTTCTGTTCAAATTTTGTTCTTTTGACTCTTAATTTTCAGGTTAATTAGATATTCATGGCAGCGGTCTAGGTCGCACTGTGCTCTAGAGCAACAGAGCTCGACCCTGCTTTGCAAATCTGATGGGAAACTTCACCCTACATCTCATCTCCCTCTGAGGTTGACGTCCCAATATAACCTAAACTGATGTGTTAACGGAAAGTAAAACCTCATTCATTTCATTCCATTCCATACTCATGACAGTATAACTTCGTTGAAGTCAAATGTTTCTGTTTTTGTTTTTTTCTGCAGTCACACTATCTCCTATTTCAGTTTTGTTTTCTAAAACTGATGTTTCAGGTGACTTAAACATTTATAGACATTTATCAAGAGTATAAATATGTTCATATCATGACCACACCTGCGACGCTATTGTCACTAGATTGTTAACTTTGTCAGAGTCGGTAACCTTGACTGAAAATTCCGGAGGCGACAAAGAGGCCCCCATAGAAATCCCCTCCTTGCGAAATGTCATTTTCGATTGTATCGATGAACGTGCCGAACAATGGAACTCCTTTGCTTTACTCTCCCGCAGAATCCTGTGTACGTTTCTCTCGTTGATGCCGCCACCTGGGAAGAGAATATATAAAACAGTATGTTATGTAAAGTTAGAATAATGTTTTATTCCAATATACATGATCATTTTGACATTACTGACCAACCATCCCCCCTACATATCATTGTCGGATTAGGCATTCATGCATATCTGAACCACCGGGGAGTTAGGTATGCATGCATAGGGTTAGTTACAGCTTAATACTTCCAATTCTATACTCAGTTGCAAAAGGAACTGGACACTTTGAACATTTTACTTTACACCTTATCCTCTTTATCAAGCGACAGTCCCTTAATGATTTGACCTATTGAAAAACAAATGACAACATGATATTGGCAATGGAATGATAAAAAACTTTGGTACCAAACATGTCATATTCATTTTGGAATTTGTCAATTTAATTCTATAAAAACTTTATACAATTAAATCTAAACAAAACTCAGTGTCCACTTTCTTTTGCAACTGAGTATATATTCTTCACCTCTATGTATTATTGGTTCGAGGGACACATGGCAATTATGATTTTTTTTTAACTTGTGGCGTCCTATTACTTTTCTACATCCATTTATTTGCAAATCATTTTTTAAACAGTTCAAAGCAAACTGTTTTTGCATAATAGTAATCACTGATTATCTTGCAATATTGCATCAACAATATATCTAAGGTATCGGTAGAAACCTTGCAAGTTTTTTTTAATAATTTGCAAGCAGATTTAAAGTATAAAAAAAAGATACTGGATTAATAAAGGCCATGCATTTCGATGTTTGACGACATGGCCAGTACCTTATAAAGAAAACAAAGGCATCCCAATATGATTATGTTTGAACGTATTTAAAAATAAAAGTACAACTTTTTAACAAATATTTAAATGAATTATTGCAAATATGAACCTGGCAATCTTTTTTTTAGATGTTTTGCTTGGTTTGTTTAGATTCATAGAAAGTTTGCTGTATGCCCCTTATATTTAAATAAAATACCATATGAAAACTTTACCTGGCATCACAGAAAGCCTACCTCTTGCCTGAAAAACATATGAAAAATATGAAAGGTAAACAGTTTTAATTAAAACTTATCAACCAAATTATAGGCAAAAGGAAAATCTGCTGATGAATTTAACACATTAAATGATGTTTAACAAAATAAAGCATCAATGATGACATTTTTTTTTGTCAAGGAACTATCAATGATGCAGTATGGCTGTCAAGGAACTATCAATGATGCAATATGATTGTCAAGGAACTATCAATGATGCAATATGGTTGTCAAGAAACTATCAATGATGCAATATGGTTGTCAAGGAACTATCAATGATGTAATATGACTGTCAAGGGAACTATCAATGATGCAATATGGTTGTCAAGGAGCTATCATTTATGCAATATGGCTGTCAAGGAACTTTCAATGATGCAATATGGTTGTCAAGGAACTCTCAATGATGCAATATGGCTGTCAATGAAAAATCAATGATACAATAAATGAATTAATTCAAGGGCAATAACTCTGCTGTTTCTAGTCCAAAATGGCTATTTTTTTTTTAACTTTGTCCATGCTTTCTTCTAGGGTGTGTCCAAGCTTTTGATAATAACTTCTGACCAAGTTCGGTAAAATGATGTAGCTACTGATTAACAAAGCAAAAGATATAAAAAAAATTTAAATGAATCAAGGACCATAACACTGTTGTTTATTTTCTGATAAAGGTGTTTTTTGAATTGCCCAAGCTTTCATCAATATTATGACTACAGCCAAGTCTGGGAAAGATTGATGCAAAATGACTGCTAGAGTGCTGACAAGGCAAAACGAAGCATTTGTCATTAGATATAGGACCATCACTCTGTTTATTATCCAAATACTGGTGGTTTCAGAACACGTCCAAGCTTTTCTTGATATTAAAGGGGCTGATGCACTATTTTCAAACACAATTTATTTTAAAGGGCTCTGAAAAAATTGAAAAAAGCTGAAAGAATTATCAAAATGCCATGAAAAATAAAGGAGCTATGACCTATTGAAAATTTGCATAGAACATAAATGGAGGAGGCCATCTTTGAACGATGACGTCATCGTGCCGTTTTACCATATATGGCATATTGACAAAATGTATTTTAAAGCAAAGAAAACCACTGCAAATTGATTAAAAATAAATATACAGATGTAAAATGTATACATTCTAGTATTATTTTTCATTTGCAGTGATTTTCTTTGCTTTAAAAGACATTTTATCAATATGCCATATATGATAAAAAGGCGCGATGACGTCATCGTTCAAAGATGGCCCCCTCCATTTATGTTCTTTGCAAATATTCAATAGGTCATATCTCCTTTATTTTTCATGGCATTTTGATAATTCTTTCAGCTTTTTCCAAGTTTTTCAGAGCCCTTTAAAATAAACTGTGTTTGGAAATAGTGCATCAACCCCTTTAAGACACTGGCCAAGTTTGGTAAAAAACGGGTGAAAAATGAAATTATTGAAAAAGCAAAATATAGCATTTTTAATTAAATTAAGGGCCAACACTTTGAACTTTATTATCCAATATTACACCTCATTTGCATATTCTACTCTTTGTTTAATGCGACGTCATCCGATCCATAAAGTTGCATATTGACCGGGCGCCCGGTCCTATAGCTATATTAACGGACGTGAGAAAAAAACGACGTCAAAATAAATTATAAAACATATTGATTGAATCTGTTGGTCGGATTCGGTATAATATAACAAATAATGTATGGTGCTTCGGTCCATATGAAGTTCATGGACTGGGCAGTCAGACCTAGAACGTTACATTCTAGGTCTGACTGCCCAGTCCATAAACTTGCATATGGACCTCAGCACCATACATTATCTGTTAAATATTGGAGGTTTTTAAACTCTCCCGAGGTTTCATAGATATAAAGAATCTAGCCAAGTTTGGTAATGATTGGATGCAAAATGAAAACGCTTGTGTTGACAAGGTACACTATAGCATTTTTCATTTATCAAGGACCATAACCCTGGTGTTTATTATCCGATAGTGGTGGTTTCCGAACTCGTCCAACGTGTCATCGATATAAAGACCCTGCATAAGTCTGGTAAAAAAGGATGCAAAATGAGGTGCTAGGTTGTTGTCAAGGTAAAATATAGCATTTTTCATTAAATCAAGGGTCATAATTCTAACATTTATTATTCGATATTTGTGATTTTCTAACTCGGCCAAGCTTTTCTTGATATTAGGACTAAGTCTGGTGAAGATCGGATAACTAACTTCTTTGCTACAGTGATGACATCAAAAAGTTAATGGATGTTGGACGACAGACGGACGGACAACAGACAATATAACATGCATGGTAAATAGAGTTTAATAACCAGTGTTTTTGAGATACGGGAAATATCTCCCGAGGTAGAGAAATGGCCCCGATATAAGAACGAGTGCGGAGAACAAGTTCTTATATCGGGGCCATTTTACTACCGAGGGAGATATTTTCAGTATCTCAAAAACACTGGTTATTAAACTATATATTACATAATTTAAAATGATATTTTATTAATATTTCTAATGATTCACGCCTTTTTACACCAGTTTGCACGAGAACGCAAAGACGACGTTACGTCATCCAAGACGACGTTACGTCATACAAACAAAACAAGTGGAGCCGTATCTCTTCGTTATTTTCCGTAATCGTTATTTCCTAGTGGCGGAATCTGACGACGACGTTCGTAAAACAATCGGAACGTCAAATGGCATTCCCGCCACTGACGGAAAAGGCCGAGCAATGTTCCGTACTGGGAAATATCTCCCACTGATATTTCCCAGTAGAGAAAACGGGTAGATATAGCTTTTCTATTTCCAGTATTTCCTATACAAATCACAGACAAATATGTAATATAAGGTGTTTTACATTCCACAGAAAAGATATATGAATGAACAAACGCATATGAATATGCATATTTGCACTAATATTTGGTAGCATTTACCCTGTCCATTATAGTCTTTAACTGGAACACTCATTTTTACACTGAACATACAGAAAGTTGAAATATTCAATAATTATTTTTTTTACATATTGTACAGTGTATAATTTTTGTTTAATTTAAATGCACTAAAATGTTTTATAATAAACAGATCAGTTGAACATTAAGTTAGTAAAATTGGAGACTTCGAAACTTTAATAACCCAGTCTGCTGAAAATGGGTGGGGTAATCTCTCTGTATAATGCCTTTTTAAAACACGTATGTGGACATATGACGGACAACTCGTCATCCTATAAGCTGCCTGGTCAGTAGAGCTAAATACAACTGCAACACACAAGACGTGGTAGGTAAGAAGATACATCAACATACCTGTTTCACCATGTTACAGATTGTGGGAAGTCCCTCTAGGGCCGTACGGTCTCCACCACTAGTGAGAACTCTCCCAAACCCAAGGGAGATCACTGCCTCTAAAGCCACAGTTATGTCCCTTGTCATGTCAATAGCTGCAATATAACCGGACGGATTAAATGTGTAGCCTAGAAAATGTCAAAACAGTATTTTCAAATTATTCCAATTCACACGTGGTTTACTAGATAACACAGGCACACTAAACCTTAATATAGAACTTAAAGTGACTTCAAAAGTGATAGTGCTCTTTAATATTTAAAATTAATATTATTCAAAATACTTACTGTGTATTTCATGGTGCATAGACAAGGAATATGAATAGAGATTTTTTTTATTACTTGCAATATGTTTCATACCTGACATGGTTAGAATGAAAATAGACGCTCTTGGATCTGTTTACAATCTTGTTATAGTCGTCTGTTAAGATTCACAAAGCCTATAATTCATTTTGACCACCTTGTTTACATTTTAAAAATAAAACAAGACGGCATTAATTTATGAAATTGTCGTCTGCGCATGTCTGTTTGTAGGGTTCAGAAGTACCAAGTAAAAGGCAGGGTGGTGTTGTTTAATGTTCAGCACCTCCAGCAATAAATCATACTTTACCTTTATTTTATAATGAAAACCATTATATCTAGAAAATAAAAAGTAGGTAAATAGTATAATGTGTTTATATTTTGTTATTTACACCACTATTGGCCAACTGATTTTTTTAAGTCACCCTACCCAACAAAAATGGAATGTTCCGTCGCCAGTTTGGTTTTCGGCTGTCAATAAAATTACATGTTTAAACATGGGGGTTGAAAATGATTTTTTGTCTTTGCGAAGCTTAGCGGATGGCTACGGCCAGATTGCAAACAGATCCAGGAGCGTCTGTTTTCATGCTATCCAATCATATCAGGTATGAAAACATATAGCAAGTAATAAAAACAAGAGGGCCTGTGGATGCTCCACTTGCTAAAGCTAAAGTTTGTGTATAAGGGGCCATAACTCAGTCAAAAATCATTCAACCGGAAATCTGGCCAGAGTTCAGGAGATCTAGTCTGTACAAAGTTAGTGTATTAAAACCTTTAAAGGGTCATAACTCTACCAAAATTCATTCATCTGGAACACGGTGATGATATGCGCAACTAGGCTTGGTACTCATCATCAAGATTAATTTAAATCTGGCCAGGGGATCAGAAGAACGTCGGCAAAAAGTTTGTGTATTCAGGGAGTAAGTATACAGGGAGGAGAAACGGATTGTTTTGCAGTTTTATGTTGTCGCGCCTGTGTTTCACTACTGCGTGAAAATGACTACTTCCGGTCGTTTCGCGCGTGTGTGAAAAACAACAAATTCTTATAAATTATTACACTTACAAACTCAATAAAGGTGCGAAATGTAAACATAAGTATTATGTATTCCCATTGTGTCATCTAATACAGAGCGTGTATTTGTTTGCATGTATAAAAGCACATTTTACCAGACGGTTCCCTGTAACAAAGTTGGCGCCACTCTGCACCAAATAAAAAATGTTGACAGTGTATAGCTATTGCAAACGAGACTACGGGTTATTTCGGCATTAATAATAACAAAAAGTGAATAGAAGACGTATTTATCTTTGTCAAGATGGTAATTTCATGGTGGTGGTTATAAGACAAAGCCTAAAATGAGGTGATGAAAATGTGCCTTTTGAGATATCAGCTGAAGTTTTTAATTTTTCAAATTTAAAAATGTTCTGGACCTATTGCAAACGAGATACGAAGTATGTGTTATATTAGGCATTAATAATAACAATAAGTGAATAGCAGACATATTTATCTTTGTCAAGAAGGTAATTTTGTGATGTTGATTATAACAGAAAGCAGTAAAAAAGAGGCTGTAAAAACTGCCTAATTTGAGATGTTGGCTGAAATTTTAACTTTTCAAATGTAACGCGCTTACGATCAATTTACCTGTATCGATAAAATAGTAAATGGCGGCATTCTAGCACGACAACATAAATCGATAAACTAGAGCGTTTATGAACCCGTTTCTCCTCCCTGTATACTTACTCCCTGGTGTATTAAAACCTTTAAAGGGCTATAATTCCGCCAAAAATCATTTGACAGGAACAAGGCAATGATATGCACAACTAGGCTTGATACTGATCTTCCTTGCCAAGTTCATTGAAATCTGGGCTCCGGGCAAAGATTGTGTATTAAAACATTTAACATGTTTAAAGGGCCAAAACTCCGCCAAATATCTTCCAACCACAACACGGTGATGATATACACAACTTAACTTGGTACTGATCATCCCTGAAATTTTTTGTTGAAGTCTGGCCAGGGGTTCAGGAGAACTTGTGTGTTTAAAGGGTTATGGCCCTTTAACCTTTAAAGGGCCATAACTTCACCAAAAATCATTCAACTGGAACACGGCAACGATATGCACAATTAGACCTGGTACTAATCACCCTAAAAAGTTTCGTTGAAATCCGGCCAGGTGTTTGGGAGAACTAGTCCAGACAAAGTTTGTGTATTAAAACCTTTAAAGGGCCACAACTCTGCCAAATCATTCAACCGGAACTCAGTGACAATATGTACAACTAGGCTTGGAACTGATATTGCCTGCAAAGTTTTTCTGAAATCCAGCCAAATGAAGAACCTATCGTCTTCAAGAGACAAAATACAGCATCTTTGAACTAATTTAAGGGCCATAACTCCGGTGTAACTAATTCAATTTGGTTGATTTTCAAACTTGACCAATATTTCATTGATAGTAACAATCTGGTAAAGTTCGGATGAAAAATGGAGGCCCTATACTCTTAACAAGGCAAAATAACGCATTTTTAACTAAATCAAGGGCCAAAACTCTGGTGTTACTGTTCTGATCTGGCTGGTTTTCGAACTCGTCAGAATTTTCATTGAATCAATAATCATGTAAAGTTTGAAAAAGATCGAATGAAAAATGAAGGCCCTATCGTGTTAACGATGCCAAATTATAGTATATTTCAGAAATTCAAGGGCCATTACTCCAGTGTAAATGGTCCGATCTGGCCGGTTTTCGAACTCATCCAAACTTTTATTGATATATACAATCTGATAAAGTTTGAAAAAGATCGGATGAAAAACTGAAGGCCCTATAGGTTAACGAGGCAAAATATATAAATTTTAACTAAATCAAGGGCCAAAACTCTGGTGTTGCTGGTCCGAACTGACTGGTTTTCGAACTCGTTTGAGCTATCATTGATATCGCTGTATGATTATTGTATGAGGGCGCTATTGTGTTAACGAGGCAAAAGTTAACGGACGACGGACAACTCGCGGTAATATAAGCTCTGCTGGCCTGCTGGCCTCCAGCCAGTAGAGCTAATAAATCTCAATTCATTTTGGACGTCTAGGCACCCTGAAATGCACAGTAACGTCTAATATTTAAAAGAAAGTCAATTATATGAATAGTATGCATCCAAGGGCAGCAGGCAATAACTTATGGAAGTATAGAAGTATTTAGACTGTACATACAACAAGGACTGTACAGAAGGACTTACCCCTGTGGAATGTACATGGTAGTGGCTTGGCATAATCTAAAATAAGAAAAAATGAAATTGATTTATCAAAATGAATAACTATCAATTGAAGAAATTAACTATTTTACAAAAACGTTGTAACCATTTAGTTTTTTTTCATCAGATATGCAAGTTTATACCGTATTTACAGAAATTATATTCCCTTGTGAATGTCAAAACAGGGCTTTGTTAAAGAGTGCTTTCAAAATGCTAGGCATCTCCTTAAAAAGTGTTTTCCAATTACCATTGACAAACAAATGCCTGCAAATCCAGGGAAAATACTTGGCAAATCCTATAGTCAGATTATGACTAGTCTGTCATAGCTCAAACTTAACCACAGGTATAACTTACCATCGTCTCCTGATAAATAGTTGCAAACAAGATCATGTGAAATGCCCAGTCAATGTAGAGGTCTCTTTTACATACAGACAATCTTAAGTAATATCATCATATCAGCTTTGCCAACATGTTCAAGTAATTCAATAATGTATCCATTTCTTGCATACCGCTAGGTTATCCGTATGGTTATCCGTATGGGTTATCCGTATGGGTGATGGAAAAGCCTAATCTTACACACGGGGGAAGATAAAACGTTTGCGCTGTCAACAGTAGCATGATGTCATTGTGTAAAAAACATGCAAAACTTTAGTAATTGGCGATCTCAACGCACGTTTATTATTATTGTTGATTTATATGTATATTTGCATGACCCATGATTGGAAATAAAATGTATTCTATTCACAAAATGTCAATGATATGCAAGCAAAAGAATCAATCACGGGATTCCAGTCCTCGGTATCACTGTTTTAATTGGAACCTCGGCAGAGCCTCAGTTCTGATAAAAACAATTATGACTTGTGTTGCTATTCCCGATCTTTACAGGATACCCATGAAAGATTCTTATATCATCAGATAGCTCATAATTTCAAATAATGCAGACAGCATACCTTAAGGCCATAATTAATTAATTGCTAGATTCTCATCCCCGCACGCCCCCGTTTTTTTATGCCGCCCCGGTAATTTTTATTTCTTCAACAAAAAAAAATAAAATCTGAAAGTATAAAACACCATTAATAATGGGTTTTCAATCTTGGAAGTACTCAGTAGTATGTTTTACTATTTTTGCCTTGTGCCGAGGCTATTTTCCATTTGTCGTATAAAATAAAAAATAAATAAAAATAATTTCACCCCCGCCCCTATTTTGAAATCAATTTGGATGAGAAACTAGCAATTAATTTATAATGGCCTAATGTGACATTATTAATGCTATGAAAAACTACTCCCAGTGTATTATGATATTTATGACATGACTTTATTACACTCCCAGAAGCCAGACACATATTATGAATATCTGTTTAACAATTATTGAACTTTTAAGTAAATTTGATAGGTTGAAAATATTTGTTTCTTCATTAAAATAAGCAAACACATAACTTGCCTATCAATTCTTCACATGTTTCTTTGTCCACTGTCCCATCCCTGAAGCATACAATATAACAAACATGAGGCGGTTATAGTACAAACTCATACAGAAATATATGAGAGTGCTCATGTTATATACTATTAATAATGGCATCGTTTCATAACTTACAGGTAACTTACATGTCCAATACCATACATGTACATAAGCTTATAAAAAGCTTCTTGAGGCCCTTCTGATGTTTTTTTTTCCGGAGTTATGGCCCTTGATTTATTAACAAGAAGCCCAAGAGGGCCTGTGGATGCTCTACTTGCTAAAGATAAAGTTAATGTACAAGGCGCCATACCTCTGTCAAAATTCATTCAACTGGAACACGGCAATGAAATGCACAACTAAGCTTGGTACTGATCATGCCTGCCAAGATTCGTTCAAATCCGGCAAGGAGTTCAGAAGAGACTAATCTGAACAAAGTTTGTGCATTAAACATTTAAAAGGCCATAACTCTGCTAACCAGAAATGGGTGCCAATACCACCAAATGCTCGCCTTCATAAAATATCTTTCAAATATGGATATGTATTTAAATAAAAGTTAGTTAAGAGAAAAAGTAAAAGAAATAGGTATGTTTCAATCTCCTAATATATAAGATCTTAAACATAGATGTAAACAAATTGTGACAACGGTGAAAAGTGTAAGACCGGAAACGATGAAAAAAATTATAAATACTTATATTTGTTTGCTAAGTTATCATCAGCATATCAATGTTGATGTATCATAGAAGGTGTATGTTAAATATCAACAGTTTGCTATGCATAGTTTATGAAATATATGCATTACAGAAAAGGTTAAATATCAACAGTTTGCTATGCATAGTTTATGAAATATATGCATTACAGAAAAGTTAACTGAAAAACTTTAACGTGGATAATGGTGTAAAAAGTGTAAGTCCACAATGAAAAAAAAAATAAAAAATTACCAAATTTATCTTCAGCGTATCAATGTCAATGTATCAATGAAGCTGTCTGGCCAATATGAGCAGCCTACTAGTTGATGAAATATATGTATTACAAAAATTTGCCCCAAAAACTTTAACGTTGATATTGGTGTAAAAAGTGTAAGTCCACAAACGATGAAAAAAAATAGATATATTAATATTTGTTACCCAATTTATCTTCAGCATATCAATGTTAATGTATCAAAAAAGCTGTATGGCCAATATGAGCAGCCTAATATGCATAGTTGATGGAATACATGCATTACAAAAAGTTACCCCAAAAACTTTAACGTTGAGGGTGGTGGAGTGAAATACATATGCTGATGCCACTGCTGACGCCGGGGTGTATAGCAATACCTCTCCTCCACTTTGAAGAGGCGAGCTAAAAATCATTCAACCAGAATATGGCGATGATATGCACAACTAGGCTTGATACTAATCATCCTTGTCAAGTTTCATTAAAATCCAGCCAGGGCATTTCAGGAGAACTAGCCAGGAAAGCGTTTGTGTACCAAAAAACTTTAAAGGGCCATAACTCCGCTGAATATCTGTAATCCGCTAAGCGACGGACATGCACAACTAGGCTTGGTGCTGATCATCCCTGCAAAGTTTCGTTGAAATTTGGCAAGGGGTCCAGGAGAACTAGTCAGGACAAAGTTTGTGTATTAAAATCTTTAAAGGGCCATAACTCCACCAAAATCATTCAACCGGAACACGGTGACGGTATGTACAACTAGGCTTCGTACTGATCATCCCTGCAAAGTTTCACTGAAATCTGGCCAAATGAAGGCCCTTTCGTCATAATGAGGCAAAAATATAGCAAATTTCATAATATCAAGGGCCACAACTCCGTGTAAATGGTCCAATCTGGCTATTTCCCTTATTTATAGTGTAATTTGCCATTTTTAAGAGTCATTTTTCATCATCCAAACCTTTCTGCTGAAATAATTGCCCGTGCTTAAAGCTTAAAGCATTACAGTTCATCATCTCGACAATCCATTTACAACTTATTTTCAGGTCAACCTAATGACTGAGGAGCAAGCAGACTGGTACGTGATATACAGTGTTTGTCTGCTGGTACCCAATATACAGTGTTAATCTGCTGGTACCCAATATACAGTGTTAGTCTGCTGGTACCCAATATACAGTGTTAGTCTGCTGGTACCCAATATGCAGTGTTAGTCTGCTGGTACCCAATAAACAGTGTAATTAAGTCTACTGGTACCAAAATACAGTGTTAGTCTGCTGGTACCCAATATACAGTGTAAGTCTACTGGTACCAAAATACAGTGTTAGTCTGCTGGTACCCAATATACAGTGTTAGTCTGCTGGTACCCAATATACAGTGTTAGTCTGCTGGTACCCAATATAGAGTGTTAGTCTGCTGGTACCCAATATAAGTGTTAGTCTGCTGGTACCCAATATACAGTGTTAGTCTGCTGGTACCCAATATACAGTGTTATTCTGCTGGTACCCAATATACAGTGTTAGTCTGCTGGTACCCAATATAAGTGTTAGTCTGCTGGTACCCAATATACCGTGTTAGTCTGCTGGTACCCGAAATTGCACTGTTGATTGCAGGGATAATCACATCAAGTGTTTAATCAGTACAACTAGATGAGCATTCCAGATAAAAATAATTCTAAGTAAGTGTAGTTTTTTTCAAAAAAATTGTGTTTTATGTGTTGAAAATTTCATAAAAATTTACCAACTTATTAAGGATTCCAAACACAAAACCATCAGCTCCAGCTTGTTTCAGCTCGCAGACATCGCGATACATGATATCGAATTCTGTGGGCGAGTACACGAAGTCCCCACCCCGAGGGCGTATCATCACAAACACCGGAATGGATATTTTCTGTTTCATCACCTTTAACATTCCTGCAGACGACAATTATGTAGAGTATTTTAAAGATTATTCTATACTGGTCAGGAGCGTAGCTAGAGCATTTTGGAATGTATGTAAGTCAGACACATTATATATGCAAGGGGGATTCTGAGGTCACTCCCCGCACCCTACAGGATTTTTTTTAAATACCTATTTTGACACTGAATTGCTGATGAATTTAGGCAAATGCTTTGAATGTTCGTGGAAAACTGAATAAAAAACCATCCCTTACACCTCCTCCCCCACACACTCCCTATTTTTTATTGCATTTTCTGACTTTTTAATATTTTGAATTTTTTTGTTTGCAAACATGCATTGTATAGAATAATGTATTAAAAATTATATCAGTCTGTTTTCAAACATTCAACAGGATATAAAGATTAAAAACACATGCAATCAATTACTTTAAAATAAGACAAATTAGTTGTCATATAATATTATAATTAACCCTTTTGCTTAGTTGTGAACAATTGTTATCAAAAACAGCTTTAAACTCAATATAATATTAAAGGTAAAATATGTTTCCAAAAACATCTCTAAAACTAAAATGAATAATAAACTAGAAAATGTGTCCAAGGGACCCGAATGCCCCGCTAAAGGGTTATCGGTTGCTTACAAAATGGAGTAACAAAATGTTAAGTGTAATATTAAAAGGCAAGTTATATGGACCTGATTTGGGTAGGAACATAATGGTGCCATATATTTCATGGAGATAACAAGAATGAATTAAAACAGTTTTTAAACAATATTTTATTTAATAATCAATGATAAACATGTAAGGTCATCTAACACTATAAATATAAGTGTCATCTCTTGACACACTCACAGCCCTAACTTTAACACAGTGAACTTCCACTAACTGTCCTGAACTTAGTTGCACACACCCTTGCACTTCCTCACAAGTTCACTGCTTGGTCTATACTCATAGCATATGGCTTTATTATTTATTTTCACACTGAGGATGCTGTGAACAGAGGTTTCAAAACAGAGGTTGTATAACCCCAGGGTCACCATTTGAACAAACTTGGTAGAGGACCATAAGCTTATAGCAAATGCAAAATATTAAACCTCTGGCTCTTGCAGTTTCAAAGAAGAAGATTTTTTAAAAGTTTTTCCCTATACAAGTCTATGTAAAACATGTGACCACTGGGGTGCCAAATGTGACCCCAGGGTTACCATTTAACCAAATTGGTAAAGGATCATAAGCTTTTATAAAGTAAATGCTCTGGATCATCCATGTGAAGTTTGGTCAAAATTGGCCACGCGGTTTCTGAGGAGAAGTCGTTTGAAGCAAAAGTTAACGACGCAAGTGATCCCAATAAATGAAGGCTCAAGGTTATCTAAAAACGTCAATATAAATTAACAAAGCTTAAAAAGTAGGTCAAGGTCACTTATATTGACCTGATTTGGGTAGAAACATATTGCTGGCATACAGATGTAAGTGTGTATGAAGTTTGGAAACTGTATGGATTTGGGTATCGGAGAAACTGAGTTAATAAAAAACTTGAATGTAAAAACGGGAAGTACGAACGTACGGACGGACGGACAAGGGTAACACTATATGCCCACACCACTTTCATGGCAGAGCATAAAAAATAATGGCCTAACATTCCTCAAGATTCGGCCTTCCTTTGCAGCATACCTATACTGGGTGTGGTCCCTCCTTCCATTAAATTGGAACAAAGTTCAACTCGCACAGCACCTGAAACACATGAAAGCATTTTAAAAAATTGTTATTGAAATGGCCGAATGGTTAATGACGTTGCGTTGTAAACCTTCTCGCCTCTCACTGCTGCGGATTCGAATCTCACTGGGAGCTCGACTTGTGAGGAAGTGTCGATTCTTACGGATGGCGGGAGGTGCACAGTACTGGTTCTACCCAGGAAAAGTGGGTGGTCTTATAATATATAACCTGACATGTGTTGAAAATGAAGTAAAACACCATACAAAAACAAGAAGTTACCGTAATCATTTATCACGAACCACAGTCAATGTTATATCAAAGCTTTACTCATTTTAATACCATATTAAATGACACACGGGCAATCCTGAGTTTTAAAACTCTCGGTGTCCTGTTTGTGCATTATCTTGGATTTTTGCAATCATTTATCTTTTATTTTTGCATTTAAATATTACTGTTAAATATGTTACAACAATTAATATATTTGAACTTATGGAAGAATGACGAAGAGAAATGTCTGAAGTGCTTTTACTGGAGCATTTTTAAAGGTAATGGAAGAGACATGTTATGCTAGCGGTTCCAGGGGCATGCCCTCCTCACCCCTAATTGTTTTTATCATGAAAAACGTCAATACTCTGTGATGCATTTTTGGAGTATTTGTAAATAAAAACAGGTATACACACTCCCCCACATTTTATCTGCATTTTCAGGGCTTTATTTTTTTATTTTCTTAATTTTGCTGACAATGTTATCATGTGTAGTACACAGCTGCTGCATACTCTGCATACACTCCTGTTGTATGCTGTGTTAGTCAATGTCAGGTGCGCCATTGTTAAGCTTTTAAGATTTAACGACCAAAATGTTATGAAATTGCACTAAAATTCACAAAATTTCATCTAGGAAATAAAAACCAATCTCAAAATGCATGAAGCCCCATCAACTGAAGTCAATTACCAGAAAAACTAAAAGACTATCAAAATGGGCCTAGGAAAGTAGGTCTCTAATTTGCATAAAACGTCCAGTATTTTAACTGACAATCATATAAAGGACGTCAGTCTCTGCCCCTGGCCTAGGAATTATGCACGTTTCGTACCTTAGACGTTACCAAGGAAGTTTCGTACCCATTTTTGTACCTTGGCCATTGGACGTTTCGTACCTTGCCTTTGGATATTTCGTACCTGGATCATTGGATGTTTCGTACCCTTCCGTACCCAGTTAAGTGTACGAAACATTTCGTACCCTTAACTCATAACATCCAAAGCACACATAACATAATAAAAAGGGAATGTTTATATTAATTGTACATAAAAATTACAAAATCAAAATCGCCGAGGCCAAAAATAAAATTATGTTTGTTTCCCCTTCCCGACCGACCCACCGAAATTGCCGCGACCCGAATTATTTTTTTGACACTTTTTATTTTTATTTTTATTTTTTTTGTCTTTTAATGAACATGCAGCACGATGTTCAGACACGACTGGGTTGGTACCGTCTTAAATGTGTCTTATAGGTAGCATGTATTCCAGTTTTGATCTCAAAGAAAAGAAATGAAATAAAAAAAATATTTTACCTACCTACCTACCCAACCCTTTTTTGCATGGGTCGGGAAGGGTAAACAAACATAATTTTATTTTTGGCCCAATATTAAACAGGCATGTATATCTATTATATGAATTTAATTAGCATACAAAATGGGCTTTAGACGTTTTGACCCTTAACTGGGTACGAAACGTCCAAAGCGCATTTCATGAATTTAATTAGCATACAAAATTTTACCTTTTATATACGTGAAATGTGATGTAATATTTTTTATGTACAATTAATATAAAGTTTCCCGAAACGTCCAACTGCAGGGTACGAAAATCCAAAGGCCTTGGTACGAAACGTCCAACTGCAGGGTACGAAACGTCCTACACATTGGACGTTTCGTATCCAAAAAAGGGTACGAAACAACCATGGTACGAAACGTCCAAGGTACGAAACCAAATTCTGAAACGGATCCGACTTTTATTCAGCTACAAGCAGTAATGCTATCCTAAAAGTTTCCTAAAACTATTCGAAAATAAGCCAGTTAACCAAAAATGATGCAAACATACCTCCTTTTTCTGCATTAATCGCAGATTCAACGCAATCGACACAGACTTCCATCTCTCTGCGGTGCCGGCTTTTTTGATTGACTTCGGGAGCTTTACTACAGTAGATTTTTAAATTTCTAGAATGGAGTATTGCAAGTTTACTTACTGACATAATTAATTGAGGTTTAATAATTTACTTCCTGAGCGATATATGAAAACATTTGTATGATTTGCATACATGAAAAATAAATGGACAAGTTGTGTTACCTGTTTGTGTTTTTTTCTGTAATAAAATTTAACTCGAGTAACATTTCCCAAATTTTTGTTGCCGGTGTCTCATTTTTTTCACACGCTCTGTATTAGCTATTTTTATGAAACGAAACCGGTTGAGCACGTCGGAACAACGGAATTTATTTATTATTATTTAACAGCTTTCTGTCAAAGAAAAAACAACTGACAACATGCAGGCTGCGCTTACGAGAACGTCTCCTTTTGCAAGAAATATATTCCAACAGTTATTGAAGGTATGCATGATTCCAGAAATACAATGTTTATCTTATGCAACACACTATTGGCAACTTGCATAACATGTGGGTGGGGTAAAGGTTAGCAATGCTAATGTATATATCTCTTTGTAACTACCATAGAGCTTAGTCTCTATCATCCAAACACACTCAAGCTGACTGAAAACTGGACTCACTGTTCATTAAAGCATTTTATTTTAACCGAAAGACGGCACCATACGATGATACTTACAGATACTTACAGATCCTCTTCTGGTAGAAGGTTGGGTATCCCAGCCTGTGGCACCAGCTCATCATTTTCATCACTAAAACTTTCATCTAAACTTCCGACGGTTAACACCTCTTGAAAGTTATATTTTATGGGTTGATCCCTTAAAAAATTATCAAATCTTCTCTCAAAGGAGTACACAGTTTTTACTTCCACTATTTCACTTGGTAATTTGTTCCACGTGTCCACTATTCTATAGCAGAATGAATATTTACGTATATTTAAACGTGGTCTTCTTTTAAACAACTTTTTATTATGCCCTCTTGTTGACGGGTTATTATTAACTGTAAATATTGATGAAACATAGGAGTCATATTTCCCAGACAAGATTTTATATGTTTCGATGGATTACAGTCAAAACGTACCCTAGCCAAAACGTACCCTTAATTTTTGAGTCAAAACATACCTATGGAGAAGTCAAAACGTACTAATAAAAAAGTGAAAACTTACATATGAAAATGGTGTGTAATTCATTAGTTTGTTAATTTTATTATTTAAATACACATCAGGTGAGTTATATTTAGGTTAAAAACATGTGTTGCTACACCAAACTCAATCAGCTGTATTATACATCTGATTGCAAATAGCACTGGTAAAACAACAAAACCCTCTGTGTAGTACTCATATCTGCAAGTACATTATGCGAGAATTTTAAATAAAAAATCAATATAAGTAACATTATTGTCGAATCATAATAAAAAAAACATGCAAGCAATGTATTTATTCATTAAAACATCATATGTAACTTTAATTTATATACGTGCGTTTTGGCTTCTGTAAGGTACGTTTTGACTAGGTACATTTTGGTTAGGGTACATTTTGACCGGATCCCGTTTCGATGAGGTCCCCACGAATTCTTCTGAATGCTAAAGTTGGTAAATTTAATTTTTTCAAACGATCCTCATACGATAACTCCTTCATACCAGGACTTAATCTAGTAGCTCTTTTTTGTACATTCTCCAGCATTACCCATGTGTTTTACAAGATGTGGACTCCATACTTGGTTTGCATATTCAATATGTGGCCTCACTGGTGAAGTAAATAATATTTTAAACGTTTTTTATCCATGTATTCAAATGTTCTTCCTATTACTCCCATTATCGAGTATGCTTTATTTACTTTTCTGTTATGTGTTTCTCAAAGTTAAGTTTATTGTCCATGACAACACCTATATCTTTTTCTTCACTGCTTATATGCATTGGTTCAAGGTTGTTTTTAAGCCTATATTTATATTCATCGACTTTACTTTTTCCAATTCTCATTGTTTTACATTTATCCAGCTTTTCACAATCTGTGGCGTCAAATATACCCCTATATATCTTCGTATCGTCAACAAATAAAAACATTTCACTGTCTGACGATACGTATCGGTCCTAGTACCGAACCCTGCGGTATTCCACTTGAGACATCCTTCCAATCAGAACTCTCACCGTTAACCAAAACCCTCTGTTTTCTGTCTTTGAGGAATGACTCTATCCAATTAATATATTTTCCGACCAATTTAAACATTTTCAATTTATGAATTAACTTACGATGACTGACTTTGTCGAACGCCTTCATAAAGTCACAATATGCTACATCCACGGCACCACCGTTATCCAAAATTTCAGTCCATCTGTCTATTACTGTCAATAATTGTAGAACTGTAGATCTACCTGATATAAAGCCATATTGCTTGATAATATTACTAAAAAGTTTATTCTTATGCATATGTTCTACTAAGTTATCACATACATTACTTTACATAGAATACATGTTAAGCTAACCGGACCGTAATTACCTGCATTTTTTCTGTCTCCCTTTTTAAATAAAGCTGTTCTATTTCTCCATCTCTATTTTTCTGGAATATTACCAATCATAAATGATTTATTATAGATAATTGACAGTGGCAAGCATATTACTTCAGCCAGTTCCTTTAATATACGCGGATGCAATTTGTCCGGTCCTGGCGATTTTGTTATTTTTAATCTATCAATTTCTTTTTTACAATATCTTCAGTTATTTTCATTTCATACAGAAAATCAACATTTGGCTGTGTCTTCACATCTGGATGTACCTTATCATTATCAGTTGTAAAAACTGAAGTGAAATAGTCTACTGTCTTTATACATTCTGTTATATAGGTTTTTGTCTTAGTTTTTTTATTTACATAATTCCAGAACTCTTTGGATTTGTTTTAACTGAATCTGCTATATTTTATTCATGCTTCTTAACCATCTTTCTTGTTATAACTCTTACTTGATTTCTCACTCTATTTATTGTACTCTAGCTTGGCCTCTTGGTCCCCATCCTTCATATAACGATTCCATAGTCTCTGCTTCTGCTTAATTTTTGTTCTTAAAGTTTTATTTTCTTGTTTTAACATTTCCACCATTCATTTTTATACGTTTAGTTGGCACACATTCATCCACCGCTCTATGAATTTTCTCTTCAAATATTTTCCACTGGTCATCCACCGTTTCCTTATCTAGTAGCCTTTTCCAGTCTAACCTCAGTATATTTTTCATTTTTTCATAATCTGCTTTGTTATACTGGAATACCAGTTTGTCATTCATTTGGTAATCCAAGTGTACATTAAATGTGAAATCTATAACAGCATGATCACTCTTGCCTAATAGAACGTCAACATTAATATCTGAAACCATTCCCTCTTCATTACTTAATATTAAGTTTATCTGTCTGTCACTACCACGGCCCCTAGTACATTCCAACACCTGTTGAAAGAAATAACAATCTCGTAATGTTTCCACAAACTCAAATTCTACATCTCCAGGTCCCGCTATAGTATTATAATTAATCCAGTCCACACCTGGGTAGTTAAAATCCCCTATTACCAGTTTATGAGTAGATTTCATACTAGAAATTTCTCTCAAAAAATTATTTAACTGTGTTATTATCATCAGTTGAAGTTGGACTTCTATATATAGATGTGAATAATAATTGTTCACCTTTATTTAACTCTATTTCAACACATATGTATTCCTGAAAGGCTATACCCAGTTCAGCTTGCGTATATTTCATAGAGTCTTTTACATAAAGTAACATTCCTCTTCCCTTGTCATTCTTTGTCAAATTCAGTGGGATAATTTCATATCCTTCAATTATATATTCTGACAATTATCTTTCAAACAAAGTTTTTTGGCCTTACTTCAGATAATGCTATAATGTACGGCTTACAATGTAAAATATCCATCCTTGCTTTCATTTCATGTATTTTATCAATGTTAAAAGTGTCAACATTTGAAAACAAAACAGTTAACTTGTCCAACGTATTTACATTTATACTATATGTACATTTCTAGTTTTCTGTTCATACCTATCTAACCCGCCTCCAGCTCGCCTTCCTTTTCCACGTCTGCTACCAGTATATTTCTTCCATCTTGCATTTTTCTGATTTTCACGATCGCATTCCCTTGACCAGGTATAGAAAATTACCCGAATTATCATTTTCTTGCTTTTCTTTTGCCTCCTTCTTTAACTCAGCTTCTCTTAAGCGCTCTTCCTTAGACCTGTCATGTTTAATGCCAATCTTCCTGTATTGCTCTGACCCACTCAGATTATATGCATTTTTCATTATTTTAGTCTCAGCTTCTTCAGTAAATGTTCCTATTAGAAGTCGCGGAATCACGATTTCCACTTCGTTTATGATCCTCTTCTGGCCTTTCTTTCCAACGTTTCAACTGCTTTACTTCCTCAACTCTATACTGGTGCCCAGCTCCGTGCACAAATTATCTATAAATTCTCTGTCCTTTCTCAAACAATCTACCTTTATATTCCCTTCAGGTTCAATTACATTATAAAATACTGTTAGTCTTCCTGTCTAATCCATGTTGCAACTCGGACGTGGCTTGCTTCACTATATTTTCGGTGAAAGCAGGAGTGGACTTACCCAGAGCTTTACTGTATGTTGCCCCGACTGACAATTCCTTGTTCACGGTTTCTGCTGAGTTCTTTACTTCTACCAATTCCTACATTATTAGTAGTGAACTTTTCACATTCTCTATATTTCCTTCTAGACTATCAAATCTACTCTCTACGGTCTTTTGAAAATCTGTGAAAAATTCTTTACATCTGTCTTCAATTGTTTTCGTGTTTTTAATGCTTTCCATGGATTTTACTATACAACAAGTACAAAACCAAGGTAGGTCAGTACGTCCGCTAATTGATTTATAAACGGCCTTTGTCATTCCTAGACACGATATACATCTGTGATTTCCACAGTTATCACAGGTAAGTAACATATCCCCTATTTCGCAATTTTTTTTCCGCAACCTTCACATAGCCAATCTTCTTTCATTATCGTTTTTACCTTATTTAAACCCTTTTCCTGGATAATTTCCGCAGGATTGCTTTTCACACTACCTTTTCTTGGCATTCTGTTGCTCTTCCTCACATCATTCTTCTCCCCTTACGAGTCCAAATCCAAATCTTTATTTTTATCAAGATGGCTGCCTCCATTGTCATCATCGGTTGAATTTTTTAAATCCAATAAATTTGAAGCCATCGTTAATTTTTCTTAACGGAAATTTTCACAAATGTCTTTAACATACACTCACTCGCGAATATAGAGGGTATTGTTCAACAGTATACTATTTTACACCATTATTTTCATTAAATTTCCATTAGTTAATTTCTTTTACGACTGATTATCCGGAAAACCTACGACTGAATAATACGTCAAATACATGTATGTATAACTCTGAATATGAGGAAATCTATGGGCCCGGACAATATTCATCCATTACTATTGAAGTCAATGCCTGAGATAGTGTCAGTACCTTTAAATTTGATCTTTCGAAATTCATTAATGAGCGGGCAAATTCCAAAATCTGAGTGGAAAGATGCGAGAGTTGCACCCATTATTCAAAAAGGGACCCAAATCGGAACCAGGAAATTATCGCCCAGTAAGCCTTACATCAATTGTCTGCAAAATACTAGAAAGGATTGTTAGAAAGCATATTATTAATCATTTAGTGGTAAACAATTTACTCTCTAAGGAGCAATTTGGCTTTCACTCGGGTAGTTCATGTGTACTCCAGCTTTTAGAAGTTATAGATGTTTGGTCTAACTTCCTAGAAAATAACAAGTGCTGGGACACTATTTACTTAGATTTGGCAAAAGCATTTGATACAGTTTCTCACCAAAGTCTCCTTCAGAAATTACATGCTTACAAAATAAGAAGAAATGTACATGCATGGATTGCGGACTTTCTTTCTCACATCTAGAGGACAACATGTTGCTATTAAAGGCGAAATTTCATCATGGAAAGAAGTTGCCAGTGACAATGCTATACTCAGAATGATGTTAATCTAGAATCTGTAACGGAAGAATAAGACTTCGGAATAATTTTTCAACAGGATCTCAAATTTAGTAAACACGTTTCATCTAAAGTTAACAAAGCCAGTACTGTACTGTCCTTGATAAGGAGAACCTTTGAATTCTTAGATGTTAAACTCTACACTGCCCTAGTGAGACCCCACATTGATATGGAAAAGCAATTTGGCACCCTTACGGAAAGACATTGAGAGTATAGAAGGTGTTCACTACTGTTACACTGAAAGGCTGAAACGTTTAAAACTGCTACATTAGCCCATAGAAAGAGAAGGGGTGATTTCATCCAAACTTTCAAGATAGTCAAAGGATTTTGAGATATTACCAAGCGATCTGTTTTTCACCGTTTCAACAAATACCATAAAAACTCTAGGACATTCCCTTAAATTGGACAAATCAAGAAGTGTAACATCGTTCGCTCAAAGAACTTTTTCCAGAAGGGTAATAAGTGAGTGGAACTCACTCCCGCAGCAAGTAGATGCTAAAACAGTTGATGCTTTTAAATCAAATTTGGATAGACATTGGCAGGGAGATATTATATATCAGTATTGAGACTCTTATATAAATTTAGTTGTCATGAAGTGACAACCTACTAAATGCAACAAACATATTTGTCACCAAACATGAACGTACTCATCATTTATAAGAAAATCAGTCAGTAACAGAAGTCTATCACACCGTTTGGGGTTTAAAATGGAGATAAGTCTCCTTCCTTATGAACCCGAAAACCATCTTCCAGGTACGTGACGGCACACTTTTGATCGCAACATCAACTCCTGGTGCATGTTGCAAGGTGCACGTTGTATTACTTGCAATAATTTTTTCAATTTGATACTGGTACATTCTTTGTAAATATACAATACACTTCGTGTTTTTCTCATTCGTAACTTTCACATCCTGTCATTAGTGATAAATTTCCGAGATGTTGAAATATTCAGTAGGTGAAAATAAAGGGGTTTACTCAGACTTTATCCTCAATCTCTATATGAAAAATCAAAATATTAGACCATAATTTAAATTAAATGTATCCATATTGGTGTTTTAAAATCAGACAGCACCACAAGAAGATACATATTAACTGTATACAAAAAATAAAACTTTTAATATAATTATCTCAAAGTGAGAAAACCCAATTATTTTCACTCGTGCTAAAGCACTGGTAAAAATAAAAGTTTTCTCACTTCTCGATGAAAATAAATCCTATATTCACTCAAAACAGACAAATATCCTCTATATATTGAGCATTATAAGCAAATAACTGTCTGATTTTTATTCAGTGAAATGTTTACATGAGCATAGACCCAAAAAAGTATGTAGTAATACATTAATTAAAAAAAAAAAGAAGATAATTTATTTTTATTGTTTCGTAAACCACTTTACTAACATTTCTATTGTTCACTCGATGTTCATTGGGTTTTGATTACAATATTCTCTGCATCACACAAATGTTCCATTTAGCTCAATTGGGAGCGTACTGTTCGTCATACGTAGTGGGGGCTTGGAGTTGTGTCCCACAAAGTGTTAGCAGCGTAATCTTTGTCAACAGAATTATTTTGTGTTTTATAAGCTAAAAGTTAGGGTTAATGCAGCTTTAAAGAATTACATTTGTAAGTATGATTTGCAATTACATGTATTTGAATTGTGTGGAAAAACTGAAATAACGCGCAAAAAGAGTGGAGGTAACCAAATGTCGCTATCAGTATGTCCCGATTATTTGATACAGACTCTGTATAAATTTCTGGGGCTTACACCACTAAAACTGTGCCTTTTATGACTATAATATTGCTGTTGCTGGTGTAGGCATACTATCCAGATACCGTATGAATGGACTTTTTTCTCTGTTTCAGCCACAGACTTGTTGCTTCACATCTGGCAGGATGAGCTACAGTCGACTGAATGCAGTCAGGCAAGGCTTGTTACAGTGCAGGGTAAGTATCTTTCAGGGTGAAACCTTATGGTAATTTAGAAATGCCGATTTACAGTGAATTATGCTTCCTTGTTAACGGCTTTTTATGAGAATCTAGGGGTCCAACTTAAATAAAAGATATTCTACAGGACTAAAACATATAAAAAGCCAGATATACCCCCTTCAAATTAGTATTTAGACAAAGTAGGTTCTTCGATTTTTAATCGAAACCTTCAAAATTATTTCATTTTTGTCTATTGATAATATTTCTGTATGGTCGGGGGCCACTTTCCATCACTTATGTAAACATAAAAAAAAATTCAGACAATGCTATGTATCCTGACAATTTTTACTCTACTTTCTATTAGGTTACCTCTTCCTGGAAATTTGACACCAAAGAATTTTGTTTTATATAAATTGTCAAAGTGGCACGTGAGCTTTTATTAAATAGACTAAAACTGAGAAATCATTTTGTTTACAAGCCCAGTTTCCGTTATGTTTTTTATGAGTGATAGATTCAACTAGGTCATGATACAGTAATTTTTTTGAATTTAAAGTCTATTCAACAATGTTCATTGTAAAAATTGTATGTTTGCATTGTTCCATCATTCACTTTGATGGCTATGACAGTGCCCCTGGTAACGTCAATGTTATATTTTTCACGATGTCAATTTACACTATAACAATGGGTAACTCTCTTTATATTATCACGGTATAGTTTAACTGCGTCCACTGAAAAATATAATGTCATAACAGTGTTATTTTTTTTTAATAATTTATTATGCGGCAGTATGCGCACGCATCCCCAACACCATAGAAGGAAGTAAACACAGTTTTGGGAGAAATCCCTTTCGTTTTTGTACCGCTCATTTACTTTGGGTTGTTTCTTCTGTTTCCAATCTTCAGTTCTAGATGTCTGTGTCATTAAGTAACATCGCGTAAGTAAAAATAACAGTTTTTAAATGAGAATGACGGAAACTGGGCTTGGACGAAAACTGCGCCAGGCCCCTAACCTGGAATTTGATTTCAATATAAATTGACTTAAAATTGGACAGTAAATGATTTATTTAATGTCTTAATTAAATTTATCCCATAACATGGCTTCTGGGAGTGTAATAAAGCCATGACTTATTTATCGTAATGCACTAGTGTATTATAGATGCAAATGAGGACTGAATCACTGTGTTTAACATAAAGTCCCAATTGTTGGCATGGTATATCATACGATACGTTGAGACACTGTAAATATTTATCCTTATTTGAAATCTTACTTTATAAAATGCATGTTAGTAACGTTAAATTTAGTATTATTGGTAGTGCGAACACAGCAGCATAACTTAGCTGATGTCTACAACAACAAAACAATGTCGTGATTTCTCTTACAAATAGCCGCTGTATACAACGTAAATTGACAACATCAAAGTGAAACTATAATGTCATAGATGAGTTGTCGTAGATGAGTTGTCAAAGATGAGTTATAATGTCGTAGATGAGTTATGTCGTAGATGAGTTATGTTGTAGATGAGTTATGTGTAAAATAGAATCTTACATTCACGACTCTTTATTATTGACTTTAAAAAACTCCTTGGATAAAAAGATAGGATACTCGTATCCAATCATTTTATTTAACTCATTTTTACACTCATGTAAGATTCTAAAAATTGTAAAAATTGGCATATTGAGCTGAGTTTTCAGGTCTGTTTCTCTTGCATTTTTTTCCATAGCCAAACCAATATTAAAAGAAACAACATGCATACAACTTAGGGCTGACAGGGTGCTTATTCAGGGAACGAAATTGGCGCTCGCCCGCTCGCAAATGCGAGCTGGACGAGGTACGGGCGAGTACACAAACAGGTGCACTAGTCCGTATTTGCGAGTGCTGTAATCTGCTGTAGTCTACCCAATATCGTCAAATACACACCTTGCATACATACAACAAAAGGACAAAAGCGTCTGAAAATCCATTTCGTTCACTGAGATGTTTAAAAGGTGACAGAAAATAATAAATTTGGGAGACACGGCTCTCGTACTTGACTAGAAAACAGTCTAGGAAGTGATCACTTGTGATTGGCAGGAAACGCTGGCTGTGAACCAATCGCTACGCATCTTATAAATGACGGCAAATCAAAATGGCGGCGCCCATTTGTTTTCATAGGTATGTGTGCGGTCAAAGGCTAAGCATGTAAGAGATTTTTACTTTCTCGTGTCTAAATGCAAATAAAAGACAATGTAGGACGATTTTGAACCTTACTGAGGTTACCTCTGCGTGTTTTAGTATGTTTTATCAGAGAAAATAGTCGATTTACACCAGTGGTCGCGAGTGACAAAGTAACGCGACACGTGTTTCTGAATGTCACACATTTTCGTCGGTCACTTCCTAGACTGTTTTTTAGTCAAGTAGATAATATACACGAATGGTGAATTGTATAATAAAATGGCTTTATATATGTTAGAATGATTTTTGTTCTGATTTTATGGATATTTATTATACGGACCAGTACTGATTGACACGGACCAGTACCCCTTAAGGTCCACTGGTCCGTAAAAACCAGTACTACCTCGCATCCCATTTTGATCCCTGTTATTGTTTAATAAATGTAATATTAAATAAGCATGAATGTGAGATTATATTTATCACTTAAACTCCAAAAATTCTTCATAATAAGTGTAGCTGCTTGTAAATAACGTTGTCGAATGATGAGTTTGATGTTTTTATCACATAATGTCACTTGTTAGCAGTGTCGAACACCCATTTAATTGTATGACATACGTGTAATACAACCTGGAACGATTTTGATTGGTTGAGTTAAACCTGTAACACTACACAAGTTTATTAACTGAAACTATTTTTAGCTCTACTGATCAGAGATCAGCAGAGCTTATGCCGTGGTGCGGCGTCCGTCATCCGTCCGTCTGTCCGTCCGTCCGTCCGTCTGTCCGTCCGTTAACTTTTTTTTTGTAGCGACTACTCCTCTGAAACTACTGAATAGATTTTCATGAAACTTTACAGAAATGTTGCCCATGGAGTCTAGTTGATCCTAGCAAAAATTCATGTAGATATGAAATCCAAGATGGCCGCCAAATCTAAAAATAGGTTTTTAAAAAACAAGTTTGTAGCGACTACTTCTTGAAAACTCTAAAGGATATTGCTATGGGACTTTTTCTAAAATGATCAGCATGACATGATGTTGGTCCTTGTCGAAAATCGTTTTGATTCGACGTTAAACACGGCTGCCAGCGGCCATCTTTGTTTACATAGAGTTATATAATGAAAACTTGTAGCGACTACTCCTCTGAAACTACTTGACGGATTTTCATGAAACTTCACAGGAATGTTGCTCTTGATGTCTAATTGATCCTAGCAAAATTTCTGGTCGGCCGGAAATTCAAGATGGCCGCCACGGCTAAAAATAGATTTTTAAAAAATAAGTTTGTAGCGACTACTTCTTGAAAACTATAAGAGATATTGATATGGGACTTTTTCTAAAATGATCAGCATGACATGATGTTGGTCCTTGTCGAAAATCGTTTTGATTCGACGTTAAACATGGCTGCCAGCGGCCATCTTTGTTTACATAGAGTTATATAATGAAAACTTGTAGCGACTACTCCTCTGAAACTACTTGACGGATTTTCATGAAACTTCACAGGAATGTTGCTCTTGATGTCTTATTGATCCTAGCAAAATTTCAGGTCGGCCGGAAATTCAAGATGGCCGCCACGGCTAAAAATAGATTTTTAGCTCTACTGATCAGAGATCAGCAGAGCTTATGCCGTGGTGCGGCGTCCGTCCTCCGTCCGTCCGTCTGTCTGTCCTTCCGTCTGTCCGTCCGTCTGTCCGTTAACTTTTATTTGTAGCGACTACTCCTCTGAAACTACTGGATGGATATTCATAAAACTTCACAAAAATGTTGCCCATGAAGTCTAGTTGATCCTAGCAAAAATTCATGTTGATGTGAAATCCAAGATGGCCGCCAAAGCTAAAAATAGATTTTTTAAATACAAGTTTGTAGCGACTACTTCTTGAAAACTATAAGTGATATTGATATGGGACTTTTTCTAAAATGATCAGCATGACATGATGTTGGTCCTTGTCGAAAATCGTTTTGATTTGACGATAAACATGGCTGCCAGCGGCCATCTTTGTTTACATAGAGTTATATAATGAAAACTTGTAGCGACTACTCCTCTGAAACTACTTGACGGATTTTCATGAAACTTCACAGGAATGTTGCTCTTGATGTCTAATTGATCCTAGCAAAATTTCAGGTCGGCCGGAAATTCAAGATGGCCGCCACGGCTAAACATAATTTTTCAAAATACAAGTTTGTAGCGACTACTTCTTGAAAACTATAAGTGATATTGATATGGGACTTTTTCTAAAATGATCAGCATGACATGATGTTGGTCCTTATAAAAAATTGTTTTGATTCGACGTTAAACGTGGCTGCCAGCGGCCATCTTTGTTTACATAGAGTCATATAGTAAAAACTTGTAGCGACTACTCCTCTAAAACTACTTGGCGGATTTTCATGAAACTTTACAGGAATGTTGCTCTTAATGTCTAATTGATCCTAGCAAAATTTCAGATCGGCCAGAAATTCAAGATGGCTGCCACAGTTAAAAATAGATTTTTAAAAAATAAGTTTGTAGCGACTACTTCTTGAAAACTATAAGTGATATTGATATGGGACTTTTTCTAAAATGATCAGCATGACATGATGGTTATCCGAGTCGAACATTATTTTGATTCGACATTAAACATGGCTGCCAGTGGCCATCTTTGTTTACATAGAGTTATATAATGAAAACTTGTAGCGACTACTCCTCTGAAACTACTTGACGGATTTTCATGAAACTTCACAAAAATGTTGCTCTTGATGTCTAATTGATCCTAGCAAAATTTCAGGTCGGCCGGAAATTCAAGATGGCCGCCATGGCTAAAAATAGATTTTTAAAATACAAGTTTGTAGCGACTACTTCTTGAAAACTATAAGTGATATTGATATGGGACTTTTTCTAAAATGATCAGCATGACATGATGTTGGTCCTTATCAAAAATCGTTTTGATTCAACCTTAAACGTGGCTGGCAGCGGCCATCTTTGTTTACATAGAGTTATATAATGAAAACTTGTAGCGACTACTCCTCTGAAACTACTTGACGGATTTTCATGAAACTTCACAAAAATGTTGCTCTTGATGTCTAATTGATCCTAGCAAAATTTCAGGTCGGCCGGAAATTCAAGATGGCCGCCATGGCTAAAAATAGATTTTCAAAATACAAGTTTGTAGCGACTACTTCTTGAAAACTATAAGTGATATTGATATGGGACTTTTTCTAAAATGATCAGCATGACATGATGTAGATCCTTGTGGAAAATTATTTTGATTCGACGTTAAACATGGCTGCCAGTGGCCATCTTTGGTTACATAGAGTTATATAGTAAAAACTTGTAGCGACTACTCCTCTGAAACTACTTGACGGATGTTCATGAAACTTCACAGGAATGTTGCTCTTGATGTCTAGTTGATCCTAGAAAAATTTCAGGTCGGCCGGAAATTCAAGATGGCCGCCACAGTTAAAAATAGATTTTAAAAAAATAAGTTTGTAGCGACTACTTCTTGAAAACTATAAGAGATATTGATATGGGACTTTTTCTAAAATGATCAGCATGACATGATGGTTATCCGAGTCGAACATTATTTTGATTCAATGTTAAACATGGCTGTCAGTGGCCATCTTTGTTTACATAGAGTTATATAATGAAAACTTGTAGCGACTACTCCTCTGAAACTACTTGACGGATTTTCATGAAACTTCACAGCAATGTTGCTCTTGATGTCTAATTGATCCTAGCAAAATTTCAGGTCGGCCGGAAATTGAAGATGGCCACCACAGCTAAAAATAGATTTTCAAAAAAACAGTTTGTAGCGACTACTTCCTGAAATCAAAATCGATCAGTAGAGCTTCAAGGTCATTGACCTCTTGTTAAAAAATAAGTTTGTAGCGACTACTTCTTGAAAACTATAAGATATATTGATATGGGACTTTTTCTAAAATTATCAGCATGACATGATGGTTATCCGAGTCGAACATTATTTTGATTCAATGTTAAACATGGCTGTCAGTGGCCATCTTTGTTTACATAGAGTTATATAATGATAACTTGTAGCGACTACTCCTCTGAAAATACTTGACGGATTTTCATGAAACTTCACAGGAATGTTGCTCTTGATGTCTAATTGATCCTTGCAAAATTTCAGGTCGGTCGGAAATTCAAGATGGCCGCCATGGCTAAAAATAGATTTTCAAAATACAAGTTTGTAGCGACTACTTCTTGAAAACTATAAGTGATATTGATATGGGACTTTTTCTAAAATGATCATCATGACATGATGGTTATTCAAGTCAAACATTATTTTGATTTGACGTTAACCATGGCTGCCAGCGGCCATGTTTGTTTACATAGAGTTATATAATGATAACTTGTAGCGACTACTCCTCTGAAACTACTTGACGGATTTTCATGAAACTTCACACGAATGTTGCTCTTGATGTCTTATTGATCTTAGCAAAATTTCAGGGTGGCCGGAAATTCAAGATGGCCACCATGGCTAAAAATAGATTTTTAAAAAATAAGTTTGTAGCGACTACTTCTTGAAAACTATAAGAGATATTGATATGGGACTTTTTCTAAAATGATCAGCATGACATGATGGTTATCCGAGTCGAACATTATTTTGATTCAATGTTAAACATGGCTGTCAGTGGCCATCTTTGTTTACATAGAGTTATATAATGAAAACTTGTAGCGACTACTCCTCTGAAACTACTTGACGGATTTTCATGAAACTTCACAGGAATGTTGCTCTTGATGTCTAATTGATCCTAGCAAAATTTCAGGTCGGCCGGAAATTCAAGATGGCCACCACGGCTAAAAATAGATTTTCAAAAAAACAGTTTGTAGCGACTACTTCCTGAAATCAAAATCAATCAGTAGAGCTTCAAGGTCATTGACCTCTTGTTTTATTACAAATTCACCCAGATCTGAGTCATAAACTTATTATATGTGACAGCTTATAAAAATAATGCACATTATACAAAACATTGTAAAAAGTTGGCGTAAACTGCTATTTTGTAAAGAGGTAAAACACAAACTCTTTTATACGCAACGTTATGTGTGAGACGCGACGTTACGATGTCACATATTTTATGACGTTTTGACGCTAAAGTGTGTCTGACGTCGTGGCGGTTCTATGTCCATCTGAATTAATTTTTACTAATTTGATTGCAATGTTATGTGATAAAAAGGATCTTAAACTCGTTCCCATTCCATATAAGATTTATGAAACTCGTTTCGAATTATTTTTAATTTTAACTCAACAAAAGGCTCGTTAAAATTAAAATAATTCATAACTTGTTTCATAAATCTTATATGAAATGGGAACTCGTTTAAGATCCTCTATGTATGATGTTTTAGCATGTTGACAGTCTTTTCCGTATGGATTTACGTATGGTACCAAACAATGGAACTACCTCGTTGATTTACGTATGGTACCAAACAATGGAACTACCTCGTTGATTTACGTAATCAAGTATTTTACAGGGTTATGGAAATCAACAGGGCCATTCCGATGCACATCAAGCTGAATGGAGAATGTTAGGCCTTAATTTGCATAATTATTACACTAATTTGCTCTATATTTCAGAATACACTTACCAGAGGCAGCCGAGGGTGTATATCCCAGGTAATAAGACAATCAACATCTTCAGCGGCATCCAAGGCCCCTGAGATCCCTTTGCGTGCTCAGAAGATTGTAGGGGGTTGGTTGATAGGCTGTGCTGGCATGGTTGTAGGGGCTGTTGTTCTAGGTGGCGTGACAAGGTACCTTATTTTGAGATTTAGCTCAATTGTATTATGTTTTAATAATATGATCCAATATTAGTTGCAACATCGGGATGCTTTCAAATCTTCATAAGTAGTTAGACTACTTAAAAGGGGGTACATTAAGCTTTGGGCCTGAAGTTACTTAAAAGGGGTTACATTAAGCTTTGGGCCTGAAGTTACATGTACTTAAAAGGGGTTACATTAAGCTTTGGGCCTGAAGTTACTTAAAAGGGGGTACATTAAGCTTTGGGCCTGAAGTTACTTTTAAGCTTTGGGCCTGAAGTTACTTAAAAGGGGGTACATTAAGCTTCGGGCCTGAAGTTACTTAAACGGGGGTACATTAAGCCTTGGCCTGAAGTTACTTAAAAGGGGGTACATTAAGCTTTGGGCCTGAAGTTACTTAAAAGGGGGTACTTTAAGATTTGGGCCTGAAGTTACTTAAAAGGGGGTACATTAAGCTTTGGGCCTGAAGTTGTTTTAACAAATAAAAATCAATGAAATTACCAATTTAGAACGTAAAATGGTTCAAAGATAAAGATGGAACATCAACAGTTTCATTTAATTATAAATTACAATAATTCTTGTCAAGACATACGGGGAAACCCCAGGTTATAAATAACTGTCACGTAGAGAACCTTGTCCATATTAATACATGTAATTATACCCCAGCAAAACAAAGTGGTTTCACCCTATCCGTCCATCTGTCCATCGTCCGTTCCGTAAGCTGTTTCTAACATTATGGGAAGTTCTTGCTTTGTTGGGTTAATCTCCCTCTCACAATGAAATTCTTCATTTCTGTTTAAAACAACAGTAAGAGGTGGTTCTAGGAATTTAGAAATTCTGTTAATTTGCGGGGTTATACAAATAAACGCCACAAGTTCCAAACATACGTACAATATACCCGTAAGGCCAAATAAAATTATACCTGAGTTTACTGTAACCCGACCGACCCTCTGAAAACACCCCCGACTCTTTTTTTTTTATTGAAAAAAAACAATTAATTTTTTTTTATTATTTTATTTATTTATTTATTTATTTATTTATTTATTTTTTTAATAATTATGTTCACGCTATCACGGCCGACTCATGTGCTCATTGTCCTGCTGTTGGAGCTGACCCTCTTCCAGACTTGCGAAAAATAAATTAAACTGTTTTACCCCTTTGCAATAATTGCAAGTGATTGGGAAAAGAGCCAGTTGTTGCCATGACTTTTGGGAAACAATAACACATGTACACAATTCATATTGTTATCTATTGTAGTTTTTAAAATACCACATTTTCCCATTCATCAAAGCTCATCGCCACCTTAAATTAACTTCGCCAAAAAATAAAATAAAAAAATAAAATAAAATAAAATGCCTACCTACCTACCCAATTTTTTTCAGCAATGTTACAGTAAACACTGGTATAATTTTATTTGGCCTAAGTGCTGTCTGTATGCATGTCTTACTAACCCTACTAAGAAAAAATTGCATAACATACAGACAATTTTTCTTCAGTTGTTGCGCACAATATGACACAATATGTGTCAACATGCCGTAAAACACCATTCATTCATCATATACTGTGCTAACACCATTTTATCATTTTCAGACTGACTGAGTCGGGTTTATCGATGGTGGACTGGAAGTTGTTCAAGGACATGAAGCCGCCCCAGTCACAGAAGGAGTGGGAGGAGGAGTTTGAGAGATACAAACAGTTCCCTGAGTATCAACAGTAGGTTATACATCTTGTTTATGTCCACAAAAATGTCTGCATGATGCTCAGCATGTAAAGGGTAGTTCAGTGACTGGTTGGCCTGGTTAACCTGGTTATACCCCCACAAAGGAAGTTTGGGGCGTATATAGGAGTGAGATTGTCCGTCCGTAGGTCGGTTTGTTGGTTTTCGGACGATAACTCTTGAAAGGATTTATGGATTTAAATAATATTTGGTACACGGGTATAACACCATAAAAGTAAAGTCAAGTTCGACTTTGGTTACAAACCACCAATTTTTGACGGAGTTATGGCCCCTATCAACTTAGAATTTCCCCAAAAAACGGTGTCCGGATGATAACTCATGAAAGGTTCGACGGATTTAAATAATTTTTGGTACACGGGTTTAAGACCATAATACAGGTCAAGTTCGACTTTGGTTACAAACCACCAATTTTTGATGGTGTTATGGCCCCTTTTCAACTTAGAATTTGCCCAAAAAATGGTGTCCGGACGATAACTCATGAAAGGGTCGATGGATTTAAATAATATTTGGTACACGGGTATAACACCATGAAATACAAGTCAAGTTCGACTTCGGTTACAAACCACCAATTTTTGACGGAGTTATGGCCCCTATCAACTTAGAATTTCCCCAAAAAACGGTGTCCGGATGATAACTCATGAAAGGTTCGATGGATTTAAATAATTTTTGGTACACGGGTTTAAGACCATAATACAGGTCAAGTTCGACTTTGGTTACAAACCACCAATTTTTGATGGTGTTATGGCCCCTTTTCAACTTAGAATTTGCCCAAAAAACGGTGTCCGGACGATAACTCATGAAAGGGTCGATGGATTTAAATAATATTTGGTACACGGGTATAACACTATGAAATACAAGTCAAGTTCGACTTCGGTTACAAACCACCAATTTTTACGGAGTTATGGCCCCTTTTCAACTTAGAATTTGCCCAAAAAACGGTGTCCGGACAATACTCCTGAAAGGGTTGATGGATTTAAATAATATTTGGTACACGGATATAACACCATAAAATACAAGTCAAGTTTGACTTTGGTTACAAACTACCAATTTTTCACGGAGTTATGGCCCCTTTTCAACTTAGAATTTTGCCAAAAAACGGTGTCCGGACGATAACTCATGAAACGGTCGACGGATTTAAATATTTTTTGAAACACAGGTTTAAAACCATAAAATACAGGTCAGTTTCAACTTTGGTTACAAACCACCAATTTTTGACGGAGTAATGGCCCCTTTTCAACTTAGAATTTGCCCAAAAAACGGTGTCCAGACAATAACTCATGAAAGGGTCGATGGATTTAAATAATATTTGGTACATGGGTATAACACCATAAAATACAAGTCAAGTTCGACTTTGGTTACAAACCACTAATTTTTGACGGAGTTATGGCCCCTTTTCAACTTAGAATTTTGCCAAAAAACGGTGTACGGACGATAACTCATGAAAGGGTCGACGGATTTAAATAATGTTTGGTACACTGGTTTAAGACCATAATACAGGTCAAGTTCGACTTTGGTTACAAACCACCAATTTTTGACGGTGTTATGGCCCCTTTTCAACTTAGAATTTGCCCAAAAAACGGTGTCCGGACGATAACTCATGAAAGGGTCGATGGATTTAAATAATATTTGGTACACGGGTATAACACCATGAAATACAAGTCAATTTCGACTTCGGTTACAAACCACCAATTTTGACGGAGTTATGGCCCCTTTTCAACTTAGAATTTGCCAAAAAAACGGTGTCCGGACGATAACTCATGAAAGGGTCGATGGATTTAAATAATATTTGGTACACGGATATAACACCATAAAATACAAGTCATGTTCGACTTTGGTTACAAACTACCAATTTTTCACGGAGTTATGGCCCCTTTTCAACTTAGAATTTGCCCAAAAAACGGTGTCCGGACGATAACTCATGAAACAGTCGACGGATTTAAATAATTTTTGGAACACAGGTTTAAAACCATAAAATACAGGTCAATTTCGATTTTGGTTACAAACCACCAATTTTTGACGGAGTAATGGCCCCTTTTCAACTTAGAATTTGCCCAAAAAACGGTGTCCAGACAATAACTCGTGAAAGGGTCGATGGATTTAAATAATATTTGGTACATGGGTATAACACCATAAAATACAAATCAAGTTCGACTTTGGTTACAAACCACTAATTTTTGACTGAGAAATAAATATGTTTAAACTAGACCATTGTTTTCTTGTGGTTACCATGTTTATGTGACAAGGCGGTATTGTGGGGGGTATTAATCACTTTCAGTGATAATTCTAGTTACAGTATATTATGACTGGGTGGCGTATCATTCCACGTGTCTACAGCATGATATTCTAGTGTGGCAGTATAGAGCTCACTGCTACCAGTAGACACAGTCATAATTGAACGTTTAACGGCTCATCAACACAGTATAGGTTATTTAGAGCCGCTCCAGAGAGAGGGGAAGGATACATAGGAATCCGGGAACCTGCCCTACTCTTATTATCGAATAGATTCCTATGGTTCTTTAACGTGCTCGGAGAATAGACCGATACACGGGACCACCCGGTTTACATCCCCATCCGACGGACGAGGCTAAAGGAAAGTGTCTTGCCCAAGAACACACCGACGGAACTCAGTGGCACCACGGAGGATTGAACACCGGGCCTCCGGTTACAAATCCGCCGCGCTACCAACTGCGCCACGCCAGCCCTCATGATACGACTGAATATTGTTAAAAGCGACGTTAAACCCCATACATACAAATATACATACTCGCATATGTCGAGCCCGCTTGGGGAGAGCTGTACTGTGGAGGCTATGTACGAGTATGTCGGTACGTCTGATTTATTTCATTAAATATCTCATTTTTTTGCTTAGGATAATTATGCACCAGAATTCAGAGACTGGTGACAAGGCTGTTTTTATATCAAACATTCTGACTTTTGAACATAAAATACATGCAGCGATTGTTTTCATGCTTTGTGTCATTTATGAAATAATTCCCCTGTGATTTCACATATTCACATTTCTGTAGCATCAAAAAACATTTCTAGCTCTATGTTTTCAACAATATGTCTAACATATTCCAGAAATTGTGTAAACTTACCAGAAGATCGCCAGGTGTCCTTTGTGTACCTGGGTTCACGCCTCACCGGCACCACTGAGTTTCGTCATTGTGTTCTTGTGCAAGATACTTTCCCTTAGCCCAGACAGTCGGATGGGAAAGTAATTTGATAGTAAGAATAGGGCAGGTTCCATGATTCATCTGTATCCTTCACCTCTCTGATGGCTCTGAATAACCCTTCACCTCTCTGATGGCTCTGAATAACCCTTCACCTCTCTGATGGCTCTGAATAACCTATAACGTGTTGATGAAGTGTTAAACAACAACATAAAATGTTACAGTCAGTTGTGTACTGTGTTATCTGTATAACAGTCAGTTGTGTACTGTGTTATCTGTATAACAGTCAGTTGTGTACGGTGTTATCTGTATAATGTTACAGTCAGTTGTGTACTGTGTAATCTGTATAATGTTACAGTCAGTTGTGTACAGTGTTATCTGTATAATGTTTTTCAGTGTCACAAAAGAGAAAGAGATGACGTTGTCAGACTTCAAATTCATATTTTACATGGAGTGGGCCCATAGGATGTGGGGCCGAGGGGTTGGGCTTGTGTTTGCCCTGCCTGCTATTGTTTTCTGGAAGAAGGGCTGGATTTCAAAAGCAATGAAGCCACGGATTATGGTATACATGGCTCTGATAGGCTTCCAGGTAGGTAACTATATTGCTGAATGGGTCTATGACGATTGTACTAGAGTACTACACGAATGTACCCCGGGTACATTTGGATATACACATAAACATGATGTACCTTGCGAAAATATTCCAACCACTATAGTACACTGTATAAAACCATTGTACCTTCGTATTTCAGCTTTAATAAACTGGTGAACCAACTTGTCTTCCTATTACAACATTATTGAATTTGCAATACTCACACTACCTAACATAACAATACTCACACTACCTAACATAACAATACTCACACTACCTAACATAACAATACTCACACTACCTAACATAACAATACTCACACTACCTAACATAACAATACTCACACTACCTAACATAACAATACTCACACTACCTAACATAACAATACTCACACTACCTAACATAACAATACTCACACTACCTAACATAACAATACTCACACTACCTAACATAACAATACTCACACTACCTAACATAACAATACTCACACTACCTAACATAACAATACTCACACTACCTAACATAACAATACTCACACTACCTAACATAACATTTCAATGTTAAAACATTTTGAGAAAGGCACTGATTACATTCGTGGTTGGAATCTTTTTCAAGGTACATATATGTATCTTCGAATTAGTGGAGTACCCTGTACGACAGCGTTACTATCAAACAGATTTGTTACATATTAATTTCAGGTCGTTACTGGTTGATGCTATATACAATCATGTACATAACAAAAATAAGGCCAGGACAGAAAGCAGTATTTGGATAATTTCTGTTGTTTCAACCATCCCAAGTGATATTTGATTGACTGCAGAGCCTGTTGGAAAAAAAAAATTATATGAATTGAATTGGGGTTTTAAGGTGCACCAACACATAAAAGGTTATTTGGTGCCTATATGGAACGAACATGCCAGGCTCATCCTCCATGTACATTGAGATAAAATATGGAGAACGGGCCTAGAACCTACTCACCCTGAACTGCAGAGTTGCTGCAAATTCTATTGTAGACACTCCATTTACGCTGGAGCCACGTTATAGCTTTTCTGCCACTGCTCTGGTGATATGAGAGAGATGGCACCTGAAACAATGCAGGGGTCATGATGAAGACCTTTAATGAGCATAAACAAAAAATGATAAAATGAACATGAATTTGGGGTGTTCTACCCCTCTGCCTTCCCCTCCAACAGGATCTGCAGTGGCCCTTTCTTTGCCCAGTAACCAAACGGGGGCCCCCGGAACCACACGGGGGCAAATATATATGAATTAAACACTTAGTTTATGTGTGAATTTAACACTTGGTTTATATGGGAGTATATGCAAATGTCATTTATTGGAGAAATAATGAGTAAAATGCAATATTATTTTATAGTTATTTAATATTTGATCTTTTAAAATAGTTTATTATGTGTTAAGAGTTTTCTACCCGGTTCTTGCTATTTCAAGAATTGTTCTTGACTGGGTTCTATGAAATCATTTTGTTTTGCTTTTTGGAACCATACAGTTTCTGTATAAATGACAGTCCCATTGGGATATAAGATTTCATCATTTCATCATTGTGCTTTCGGAAAGAAAAAACAAACAAAGGTGTCTAGTAAAAAGAAGTACTGATAGCATATATATTTATTTGAATATTTAAATTTTATTTTGAATTACATTTTTAGCTCTACTAATCAGAGATCAGCAGAGCTTATGCCGTGGTGCGGCGTCCGTCGTCCGTCTGTCCGTAAACTTTTATTTGTAGCGACTTCACAGCTGAAACTACGGGATGGATATTCATGAAACTTTACAGAAATGTTGTCCATAAAGTCTAGTTGATCCTAACAAAAATTCATGTTGATGTGAAATCCAAGATGGCCGCCAAAGCTAAAAATAGAGTTTTAAAATACAAGTTTGTAGCGACTTCTTCTTGAAAACTATAAGTGATATTGATATGGGACTTTTTCTAAAATGATCAGCATGACATGATGTTGATCCTAGTCAAAAATCGTTTTGATTCAACGTTAAACATGGCTGCCAGTGGCCATCTTTGTTTACATAGAGTTATATAGTAAAAACTTGTAGCGACTACTTCTCTGAAACTACTTGGCGGATTGTCATGAAACTTTACAGGAATGTTGCTCTTGATGTCTAATTGATCCTAGAAAAATTTCAGGTCAGCCGGAAATTCAAGATGGCCGTCACAGCTAAAAATAGATTTTTAAAAAATAAGTTTGTAGCGACTACTTCTTGAAAACTATAAGTGATATTGATATGGGACCTTTTCTAAAATGATCCGCATTAAATGATGTTGATCCTAGTCAAAAATCGTTTTGATTCAACGTTAAACATGGCTGCCAGCGGCCATCTTTGTTTACATAGAGTTATATTGTAAAAACTTGTAGCGACTACTCCTCTGAAACTAGTTGGCGGATTGTCATGAAACTTTACAGGAATGTTGCTCTTGATGTTTAATTGATCCTATCAAAATTTCAGGTTGGCCGGAAATTCAAGATGGCCGTCACAGCTAAAAATAGATTTTTAAAAAATAAGTTTGTAGCGACTACTTCTTGAAAACTATAAGTGATATTGATATGGGACTTTTTCTAAAATGATCAGCATGACATGATGTAGATCCATGTGGAAAATTATTTTGATTCGACGTTAAACATGGCTGCCAGTGGCCATCTTTGGTTACATAGAGTTATATAGTAAAAACTTGTAGCGACTACTCCTCTGAAACTACTTGACGGATGTTCATGAAACTTCACAGGAATGTTGCTCTTGATGTCTAGTTGATCCTAGAAAAATTTCAGGTCGGCCGGAAATTCAAGATGGCCGCCACAGCTAAAAATAGATTTAAAATAAATAAGTTTGTAGCGACTACTTCTTCAAAACAATAAGAGATATTGATATGGGACTTTTTCTAAAATGATCAGTATGACATGATGTTGGTCCTTGTCGAAAATCGTTTTGATTTGACCTTAAACATGGCTGCTTTGTTTACATAGAGTTATATAATGAAAACTTGTAGCGACTACTTCTTTGAAACTACCTGACGGATTTTCATGAAACTTCACAGGAATGTTGCTCTTAATGTCTTATTGATCTTAGCAAAATTTCAGGTCGGCCGGAAATTCAAGATGGCCGCCACGGTTAAAAATAGATTTTCAAAAAACAAGTCTGTAGCGACTACTTCCTGAAATCAAAATCAATCAGTAGAGCTTCAAGGTCATTGACCTCTTGTTAAATTTGTAATTTTGTTCAGGGTTTCCTTGGCTGGTACATGGTGAAGAGTGGACTGAAGGATTCGCCAGAATCTACGGACATCCCTCGTGTCAGTCAGTACCGGCTAGCCTCACATCTGGGCTCGGCACTGCTGCTGTACGCATTGTTCTTGTGGTCGGGTCTCTCTCATTTACTTCCAGCCAATAAGGTGAGTAAACATTTTTTGTATCTGTTTTCTAAATTAATGATTTATTATGCCTCCACCCTCGAAAACCGTTTTGTCACCATTACTCCTCCTAAACTGCTTGTTGGATTTCAACGAAACTTGGCAGAAAGCATCGATATGATGTCTAGTTGTGCATGTCGTGTTTATGTTCTGGTTCGATAATTTTTAATGGAGTTATGGCCCTTTGGCATTTTAACTAAATTTGTTGTCGCCGCTCCTCCTCCTAAACCGCTTGTTGGATTTAGACAAAACATGGCAGGATGCATCGATATGATGTCTAGTTGTGCAGGTCGTGTTTGTGTTCTGGTTCATGTCTGCTGGTAAATAAGAATGTGTATATAGTACTCATTCTCCATTCAGATTCATTATTTTCTTTTTCTTTATTCCACTTTGCTGTTCTAACTATTTGTTCACTATTTGTTAACTTTGGTAAATGTTTGTATGTCACATGCTCTTAATGAGTCATGACTTATTTAATAAAACTTGAAACTTGCGTTTGTGTTCCGGTTAGATGATTTTTGACGGCATTTTGGCCCTTTGACAATTTAACTTTAAATTTGTTGTCACCGCTAGTCCTCCTGAACTACTTGCTGGATTTCGACGAAACTTGGCTGGAAGCATCGGTATGATGTCTAGTTGTGCATGTCATGTTTGTATTCTGGTTCGATGATTTTTAATGGAGTTATTGCCCTTTGGCATTTTAACTTTAAATTTGTTGTTGCTGCTACTCCTAAACCACTTGTTGGATTTTGATGAAACTTGGTATGAAGCATCGGTATGATATCTAGTTGTGCATATCCCTTGTGTGTTTCGGTTCAATAATTTTTGACAGTTATGGCCCTTTGACATTTTAACTTAAATTTGTTGTCACTGCTACTCTTCCTAAAGGGCTTGTTGGTTTGACATTAATATGTTCCTACCACAACCAGGTCAATATGAATGACCTTGACCTACTTTTTGGACAGTTAATTAACACTGACATTTTATCCGCTATTAAGCTTACCTTTACTAGGTTGTGCAGTGAAGGGAGACATCCGTTTTTTTCAAAAAAATACTAGTTTTACTCTTTTAAAATAGATTTTATTTGCAGAGAAGTGACATGCACATTGTATACAGCTTTGGAATTTGTGTCTGATTATAAATCTCAAATGCTGCATAATTCAGTCATTTAATTTAAAGAAGTGCATACAATAACCTGACCAGTTTTGTTAACTGTTACATGCATGAATTCATCATAGAAAATATGCTCATTACGCTATTCAGGGCAACTTGGTCTTTATTTATGGCCTTTGCAGTCTTTTCCATTGTCACACGTGTTTCCGGAGCAAAAAATTACCCAAACCCGTGGTTATTAGTATCTAGAAACAGGTAAATCATTACAAAATCTTCCCATTTGGGTATCTTGTTTACAGAATCTTCTTGTTATGTACATTGTCATGTAGTCACTGTGAAAAAAATCTACACGACTTTAAGAGAAGTTTTAATTCTTTTTTGTGCCTGAATTGTTGTTTTCCGTTTTTAGATACAAGAATTTAAGCAGTTGTCACGGTTACGTGGAATGTCACATGGCCTAATGAGCATTGTGTTCATAACAGCATTGTCAGGTCTGTAACAATAACAGCATTGTCAGGTCTGTAACAATAACAGCATTGTCAGGTCTGTAACAATAACAGCATTGTCAGGTCTGTAACAATAACGGCATTGTCAGGTCTGTAACAATAACGGCATTGTCAGGTCTGTAACAATAACGGCATTGTCAGGTCTGTAACAATAACAGCATTGTCAGGTCTGTAACAATAACGGCATTGTCAGGTCTGTAACAATAACGGCATTGTCAGGTCTGTAACAATAACGGCATTGTCAGGTCTGTAACAATAACGGCATTGTCAGGTCTGTAACAATAACAGCATTGTCAGGTCTGTAACAATAACGGCATTGTCAGGTCTGTAACAATAACGGCATTGTCAGGTCTGTAACAATAACGGCATTGTCAGGTCTGTAACAATAACGGCATTGTCAGGTCTGTAACAATAACGGCATTGTCAGGTCTGTAACAATAACGGCATTGTCAGGTCTGTAACAATAACGGCATTGTCAGGTCTGTAACAATAACGGCATTGTCAGGTCTGTAACAATAACGGCATTGTCAGGTCTGTAACAATAACGGCATTGTCAGGTCTGTAACAATAAAAGCAAACGGCATTGTCAGGTCTGTAACAATAACGGCATTGTCAGGTCTGTAACAATAACGGCATTGTCAGGTCTGTAACAATAACAGCATTGTCAGGTCTGTAACAATAAAAGCAAACGGCATTGTCAGGTCTGTAACAATAACGGCATTGTCAGGTCTGTAACAATAACGGCATTGTCAGGTCTGTAACAATAACGGCATTGTCAGGTCTGTAACAATAACGGCATTGTCAGGTCTGTAACAATAACGGCATTGTCAGGTCTGTAACAATAACGGCATTGTCAGGTCTGTAACAATAACGGCATTGTCAGGTCTGTAACAATAACGGCATTGTCAGGTCTGTAACAATAACGGCATTGTCAGGTCTGTAACAATAACGGCATTGTCAGGTCTGTAACAATAACGGCATTGTCAGGTCTGTAACAATAACGGCATTGTCAGGTCTGTAACAATAACGGCATTGTCAGGTCTGTAACAATAACGGCATTGTCAGGTCTGTAACAATAACGGCATTGTCAGGTCTGTAACAATAAAAGCATTGTCAGGTCTGTAACAATAAAAGCATTGTCAGGTCTGTAACAATAACGGCATTGTCAGGTCTGTAACAATAACGGCATTGTCAGGTCTGTAACAATAACGGCATTGTCAGGTCTGTAACAATAACGGCATTGTCAGGTCTGTAACAATAACGGCATTGTCAGGTCTGTAACAATAACGGCATTGTCAGGTCTGTAACAATAACGGCATTGTCAGGTCTGTAACAATAACGGCATTGTCAGGTCTGTTACAATAACGGCATTGTCAGGTCTGTAACAATAACGGCATTGTCAGGTCTGTAACAATAACGGCATTGTCAGGTCTGTAACAATAACGGCATTGTCAGGTCTGTAACAATAACGGCATTGTCAGGTCTGTAACAATAACGGCATTGTCAGGTCTGTAACAATAACGGCATTGTCAGGTCTGTAACAATAAAAGCAAACGGCATTGTCAGGTCTGTAACAATAACGGCATTGTCAGGTCTGTAACAATAACGGCATTGTCAGGTCTGTAACAATAACAGCATTGTCAGGTCTGTAACAATAAAAGCAAACGGCATTGTCAGGTCTGTAACAATAACGGCATTGTCAGGTCTGTAACAATAACGGCATTGTCAGGTCTGTAACAATAACGGCATTGTCAGGTCTGTAACAATAACGTCATTGTCAGGTCTGTAACAATAACGGCATTGTCAGGTCTGTAACAATAACGGCATTGTCAGGTCTGTAACAATAACGGCATTGTCAGGTCTGTAACAATAACGGCATTGTCAGGTCTGTAACAATAACGGCATTGTCAGGTCTGTAACAATAACGGCATTGTCAGGTCTGTAACAATAACGGCATTGTCAGGTCTGTAACAATAACAGCATTGTCAGGTCTGTAACAATAACAGCATTGTCAGGTCTGTAACAATAAAAGCAAACGGCATTGTCAGGTCTGTAACAATAACGGCATTGTCAGGTCTGTAACAATAACCGCATTGTCAGGTCTGTAACAATAAAAGCAAACGGCATTGTCAGGTCTGTAACAATAACGGCATTGTCAGGTCTGTAACAATAACGGCATTGTCAGGTCTGTAACAATAACGGCATTGTCAGGTCTGTAACAATAACGGCATTGTCAGGTCTGTAACAATAACGGCATTGTCAGGTCTGTAACAATAACGGCATTGTCAGGTCTGTAACAATAACGGCATTGTCAGGTCTGTAACAATAAAGGCATTGTCAGGTCTGTAACAATAACGGCATTGTCAGGTCTGTAACAATAACGGCATTGTCAGGTCTGTAACAATAACGGCATTGTCAGGTCTGTAACAATAACGGCATTGTCAGGTCTGTAACAATAACGGCATTGTCAGGTCTGTAACAATAACGGCATTGTCAGGTCTGTAACAATAACGGCATTGTCAGGTCTGTAACAATAACGGCATTGTCAGGTCTGTAACAATAACGGCATTGTCAGGTCTGTAACAATAACGGCATTGTCATGTCTGTAACAATAACGGCATTGTCAGGTCTGTAACAATAAAAGCATTGTCAGGTCTGTAACAATAACGGCATTGTCAGGTCTGTAACAATAACGGCATTGTCAGGTCTGTAACAATAACGGCATTGTCAGGTCTGTAACTATAACGGCATTGTCAGGTCTGTAACAATAACGGCATTGTCAGGTCTGTAACAATAACGGCATTGTCAGGTCTGTAACAATAACGGCATTGTCAGGTCTGTAACAATAAAGTCATTGTCAGGTCTGTAACAATAAAGTCATAGGAGAAAATACATAATCGGCTTTATTTATATGAAATGATGATATTTATGAAACAATTTATGTTAATAATATAACGTTATATCTCCATATATACTGCAACACACTCTTTCGAGGATTATGTGCAACTTTAATATGTCAACAAAAGAGAATGAATTTATTACAAAATTAGGCCATTAATCTTGTACTTAACTACTTGCAGTAATCGTCCCAGTAAAAGCAAATATTATGTGCAGATATATTTATAATGATTTGAACCAATAGTGGCAAAACAGCCGCTCAATAGTGGCAAAACAGCCGCTCAATAGTGGCAAAACAGCCGCTCAATAGTGGCAAAACAGCCGCTCAATAGTGGCAAAACAGCCGCTCAATTGTGGCAAAACAGCCGCTCAATAGTGGCAAAACAGCCGCTCAATAGTGGCAAAACAGCCGCTCAATAGTGGCAAAACAGCCGCTCAATAGTGGCAAAACAGCCGCTCAATTGCAACCAGGCCTTTTTCTGCCCATTTTGGGAAAAAGACCCTGGACAAATTGGGAAAATTTACGCCGTAAATTTTGCCCAATTGGGATTAATCACTTTACGCCTCAAATTGGGAATTTTCATAAGTTAGTTGTACATAAATATCAGGTTGTTTTAATTGCCTGGTTTCAATACATGATACATGATTTAAATATTGTTATTTTTATAGTATTTTCTTGTAAACAATTGTATATTTGACCTGACTTTGTGAAAAAAAAAAAAAAAGGAAGGGGAATTTTATTTCAGCATTGGGAAAAAAAACTATATTTGGCATTTGGAACGGGTCCGATAGTCGGACCCGTGAGAATAGTAGAAAAAGGCCTGGCAACCCTGTGACGTTTTACGATGGGAACAATTATCATGGTGGGAACAATTATCATGGTATAAACTATGTAGCTTGTTTCATAATCAATGTAAAATAAATAAAGTTTATTAATAACTATGCTTACGATAGGAAAAAGAGAATGAAAGAAATGTGCACTAACAAATATCTCCCAAATTTACAGGTGCATTTGTAGCAGGTTTAGATGCCGGCCTCACATACAATACGTGGCCAAAGATGGCCGACAAGTGGATTCCAGATGATTTGTGGGCCTTATCCCCGAAGTGGAAAAACGTTTTTGAAAATGCCACAGCTGTTCAGTTCAACCATAGATACTTGGTAAAGATTTAGTGCTAATTAAAACCGGGTAGTAGAGGGTTGTTCAAAAAGTAGTTTTTGTTTAAATTAAATTGAATATTGTTTAAACTGTTCATCAACACAATCTTAAGCGAGGGGAAGCTTACCCAGAAATCATGGAATCTGACATACACCTACTAACGAATAGATTTCTGTGTTTTATAACATGCTTGGAGGATAGACAAGAATACACGGGACTGCGCAATTTACATCTCCATCCGACTGAAAAGGCTTAGGGAAATTTGCCAAGAAACTCTGTGGTGCGCAGGTCCTCCAGATTTTAAGTCCACCGTGCCACATCAGCCCCTTGTATACAAAAATAAACATACCTGTCAAGTCTCAGCATTGGGCGTGACACAAATACATTTTTGTATTAAATCATGATCACACCGCATATATTCTACGTTCTCACGCATTTTTAAAAAAAAGAGTTGTTGGCGATTTTTTTGTTTTAAAATGTAGTTTATCTGTCCAATTTCTCCAATCAAAAATGCATGATTTTCTGTTTCTGAGACATTGAAATGTGCATTAAAAATAAGAGAATTATTTTGTGACTTAAAAAATTAAATTGTATGATCATTTCAACTACAGACTGTCTCCAGCCTCATGCTTCCTGTGCTCCCCCACCACGCCCTGAACCCTTGGAATCTCTTCTCTCTCTTGGGCATCCATTGGGCCTTGACGACTATGAATATATCTTTGAACATGAGACAGCAATCTTACTTTGTAATAAAATTGCAGCAGCTTTAAAGAGGGTTGTTGTAAAACTTAAAAGACGTTTTTTAATCCCAAAAGTTTTTGTTCATTCATGAATTACAATATGAAGTGCAAATGGCCATTAACAATATGTTGGCAGTCAAGCATAAGTGGAGGATATTATATAAATGGCCATTAACAATATGTTGGCAGTCAAGCATAAGTGGAGGATATTATATGGCCATTAACAATATGTTGGCAGTCAAGCATAAGTGGAGGATATTATATGGCCATTAACAATATGTTGGCAGTCAAGCATAAGTGGAGGATATTATATAAATGGCCATTAACAATATGTTGGCAGTCAAGCATAAGTGGAGGATATTATATAAATGGCCATTAACAATATGTTGGCAGTCAAGCATAAGTGGAGGATATTATATGGCCATTAACAATATGTTGGCAGTCATGCATAAGTGGAGGATAGTAAATGGCCATTAACAATATGTTGGCAGTCAAGCATAAGTGGAGGATATTATATAAATGACCATTAACAATATGTTGGCAGTCAAGCATAAGTGGGGGATATTATATAAATGGCCATTAACAATATGTTGGCAGTCAAGCATAAGTGGAGGATATTATATGGCCATTAACAATATGTTGGCAGTCAAGCATAAGTGGAGGATAGTATATGGCCATTAACAATATGTTGGCAGTCAAGCATAAGTGGAGGATATTATAGAAATGACCATTAACAATATGTTGGCAGTCAAGCATAAGTGGAGGATATTATAGAAATGGCCATTAACAATATGTTGGCAGTCAAGCATAAGTGGAGGATATTATAGAAATGGCCATTAACAATATGTTGGCAGTCAAGCATAAGTGGAGGATATTATATAAATGGCCATTAACAATATGTTGGCAGTCAAGCATAAGTGGAGGATATTATAGAAATGGCCATTAACAATATGTTGGCAGTCAAGCATAAGTGGAGGATATTATATGGCCATTAACAATATGTTGGCAGTCATGCATAAGTGGAGGATATTATATAAATGGCCATTAACAATATGTTGGCAGTCAAGCATAAGTGGAGGATATTATATAAATGGCCATTAACAATATGTTGGCAGTCAAGCATAAGTGGAGGATATTATATGGCCATTAACAATATGTTGGCAGTCAAGCATAGGTGGAGGATATTATATAAATGGCCATTAACAATATGTTGGCAGTCAAGCATAAGTGGAGGATATTATATAAATGACCATTAACAATATGTTGGCAGTCAAGCATAAGTGGGGGATATTATATAAATGGCCATTAACAATATGTTGGCAGTCAAGCATAAGTGGAGGATATTATATAAATGCAAATTGTATGTGCCGCCATGCAGGTGGAGCAGACATCCTTACCGCCAGATGTACTAACAAAACGGTTTTATATTCTAGTTTTTTGTAAAGTCCATTTCATTCCATTTAACAAACGCCATAAATAATTACATCTATATGACACTGGTATTTTTCTGACAAAATTAGGTCAATATGAACAACCTGGACCTACTTCTGCATTTCATTTTAAAATATACTGTGAAGTTTTATTTTATGTGACTGACAGCACTTAAGTGGGACATCTGTATCTAGTTTTTTAAGCAGATGTCAATTCCATTGTATAATTTCTATTGTTATTGCAGGCAGAAAGCACCATAGTTTTGATTGGCGGATTCTGGTTCATGTGTCGTAAATATCCCCTCCCATCCCGGGCCAGGATGGCTGTCAACTGTTTGTTTGGCATGGCTCTGCTTCAGGTAAATATAAATGGAGGATATTAGTTTGTTTGCACTGAATACATGTCCAGAACTATTTGAGAATTGAAATAGATTAATGAAATTGGGTTAACTCATCTGATTATATTGGGACAGCAACCTCAGAGGGAGATGAGATGACGTCAGAGATGAGATGACGGGTGAAGTTTCCCATCAGACATGCCTCTACCAGGGAGTCAACCCACGCATGGCAGAGGATTGTAACTAGAAAGCGTGGTGCTTTATTCACAGAGCTATTGTGGCCTGGAGATAATGTATATATATTAACTTATCCAACAACATCCAACAACTTTTGAGTTAAAAAATAACACCTTTCCTATTTTAAGAATCCAAAGATAAAGGTTGAAATGGAGGGCTATTAAAACATTACATGTACTGTATTTTACGTTTCAGGGAAGTATGGGTGTGGCCACCTTGTTGATGTACGTGCCGACCTGGCTGGCAGCCTCGCATCAGTCCGGCTCTGTCGCCCTGCTCAGTTTTGCCGTCTGGTTTGCGCATGAGTTACGGAGATTACCCAAATGATAAACTTGCTACTTTGTTTGATCAACAAAGACATTGTGCACGTGATTTGTTTATTTTCCAAACTTTGGTAGATCTATCTGGTTTGTCATTTATCACTGAAATCACTGACATTTCACGTTTCCAAGATTATTATGATTTCATAACTATCAAAGGACAAGGTATGATAAGGGTATATTTTAGCCCCCAAAGTATTCAAAATGCAAAATAATGAAATCTTATTTTGATGTGCATGTTAAAGTAAATTGATCGTATTTTATCTTCAAGAGAGATTTCTATTTCTGTTACGTAAGACAGTTTATTACTGGGTTTCAAGACCTGGCATATTTGCTTAATTTTCACAGACCTGGCAAATTATGGGACTTTAATATAAGTTTTTGAACATAAAATTAAAGAGCGTGTACCGAGCACACATTTGATCCTATAAATAATATAAAGTGCCCCAAACAGACCCATTCCTGAGTACACTTTGGGTGCATTCAGGGTTCTGCCATCGGCAACTACGTTCGTTAACTTTGGGTTACCAATGGCCTCCGATGATAACATTGGGTACCAACGAGGCCATCGCTGCTACCTGAGGTGTAGAGTCGCGGGAAGATTGGTTACCAACATTCTACCTATCGGCGAACCAACGGCTAGCGACAGTGACCGATGGTTATCGAAAGTAACTGATGGGAGAATCCTGAACGCACCCAGTATCTTTTTACTGATGATGTGTCCTTATTAATTACTTGACTCTCTTTATCAGGAGCCAGAAAAGCCAGAAAATGTATAAAAATGAAGAAAAAAAAGGTTTTATAAATGAAAAGCCTGGTTTTTGAGGCTCTTCAATTCACTTTATTTCTTCTAAATTATGTTTTAATAATGATTTGTTCCATATGAAGCAGCTCAAATGGAGATTGAAATTGCGTGCCTTAGAAACTTCAATATTGGAGGCCAATTTTGCCCCTTATCATACCTTGTCCTTCAGGTTCTTTACCCTAATGTCAAGATTTCCCATCTGAGGAATACAAGCAGATCGTTCTATTAGGTCATTACTGTCTATTGACATCTGGAGAAACAAATATCGACCCGTAAAATATTTTTGTACTTTTTCTAACTTTTTTTACATCTCTTCTATGAAGAGTTTCATGAGTTTTATTTCCAAAGTTGGACTAGATGAAAGTCTTCAGTGAACATAGACTTCATGAAGAAACTCGCGTAAGGATGTTTGGTTTAAGTTGACACGTTGACATAGTTTGGGAATGTCACAATTGTACAGATTTTGGTAGCTATCATTAATTGAGTTTGGGAATGTCACAATTGTACATATCTGGTAGCTATCATTAATTGAAATGTTACAGTAAGGCTGGCTCCTTTGGTATCAATACACATTCACCAGTTACACGAAACACCCAAATGTACCTATTTACCCAAAATTCACCCAAATCTATACCAAATCTACCCCTAAATCTCCCAAATCCACATCAAATCTACCTTATATGGTGTTACAACGATGTTTTGGTAACAAATTTCACAAAAACATATCATTTGTGCAAAATAAAGCTGTAGTTGTTCATTTTGTTAATAATGTGTGTTATTACACAATGAGTAAAAGTAATGCAAAAATGTTAAATTGTTAATAAATTAACAACTATAATTATCTTCATTTTTCTCAAATGATTATTTTATTTGTGATATATGCTACAATAACTTCATTGTTCAACCATATAATGTAGATTTGTTGTGGATTTGGGAGGATTAGGAGGAGATTTGGTGAAGATTTGGGTGGATTTGGGGGAAATATGTAATTTGGGTGTGTCCTGACACCCCACATGCAACATCTGGGCCTGTGGTGTCAGAAAGTGAGTTTTATCTATCTATCTATAGATACTGCAACACCCTCTTTCGAAGATTATGTGCAGGTGCGCGTCTGTGCGTGTGAGTAAGATGAAAGGGGTAAAAGATGTCTTAAAAACAGGTGAAGGTGAAATAAAGATAATAGGGTTATATGTTAAAAAGTCTGATCAAGACAAAGCGATTTTTAAAAGATAAAAACGGGTGTTTCTTGTTTAAGGTATGGAGTGGGAGACGGTGCAAACTGCCAATTTGAATGAATCCAAACTTGGCAGCTTTGCTATGTTTGCTGTCAGTATGTTGTAATGGAATAGCCCTCTTGATTATTGGGACGTTTTTTGCTCATTATTTATGCATTATTTTGTGCTGAGCAATATTTCATAAGCAATAGCTTTCAATATAATGTAACATAATAGATGTGGTTTGTATAAATGTACATATAGCTGCAGTGCGAATATAATATTGCTTTAACAAAGCCTTCATTTTTGCTGTCAATCAAGATGAATTGTAGTTCACTAAATACAGGCGTTGTTACTTGTGTCAAGACGGCACATGCAAACAATGTGTTGACGCAAATTTACAACTTAATTGTTAAGTAGCGTTGTAATGAATCGTTCACATTGTTTGATAGCGTGTCTCAAGGTAGCACGTGTCTCAAGGTAGTACGTGTCTCATCTCAAGGTAGCACGTGTCTCAAGCTAGCACATCTGTGGTGTCTGAGTACAAGTACAATATTAGTGTTTTATTGCATACGCATTTACAAGCTCCGTTTACTTTCAATGTAACAGGAAACGTCAATATTCGCCATATTGACGTGTAGTAAAGTCATATTGGGTGTGCAAAGTATACTCCTTCGTGATTGGTGCAATTTTCTGTTCATGTCAAAGAAAGTATATCACGTGATGTAAGCAATGTTGATTGTTTATTGTGAAAGATTCCCATTATGTAATGACAATATGTTTGTTTCAAATAAATGTTTTTGGTGAAAATTAAATGTTACAACCTATTTTATTCTCTCTATAATTTAAAAATGCATATGCGAATAAAACAGTTATTAGATTTATATTGGGATATATGAACGAGTTCATTTGCGCATAAATATTGCGCTCCTAAAGTCGCACAATATTAATACGCAAAAGAACTCGTGCATATATCCCAATACAAGACTAATAACCTATAATAATGGTGGCAGCATGGGGAATACCTGTTTGAAACAAACAATAATATGTATGTATTGTTGATCTGACCTGGTAGTATGCGTTGAAAGCATTCTTTATTTTGAAAAGTTTTGAATTTGAGGCATTACATGGACTGCATGTTGACATGATGAAAATAATAAAAATTTGGTAATTATACACCGATTTTGGGGGCATTTTGGCTCATGATTTATTTATATGGACGGATGCGTTATTTTGTGCTAAAAAATATTTCATTACCTGTAAAACAGTGATCTGCAATGTAATATAATATACTGAGCAAAAATAGAAACGTCCCCAACTTTACCCATAGATTCTAGACAGAATGATATTATATTTTATTTAATCTTATATGCCAATTACTTTGTTAAAGGCCAGCACTGTCATGAAAACAATTTTCTTTGAATCAAACTTGTGGGCAAACCTATTCCCCTTGATTTGGTTTAAACAGCATTTCCGGGTCTTGGGGTTTAAAACTTTGAGTTAACACAGTTTTGTTATATTGAAATAAACAGAGAATGACCTCATCACCACAAAAACAGAGAAAAGACACTGATCTTTTCACTCATTTTGCGCCATACAGCTTTAAAGAACGAATATTTTCAGATTATCTCCCTTTATAATAAACAATATAGTAATTTTGCAATTTGAATAAAACATGTTTTAGCAGCAACAGACTAACTTTGGTTTTTGAGATGATTATTAATATTGATCAGAATGATTGAGTGATAAGTATATAATGATGAAATTATATCTAGATTGGTTGTACAAAGTGTAACAAAAGTCAACCCTATGCAAATCACAGCTTAAAAGGGGGACGTTTCTATATTTGCTGAGTATAGATGATGTAATCTGTATAAATGTAGACTACAAATATTTGCAGTGTGAATAAAATATTGCTTTGACTGACACAGTCTATTGTTTTCAATCAAGGTAAATGATAGTTTCTGTAAACTGCACATGAAAACCATGTGTTGGTGCAAACTTACATCATTTAGTAGTCATCATAATCGTTTACATTGTCATGTGTTTCTCAAGATTAACGCATCACTGGCATCGGTCCAAATACAACATTTGGGTAGGTGGTGACAGCAGGCATGTTAGTCATCAGCATGGGGAATACTTCTGAAACAAAGAATAAAATACTAGTAATGTATTGTTATTTGATTTGGTAGTATGCGTTGAAAATATTCTTATTTTGTTATTTTGGTCAAATTATTGCTTTAGACGATTGTGGCTGGCTGAACTTACTAAGAAATAAGCAACATTATAATGGATGGAAACTTCGAAATCGCAAAATATAAGCAAGAAATGTTTAAACAAAGAATTGTAAGTCAAATAGTTTTATTAAACCAATACTGGCCATATTAGGTTTTAAGACCAGGGTGTATAAAGTTATTCCACAATAATTATTACAGATGGGGGTAACCGTATTTTCACAAGGATTTCTGATTCCCTGTTGTTTTTATGTTTTTAGGATATTCTACCGAGAATACAACAGGGAACCAGTTTAATGCTTAACAGCATCATTAATTGCATAAGAAAGAACTTTGTGACCAGGACAGATTTAGGACAGACTTACTATAGGGCATGTAAAATACCATAGGCTAGTAGATAAAATGTTACCACTGGTTTCTAAAGCAAAACTCATTCCGGCAACCAAGTCATTGACTGGATACATACGGTATTTTGATCATTCGCTGATCTTTGTTTCTGCTATCAATTTTTGAATTCTATCATTGCTAAACCGGGTGGGCAGTATCTTTTTTTTTTTTATTCTACCATTAAAACATATTATTGGTGCAGTATAATCACTGATTAGTAATACCTATTCAAAAGATATTCAAATTATTATTAATCATATAATATACATCATATACATACGGTATTTTGATCTTTCGCTGATCTGACCGGATACATACATTAGTTGATACTTGGAGTTTTTCTCCATTTTTTTCCTCTTCAACTTAGGGTTTTCCCCCCCATTTTTTTCTAAATCCACACCTGTCGCAGTGTTTTTGGAAATTCTGAAGATATACACAAAATATTAAGACAACAAGGGAGATAAGCATAAAATGAGCAAATAAAGGCTGCAGAACAGTTCCGAGTAGGCCAGTACTATTAAGACTATGATGAGCTATCTAATATTAGATCATTTGTCTTGTTTCTCTCCGAGCAAATTCACATGGATTGGCAGAGTAAGTGCCGTTCTATAGAAAAACTTCCCCGGTAAATCATCCAGTCAAATTGTTGCATTGTTACTCGACACGGACTGCGCCCTGATATGGACCGAGTACCAGCATTGACTAATTTGCAGGGATCCTGGAGTCTATAATGCCTTGCTCTCCCGCGTTTATGAGCACCATCCAGGGGGTTGAAAAATTTAAAACCCAGGCCTGGAATTCAGCAATCATTCTTCCAACTGTTCTTAGACTTGAGCTCAAGTACTCAGATTTCCTTCATAAATATTCCCATGACTTTCAAAGATAAAAAACGTATGAAGATGCTATTTATTCGTATTAATCATATGTATACATAGCAGCTTGTTATGAATGCTTATAGAAATATTTGTGATTAAAATTTGCATACATTGGCTTAAGTCTAAGAATATTCTCAAGAATGGTTGGTGAATTTAAAAGGTGCTCCAGACTAGTCGTAACCCAAGCTTGTCACGAACACAACCCTTGAATAATGGTCAAAAGCTTTTTTTGATATTTAATTATCTTAATGGTTATACTCGATTACTTCAAAATGATATCAATTCTGACGCCCCCAGCGTACTGGTTTTTGTGGTGTGGTGGGCTCAACTTTTTTTAAATATCCCTACACATACTGCCACCCCACAGTTTCTGTTCTCCAACAGCTCTTGTTTTTTTTATCATATGCAGTACTGATGGCCATTCTATTTTTGTTTCTGCTATCAATTTTTGAATTCTATCATTGCTAAACCGGCTGGGCAGTATCTTTTTTTTTTTTATTCTACCATTAAAACATGTTATTGGTGCAGTATAATCACTGATTAGTAATACCTATTCAAAAGATATTCAAATTATTATTAATCATATAATAATAATTTTCAAATGCATAATTACACTACTAAATTAGAAAAACTATTGGTATGCTGCAAGTTAAAAAATGCAACATGTCCCTTTAAAAACATTTTAAGAGTGGGAATGCTCGGAATGGTCTAACAGGTAGGAGAGGCTTCAGGTATGATACTTTTGAACATTTAAAAGTAAGATCATAGTGGATAAGGCTTGTGCTTAAAGATATAGACCTCTGCCATGCGTAGTTCACTTCCTCGTTGACACGTATTTTGTGAAACTTTCTTTTGTCTCATCTCTCTGAGGTTGCTGTCCCAGTATGACCTTATATGGTTTTATGGTGGGTTAATGGCATGTTAAAGCTCATTTCATTTATGTTAAGTACAACTGAGCTTACCATATGCATCCATCTTAATTTGCTCAATTGCCTTAGGCTGTATAGTGATAAGGTACTTCCGTAATTTCGATAATCTCATGCACTCACGTGGGTTTAGTTGCTTTGATGTGGGCTCGTGGTAAAAAGGGACGGCTGTTGCTTTGCTTGGTCCCTACAACCTTAGATGAAGACTTAAATGGTGAGCATCGTATATACGTTTATCTAGACTTTATCAAAAGTTACCCTGATGTTTATGCCCACGAAGGAAAGCGCACCATTCGTCCGTCCGTCCGTCCGTCCTCCCGAACGTCCGAACCAATCTTGTCTCAGCCTTAAGTTTGAAAGAACTGAATGAATTCCCATGAAACTTCCCGTACGTGTTAACAACAATGAGAAGGTGTGTCGTGTGCATGAATTGGATCCATACCTCTAAGGTCAAGGTCACATTTGGAGGTCAAACGAGACAACATTTTCAGGCGCATTTGTCACTTATTGGTGACATTTCTTGTTGTATTGTTGAAAGGAAACAAAGTTCTTGCTCTTTGATATATCTATATATTTCAATGAATCCTCTGGCCGTGACCATGGGATGGCAATTAGAAATTAGACACATTTCAAATTGATTGTCTTATTTCTATCCCAGTCACTTGCATATTTTTGTCAAATTCACCTGAGGGTGGGAGTAATGAAACAAGGGCATTAGGCGAATGTTTAAATTTATTTATATTCAGAACGAATGCACTGAATTCCTTTTTTTCCCCACATGTTATAGTAGTTGGTCCAATCCTGCTTACTCAAAGTGGAGGAGAGATGTATGGGGGTGTGAGGGGCACAATCAATTATGGGGGCAGATTTATGGAACGGCAAATCTACAGAAACTAAAATATTAATCTTCAGATATATCTTCACCTCTCTACAAATAAGTATTGCTTGCCTTAAAAAAAGTAATCCTGGCAAAAAATCGGTTGCAGCTCTCTTCAAGTCATTTAAAAAACTGCAAGAACAATTTGTTTTGCGTCGACACATACTTTGCCAAAACTCCTTTACAAAATGTCACATTATTGGTGAGCCTGCATCCTCCTCCCCTCATCCCCAAAACAATGTAAGCCTAACTCTGCTTACCTTCAAACAAGGCTATTCAACTTAAACCTAATTAATTATAGCGCTCTAATAATCTGTTAAAAAGGGTACTGCAGGCTTGTGGGGGTCTACAGTTCTCACTTAAAATTGACAAATAATTATAGCATTTATTCTATAGGGCCTAAACATAATGAATGTAGTGGAGTGCGTGGTCCAGTGGTAGAGCGCCAAACTCTAGATCGAGAGGTCGTCGGTTCGGTCCTCGCCACGGCCACGTTATTTATCCTTGAGCAAGATAGTTAATCCACATTGCTTAGCACTGGTTCCACCCAGGAAGCCATCGAGAGTGATAAATTTAATTTCCAAGAACTTGTTTCGCAATCGATGTAAAATAAATATGTTTAAACTAAACATAATGAATGAGCCTGAAACCCACTTTTTAGACCAGAACAACTCCATATTTTGATTGATATGACGGTTTTATTATGAAACATTTTGAAATGTTTAGATTCTTCTAATAGCCTGATGTATCCCTTTAATTTAAAGACAAGAAGGTAACGCAAATAAGCGTAATTCTTTTCTGTGTCCATATCTGTTTAATCCCAGCGGCTAACCTTAAAATTAGTGTTGATGTGCCTCTTTGATCGCTTCTTCTGAAGACTGAATACAGCGAATGCCTTCTTCGGGAATGAGACTAGCCTAAGTGACTGTCTAACTACTTGTCGGATCTGATGAAGGTCTCACGTACAGTGTGACGAAACAGTCGGAACTGTTATGTCTCAAAATCTTGCACAATGATTCACTTATTGTAAGCGGGATGTCATACCTGGGCAACGTTGATGCTGACTCCTTGCTAGCTAGGTGAAAGTTTTTCCGTGTGGGCTTTTTTGCATAATTATTTTTGTCAACATGCTCATCATCCTTGTTTCCAGCATGCCCATCTTCAACTTTCTTTCCACCAAGCTCATATTTCTCTTTCTTTTCACTATATCTGTATTTTCTTTTCTTTTTTATAACTATGTCATTTCTTTTGATCCTCCCTATCTTTCTCTGTTTTCTCAACATCCTCATTTTCCACTTTTTTTCTGAACACTAACATCTGTACCTTTATTCTCACCAACCCCATCTTCACAACTCTTCTCATCATATTTACTATTTTCGTCTTTATTATTTATTTCAACGTCCTCAAATTTCTTACTTTTCATCTTGCTCTTTCTACTCATCATTCCCTTAATCTTGGTTCCACCATTCCACCTCTATCAACATCCCATTTCGCTTGGGTTTTTGCTGCATCTTTCTCCTCAACATAATAACATTTCTCTTTATTCCTTCTCATTATTCTTGTCTTCTTCCGTCTCATCATATCTTCATGTTCTGCTTGATGTGTTGATATCTCTATCTACCTCTTTCTTCTCTACACACCCACTTCCTCTTTCATTTTTCTCGCCATTATCTTCTTCTTGACCATCTCATTACTACCATCATCCGTTTCTGTTTGTTATGCTCCCAAAATGTTTTGGGGGAGCATAATGTTTCCGTCATGTCCGCCGTACGTACGTATGTATGTCCGCCGTATGTCCGTCTGTCCCATTTTCTTGTCCGCTTAACCCCTATGTTTTTTATCCTATTTTCGCTAAACTTCATAGGAAGTATCAGCATGTTGTCTGGTACTGGTAGCGCATATTGTCGGGGGGTTCCGGTTGAATGATTTTTGGCGGAGTTACGGGACTTTGAATTTTTCGAATGTAAACCTTGTCCGCTCAACTCCATCAACGTTTGTCATCCAGTTTTCACGAAACTTCATAGGAAGTATCAGTATGATGTCTAGTAGCGCATGTTTTTTGGAGGTTCCGGTTGAATGAATTTTGTCGGAGTTACGGGACTTTGAAGTTTTTCGAATGTAAACCTTGTCCGCTCAACTCCTCCTACGTTTTTCATCCAATTTTCTCTAAACTTCACCTTAAGTATCAGTATAATATCTAGTAGCGCATATTGTCAGGATATTTCGGTTGAATGATTAGTTACAGGACATTGAACTTTAACCATTCTAAAGCTTGTCCCCTCAACTTCTAAGTTTTTCATCTGATATCCATGAAACTTTATTGGAAGTATTAGTATTATTTCTAGTAGCGCATATTATCAGGATGTTTCGGTTAAAAAAAATTGCAGAGTTACGGGACTTTGCAATTTTTAAACAAAATATAGCTTGTAAGCTCAACTCATCCTACATTTTTCATCCGATAGTATTTCACATGTCTACCTTTATTCGGAGAGCATCCATCAGTTCTACCGATTTCTTACTTTTGTGTTGAGCTCTCATCTCTATCTACCTCTTTCTTCTATACACACCCAACTTCCTCTTTCTTTCTTCTCACCATTCTCTTTTCACAATCTCATCCCTACCATCCTCTGTTTCTGTTTGTTTTTGTGTTGAGCTCTCATCTCTATCTACCTCATTCTTCTTTACATACTCAACTTTCTCTTTTCGTCATTCTCTTCTTCTTCACAATTTCATCACTATCCTCATCCGTTCTGCTTGTTTTTGTGTTGGTATCTCATCACGCACACTTTCCTCTTTCCTTCTTCTTACCAGTTGATACTTTCTTCTTTTTCACAATCACTTTCATCAGTCCCTTCTTTTGTTTCTTCCTTTTTACCATCCCATCAATATACTTACCGTTTTCTTCTACACATTTTGATTTGTTAAATACAACTGATCATTGTGTTCTAAAGAAAGAAGCCTTGCAATTGCAGCCTCGTCATCTTCTAGCTTTAGATTTACTTGTCCATTACCCTGGTCAAAGCTTATAATGTGGTTAACAATTGGTGTGTTTACTTGATCATCTTTTGTTGCCTCTTGCCCCGAGACCGCACTTTTTAATTTTCTCTCCGGAAAAATCAACATCTTTAAGTTTTAGATTAACTAGGCCCTTACCCTGGTCAATGGTTACACTGTGTTGAATACTTGGGGTGTTTACTTGCTCATCTTTTGTTGCCTCTTGCCCTGCGTCCTCAATTTTAATTTTCTCTACGAACGACTCAATGTCTTCACGCTTTAGATTTACTTGTCCCTTACCATGGTCAAAGCTTATAATGTGGTTAACACTTGGGGTGTTTACTTTATCATCTTTTGTTGCCTCTTGCCCTGTGTCCGCAATTTTGTTTTCTCTTCGAAAGACTCAACATCTTCAAGCTTTATATAAACCAGTCCTTACCCTGGTCAATGGTTACACTGTGGTTAACACTAAGGGTGTCAGCACTGGTGTGGGTGCACAGTCTTGATCATTTACTAAATGTAAAACATCTACCTCATCCTCAATGTATACTTCTTCTTTTGTAGAAGAATGATGTTGACAAGAAAGATCAGAATCATCATTATAGAATGGTTCTGTGTCTTCACCATCATCATCATCATCATCATCATCATCATCATCATCATCATCATCATAGTCATCATCAGACAACCATGTGTCATCGGAGAACGATTCAACATCATCATCAGTTGCTACTATTATAAGTGTTGCTTTATAGTTGCTAGAGGCATCTTCGTGATCATTCATGTTTATGAGGATATTCGTGGAGTCATCTAAGCATAGATATAACAATCGAACAGGAAAAGTAGCATTCAAGGACGACAGTCAACCACTAACACACATAGAAACAAAGATCAACTTTAAAGATTAATAAAAGGCAAGATAAGACATCACAAACACAAAAGAGTTGACAATAGGGCTACCGCCTTGGAACGGTCAGTGGTAAAAAAGGCCGATTGGGGCGTTAAACCAGGTTCTAGGCTCTTAACCATATTGTCATCCCACTAAACGGGACAGTGCAAATAAAGATACCCTCGCCAGGTTATAACCTGTAACAAACAAGGCAGCATTAATAGGCGATATAAATAAAACACATAAATGATCATGTATATATATTAATATAAAAAAACAAAAGCCTAGAAATCCACAAAGTAAGTACTCAATGACTTCGTCAGAGCAACAAGAGAACAAACCGTTTAGGGTACGACAAATAATGAAAACAACTGCATCACCTTCTCGGTATTTATATATTTGATCACTGTAGTACAACTGTTTAAGGGATATACGTAAACAGGATTTTCATTAGCCAAAAAACAAGAGTGGCAAATGGTCCCAACGACCTTTGTCCTTTGTAGACACTTTCAACAGTAACACAAGAGGGTCAGATAAAAGAGGTCTGGTCATTTCAGCAAAAATGTGGTGTGATGGATTGTAATTTTGTATGGTGTCTGTAAAAATGTCTCTACCGTCTGGTATGTTGGTTTCTTATTGTTTATGGTTTGTGTATGAATGTCCCCACCCTCTGGTGTGTTGGATTGTGGTTTTGTATGTTTTGTGTATGATTGTCTCTACCCTTTTGTATGTTGGATTGTAGTTTTGTATAGTTTGTGTATGATTGTCCCCACTCTCTGGTATGTTGGATTGTAGTTTTGTATGGTTTGTGTATGAATGTTCCCATCCTCTGGTATCCTGGATTGTAGTTTTTTATGGTTTGTGTATTCATGAATGTCCCCATCCTTTGGTATGTTGAATTGTAGTTTGGTATAGTTTGGGTATAAATGTCTCTACCCTTTGGTATGTTGGATTGTGGTTTTGTATGTTTTGTGTATGACTGTCTCTACCCTTTGGTATGTTGGATTGTAGTTTTGTATAGTTTGTGTATGATTGTCCCCACTCTCTGGTATGTTGGATTGTAGTTTTGTATGGTTTTTGTATGAATTTCCCCCACACACTGGTATCCTGGATTGTAGTTTTTTATGGTTTGTGTATTCATGAATGTCCCCATCATCTGGTGTGTTGAATTGTAGTTGTATATGGTTTGTGTATGAATGTCCCCACCCTTTGGTGTGTTGGATTGTAGTTGTTTATGGTTTGTGTAAGACTTTCTCCACCCTCTGGTATGTTGAATTGTAGTTGTATATGGTTTGTGTATGAATGTCCCCACCCTCTGGTATGTTGAATTGTAGTTGTGTATGGTTTGTGTATGAATGTCCCCATCCTTTGGTTTGTTGAATTGTAGTTGTATATGTTTTGTGTATGAATGTCCCCATCCTCTGATGTGTTGAATTGTAGTTGTATATGGTTTGTGTATGAATGTCCCCACCCTCTGGTGTGTTGAATCGTAGTTGTATATGGTTTGTTTATGAATATCCCCACCGTCTGGTGTGTTGAATAGTAGTTGTATATGGTTTGTTAATGAATGTCCCCACCATCTGGTGTGTTGAATTGTAGTTGTTTATGGTTTGTGTATGAATGTCCCCATCCTATAGTGGGTTGAATTGTAGTTGTATATGGTTTGTGTATGAATGTCCCCACCCTCTGGTGTGTTGAACTGTAGTTTTTATGTATGGTTTGTGTATGAATGTCCCCATCCTCTGGTGTGTTGAATTGTAGATGTATATGGTTTGTGTATGAATGTCCCCACACTCGGGTGTGTTGTAATATAGTTGTATATGGTTTGTGTATGAATGTCCCCATCCTCTGGTGTGTTGAAGTATAGTTTTTACGGTTTGTGTATGAATGTCCCTATCCTCTGGTGTGTTGAATTGTAGTTGTATATGGTTTGTGTATAAATGCCCCAATCTTCTGGTGTGTTGAATTGTAGTTGTATATGGTTTGTGTATGAATGTCCCCACCCTCTGGTTGGTTGAATTGTAGTTGTATATGGTTTGTGTATGAATGTCCCCACCCTCTGGTGTGTTGAATTGTAGTTGTACATGGTTTGTGTATGAATGTCCCCATCCTCTGGTGTGTTGAATTATAGTTGTATATGGTTTGTTTATGAATGTCCCAACCCTCTGGTGTGTTGAATTGTAGTTTTTTATGGTTTGTGTATGAATGTCTCCATCCTCTGGTGTGTTTATTGTAGTTGTATATGGTTTGTTTATGAATGTCCTTACCCTCTGGTGTGTTGAATTGTAGTTGTTTATAATTTGTGTATGAATGTCCCCATCCTCTGGTGGGTTGAATTGTAGTTGTATATGGTTTGTGTATGAATGTTCCCATCCTCTGGTGTGTTGAATTATAGTTATGTATGGTTTGTTTATGGATGTCCCCACCCTCTGGTGTGTTGAATTGTAGTTTTTTATATATGGTTTGTGTATGAATGACCCCATCATCTGCTGTGTTGAATTGTAGTTGTATATGGTTTGCGTATGAATGTCCCCACCCTCTGGTGTGTTGAATTGTAGTTGTATATGGTTTGTGTATTAATGTCCCTATCCTCTGATGTGTTGAATTGTAGTTGCATATGGTTTGTGTATAAATGCCCCCACCCTCTGGTGTGTTGAATTGTAGTTTTTAGCTCTACTGGCCGAAGGCCAGCAGAGCTTATGGGATGGCGAGTTGTCCGTCGTCCGTCCGTCGTCCGTCGTCTGTCGTCCGTCGTCCGTCGTCCGTTGTTAACTTTTGTCTTGTGACAACTCTCGGGCCTTTATTTTTCATCCGATCTTTACCAAACTTTAACAGGTTGTTAATATCAATGAAAGCTCGGACAAGTTCGAAAACCAGCCAGATTGGAATAATTTCACCGGAGTTATGGCCCTTGTTTTGCTGAAAAATGCCATATTAAGACTTGTGAGCACTCTAGCACCTTCATTTATTATTTGATCTTTACCAAACTTGCACAGATTGTTAATATCAATGAAAGCTTGGACAAGTTCGAAAACCAGCCTAATCAGATCCATAACACTGGAGTTATGGCCCTTGTTTTTTCTGAAAATTGCTATTTTCTGCCTTGTGAACGCTCTAGCACCTTCATTTATTATTTGATCGTTACCAAACTTGCAAATATTGTTAATACTAATTATAGCTTGGACAAGTTCGAAAATCAGCTGAATTGGTTCAGTAACACTAGACTTATGGCCCTTGTTTTTTCTGAAAATGCCATTTTCTGCCTTGTGAACACTCTAGCACCTTCATTTATTATTTGATCTTTACCAAACTTGCACAGATTGTTAATATCAATGAAAGCTCGAACAAGTTCGAAAACCAGCTAAATCGGATCAGTAACACCGGAGTTATGGCCCTTGTTTTTTTCTGAAAAATGCTATTTTCCGCCTTGTGAACACTCTAGCACCTTCATTTATTATTTGATCTTTACCAAACTTGCACAGATTGTTAATAGCAATGAAAGCTCGAACAAGTTCGAAAACCAGCTAAATCGGATCAGTAACACCGGAGTTATGGCCCTTGTTTTTTTCTGAAAAATGCTATTTTCCGCCTTGTGAACACTCTAGGGCCTTCAATATTAATCGGATCTTTACTTAACTTTGCCAGTGTCTTTATATCAATGAAAGCTCAAACAAGTTCGAAAACCGGCAAGATCGAAATAATTGCAATGGAGTTATGGCCCTTGTTTTGCTGAAAAATGCCATATTAAACCTTGTGAACACTCTAGCATCTTCATTTATTATTTGATCTTTACCAAACTTGCACAGATTGTTAATATCGATGAAAGCTCGGACAAGTTCGAAAACCAGCCAGATTGGACCAGTATCGGCGGAGTTATGGCCCTTGATTTAGTTAAAAATGCTAAATGTTGCCTCGTTAAGCGATAGGGCCTTTATCTTTCACTCGATCTTTACCAAACTTTACCAGATTGTTACTATCAATAAAAGCTCGGACAAGTTCGAAAACCAGCCAGATCGGACCAGTATCGGCGGAGTTATGGCCCTTGATTTAGTTCAAAATGCTATATTTTGCCTCGTTAAGACAATAGTGCCTTCATTTTTCATCCTATCTTTACCAAACTTTACCACATTGTTAATGTCATTGAAAGCTCGAACAAGTTCGAAAACCAGCTATATCGGACCAGTAACAGCGCGGAGTTATGGCCCTTGATTTAATTAAAAATGCTATATTTTGCCTCGTTAAGACGATAGGGGCTTCATTGTTCATCCGATATTTACCAGATTTTATCAGATTGTTAATATCAATGAAAGCTCGGACGAGTTTGTAAACCATTCATATTGGACTAGTAACAGCAGAGTTATGGCCCTTGATTTAGTTCAAAATGCTATAGTTTGCCTCGTTAAGACGATAGGGGCTTCATTGTTCATCCGATCTTTACCAAACTTTACCATCTTGTTAATATCAATGAAAGCTCGGATAATTTCGAAGACCAGTCAGATCGGACTAGTAACAGTGGAGTTATGGCCCTTGATTTAGTTAAAAAAGGCTATATTTTGCCTCGTTGAGAAGATAGGGTCTTCATTTTTCATCCGATCTTTACCAAAAATTACCAGATTGTTAATATCAATGAAAGCTTGTAAGTTCGAAAACCAGCCAGATCGGACCAGCAACAGCGTAGTTATGGCCCTTGATTTAGTTAAAAATGCTATATTTTGCCTCGTTAAGACGATAGGACCTTCATTTTTCGTCAGATCTTTATCAAACTTTACCAGATTGTTACTATCAATGAAAGCTCCGACAAGTTTGAAAACCAGCCAGATTGGACAATTTACACCGGAGTTATGGCCCTTGATTTCATTTTCTGAAATATGCTATATTTTGGCCTCATTAAGAAGAAAGGGCCTTCATTTGGCCAAATTTCATTGAAATTTTTCAGGGATGATCAGTACCTAGCCTAGTTGTACATATCGTCACTGTGTTCAGGTTTTTTTTTCCTTCTATAGAAGGGGCCGCTTAACGGCCCCTTCCCCTTGGAAAATAAGTATAGTTTTTCCCCTAAAAATATAAATTCCCCTCCGAAGAATTGCCGAAATGCGAAAATCGGCCATCGTTTTTTATTATTGCCGAAATGCGAAAATTGGCCGTCGTTTTTTATCAGTGCCGAAATGCGAAAGTCAGACAGCTGTCATCTATTGTCAGGGGAAGTAAGTCACGCTGGTAAACAAAAGAACGGAATACGGTATGTCGTAAAATAAACCTCATCAAGGTAGAGCACTGCGCAAATCAGTGATCTCCCTTTACGAGATTTCTTTTACGACATCCCGTATTCCGTTCTTTTGTTTACCAGCGTGTCACGGAAAAATGTCTCATAACTGGAAGCAATTCTGTTGTAGAGCGTGGATTTTCACTGATGAACGACATCGCCACTGAATTAAGAAGCATGTCCCAGGACACCTTAGACGCATTAATGCGTATCAGTGATTTCAGTGGTAGTTTAAGTGATCAAGATTATGACAATCTGGTGGAGGAATTCAAAAACGTTAAACACAGAGTGATGGCCTTATAATCATAAGATGTATGATAGCAAATTCAATTGAATTTGCCATATTAAAAGTTAATCATGCATTTTAAACTTGTTTACAATTTGTTTCCCCTTTTTCACTAAAACGCCGGCGGCCCGCGGAAATTTTCCCCATCTCAAAGGCCCCAGGCCCCTTCCCCTTTTCCAGAAAAAAACCCCTGGTGTTCCAGTTGAATGATTTTGGCGGAGTTATGTCCCTTTAAAGGTTTTAATAAACAAACTTTGTCATGACTAGTTTTCCTGAACCCCTATCCGGATTTAAACAAAACTTTTTAGGGATGATCAGTTCCAGGTCTAGTTGTGCAAATCTTTGCCGTGTTCCGGTTGAATGATTTTTGGCAAGAGTTATGGCCCTTTAAAGGTTTTAATACACAAACTTTGTCTGGACTATTCTCCTGAACGTCTCCCCACATTTCAACGAAACTTTACAGGGATGATCAGCACCAAGCTTAGTTGTGCTTATCATCTTCGCATTCCGGTTAACAGATTTTTGGTGGAGTTATGGCCCTTTAAAGGTTTTTGATACACAAACATTTTCCGGGCTAGTTTTCCTGAACCCCTGGCTGGATTTTAACGAAACTTGACAAGGATGATCAGTATCAAGCCTAGTTGTGCATATCATCACCATATTCGGGTTGAATGATTTTTGTCAGAGTTATGGCCCTTTAAAGGTTTTAATAGAGAAACGTCCAGATTAGTCTGTTCTGGACTCCTTGCTGGATTTCAACGTATCTTGATGGGGATGATCAGTACCAAGCCTAGTTGCACCTATCATTGCCGTGTTCTGGTTGAATGAATTTTGGCAGAGTTATGGCCCCTTAAAAGGTTTAATACACTAACTTTGTACAGACTAGTTCTCCTGAACCTCTGGCTGGATTTCAACGAAACTTGCCAGGGACAATCAGTACCAAGCCTAGTTGCCTATATCATCAACATGTTCTGGTTGAACGATATTTGAAAGAGTTATGGCCCCTTGTGCATAAACTTTATCTTTAGCCAGTAGAGCGTCCACAGGCCCTCTTGGGCCTCTTGTTTATGTATGGTTTGTGTATGAATGACCCCATATTCTGGTGTGTTGAATTGTAGTTGTATATGGTTTGTGTATGAATGTTCCCACCCTCTGGTGTGTTGAATTGTAGTTGTATATGGTTTGTGTATGAATGTCCCCACACTCTGGTGTGTTGAATTGTAGTTGAATATGGTTTGTGTATGAATGTTCCCACCCTCTGGTGTGTTGAATTGTAGTTGTATATGGTTTGTGTATGAATGTCCCCACACTCTGGTGTGTTGAATTGTAGTTGTATATGGTTTGTGTATGAACGTCCCCACCCTCTGGTGTATTGAATTGTAGTAGTATATGGTCGGTTTATGAATGTCCCCACCCTCTGGTGTGTTGAATTGTAGTTGTATTTGGTTTGTATATGAATGTTCCCATCCTCTGGTATGTTGAATTGTAGTTGTATATGGTTTGTGTATGAATGTCCCCACCCTCTGGTGTGTTGAATTGTAGTTGTATATGGTTTGCGTATGAATGTCACCACCCTCTGGTGTGTTGAATTGTAGTTGTATATGGTTTATGTATGAATGTCCCCACACTCTGGTGTGTTGAATTGTAGTTGTAAATAATTTGTGTATGAATGTCCCCATCCTCTGGTGTGTTGAATTATAGTTTTTATGGTTTGTGTATGAATGTCCCCACCATCTGGTGTGTTGAATTGTAGTTGTATATAATTTGTGTATGAATGTCCCCACCCTCTGGTGTGTTGAATTGTAGTTGTATATGGTTTGTGTATTAATGTCCCTATCCTCTGGTATGTTGAATTGTTGTTGTATATGGTTTGTGTATGAATGTCCCCACCCTCTGGTGTGTTGAATTGTAGTTGTACATGGTTTGTGTATGAATGTCCACATCCTCTGGTGTGTTGAATTATAGTTGTATATGGTTTGTTTATGAATATCCCAACCCTCTGGTGTGTTGAATTGTAGTTTTAAATGGTTTGTGTATGAATGTCCCCATCCTCTGGTGTGTTTATTGTAGTTGTATATGGTTTGTTTATTAATGTCCCAACCCTCTGGTGTGTTGAATTTTATTTTTTTCTGGTCTGTGTACGAATGTCCCCACCCTCTGGTGTGTTGAATTGTAGTTGTATATGGTTGGTGTATGAATATCCACACCCTCTGGTGTGTTGAATAGTAGTTGTATATGGTTTGTTTATGAATGTCCCCACCATCTGGTGTGTTGAATTATAGTTGTTTATAATTTGTGTATGAATGTCCCCACACTCTGGTGTGTTGAATTGTAGTTGTATATGGTTTGTGAATGAATGTTCCCACCCTCTGGTGTGTTGAATTGTAGTTGTATATGGTTTGTGTATGAATGTCCCCACACTCTGGTGTGTTGAATTGTAGTTGTATATGGTTTGTGTATGAACGTCCTCACCCTCTGGTATATTGAATTGTAGTAGTATATGGTCTGTTTATGAATGTCCCCACCCTCTGGTGTGTTGAATTGTAGTTGTATATGGTTTGTGTATGAATGTCCCCATCCTCATGTGTGTTGAAATGTAGTTGTATTTCGTTTGTATATGAATGTTCCCATCCTCTGGTATGTTGAATTGTAGTTTTTTATGTATGGTTTGTGTATGAATGACCCCATCCTCTGGTGTGTTGAATTGTAGTTGTATATGGTTTGCGTATGAATGTCACCACCCTCTGGTGTGTTGAATTGTAGTTGTATATGGTTTGTGTATGAATGACCCCATCCTCTGGTGTGTTGAATTGTAGTTGTATATGGTTTGCGTATGAATGTCACCACCCTCTGGTGTGTTGAATTGTAGTTGTATAAGGTTTGTGTATGAATGTCCCCACCCTCTGGTGTGTTGAATTGTAGTTGTATATGGTTTGTGTATGAATGTCCCCATCCTCTGGTGTGTTGAATTAAAGTTTTTATGGTTTGTGTATGAATGTCCCCACCCTCTGGTGAGTTGAATTGTAGTTGTATATGGTTTGTGTATGAATGTCCCCACCCTCTGGTGTGTTGAATTGTAGTTGTATATGGTTTGCGTATGAATGTCACCACCCTCTGGTGTGTTGAATTGTAGTTGTATATGGTTTGTGTATGAATGTCCCCACCCTCTGGTGTGTTGAATTGTAGTTGTATATGGTTTGTGTATGAATGTCCCCATCCTCTGGTGTGTTGAATTATAGTTTTTATGGTTTGTGTATGAATGTCCCCACCCTCTGGTGAGTTGAATTGTAGTTGTATATGGTTTGTGTATGAATGTCCCCACCCTCTGGTGTGTTGAATTGTAGTTGTATATGGTTTGTGTATTAATGTCCCTATCCTCTGGTGTGTTGAATTGTAGTTGTATATGGTTTGTGTATAAATGCCCCCACCCTCTGGTGTGTTGAATTGTAGTTTTTTATGTATGGTTTGTGTATGAATGTCCCCATCCTCTGGTGTGTTGAATTGTAGTTGTATATGGTTTGTGTATGAATGTTCCCACCCTCTGGTGTGTAGAAGTGTAGTTGTACATGGTTTATGTATGAATGTCCCCACACTCTGGTGTGTTGAATTGTAGTTGTATATGGTATGTTTATGACTGTTCCCACCCCCTGGTGTGTTGAATTGTAGTTGTATATGGTTTGTGTATGAATGTCCTCACACTCTGGTGTGTTGAATTGTAGTTGTATATGGTTTGTGTATGAATGTCCCCATCCTCTTGTGTGTTGAAATGTAGTTGTATATGGTTTGTATATGAATGTTCCCATCCTCTGGTATGTTGAATTGTAGTTGTATATGGTTTGTGTATGAATGTCCCCACCCTCTGGTTTGTTGAATTGTAGTTGTATATGGTTTGTGTATGAATGTCCCCACCTTCTGGTGTGTTGAATTGTAGTTGTATATGGTTTGTTTATGAATGTCCCCACCCTCTGGTGTGTTGATTTTTTTTTTTTATGGTTTGTGTGTGAATGTCCCCATCCTCTGGTGTGTTTATTGTAGTTGTATATGGTTTGTTTATGAATGTCCCTACCCTCTGGTGTGTTGAATTGTAGTTTTATATGGTCTGTGTATGAATATCCCCAACCTCTGGTGTGTTGAATCGTCGTTGTATATGGTTTGTTTATGAATATCCCCACCCTCTGGTGTGTTGAATAGTAGTTGTATATGGTTTGTTTATGAATGTCCCCACCATCTGTTGTGTTTAATTGTAGTTGTTTATGGTTTGTGTATGAATGTCCCCATCCTATAGTGGTTTGAATTGTAGTTGTATATGGTTTGTGTATGAATGTCCCCATCCTCTGGTGTGTGGAATTGTAGTTATATATGGTTTGTTTATAAATGTCCCCACACTCTGGTGTGTTGAACTGTAGTTGTATATGGTTTGTGTATGAATGTCCCCATCCTCTGGTGTGTTGAATTATAGTTTTTATGATTTGTGTATGAATGTCCCCACCCTCTGGTGTGTTGAATTGTAGTTGTATATGGTTAGTGTATGAATGTCCCCACCCTCTGGTCTGTTGAATTGTAGTTGTATATGGTTTGTGTATTAATGTCCCTATCCTCTGGTGTGTTGAATTGTAGTTGTATATGGTTTGTGTATAAATGCCCCCACCCATGGTGTGTTGAATTGTAGTTTTTTATGTATGGTTTGTGTATGAATGACCCCATCCTCTGGTGTGTTGAATTGTAGTTGTATATGGTTTGTGTATGAATGTTCCCACCCTCTGGTGTGTTGAATTGTAGTTGTATATGGTTTGTGTATGAATGTCCCCACACTCTGGTGTGTTGAATTGTAGTTGTATATGGTTTGTTTCTGAATGTTCCCACCCTCTGGTGTGTTGAATTGTAGTTGTATATGGTTTGTGTATGAATGTCCCCACCCTCTGGTGTGTTGAATTGTAGTTGTATATGGTTTGTGTATGAATGTCCCCATCCTCTGGTGTGTTGAATTATAGTTTTTATGGTTTGTGTATGAATGTTCCTATCCTCTGGTGTGTTGAATTGTAGTTGTATATGGTGTGTGTATAAATGCCCCCATCCTCTGATGTGTTGAATTGTAGTTGTATATGGTTTGTGTATGAACGTCCCCACTCTCTGGTATGTTGAATTGTAGTAGTATATGGTCTGTTTATGAACGTCCCCACCCTCTGGTGTGTTGAATTGTAGTTGTATATGGTTTGTGTATGAATGTCCCCATCCTCTTGTGTGTTGAAATGTAGTTGTATATGGTTTGTATATGAATGTTCCCATCCTCTGGTATGTTGAATTGTAGTTGTATGTGGTTTGTGTATGAATGTCCCCACCCTCTGGTTGGTTGAATTGTAGTTGTATATGGTTTGTGTATGAATGTCCCCATCCTCTGGTGTGTTGAATTGTAGTTGTATATGGTTTGTTTATGAATGTCCCCACCCTCTGGTGTGTTGAATTGTAGTTTTTATGGTTTGTGTGTGCATGTCCCCATCCTCTGGTGTGTTTATTGTAGTTGTATATGGTTTGTTTATTAATGTCCCCATCCTCTTGTGCGTTGAAATGTAGTTGTATATGGTTTGTATATGAATGTTCCCATCCTCATGTATGTTGAATTGTAGTTGTATATGGTTTGTGTATGAATGTCCCCACCCTCTGGTTGGTTTAATTGTAGTTGTATATGGTTTATGTATGAATGTCCCCACATGCTGGTGTGTTGAATTGTAGTTGTACATGGTTTGTGTATGAATGTCACCATCCTCTGGTGTGTTGAATTGTAATTGTATATGGTTTGTTTATGAATGTCCCCACCCCCTGGTGTGTTGAATTGTAGTTTTTATGGTTTGTGTGTGAAAGTCCCCATCCTCTGGTGTGTTTATTGTAGTTGTATATGGTTTTTTTATGAATGTCCCTACCCTTTGGTGTGTTGAATTGTAGTTTTATATGGTCTGTGTATGAATGTCCCCAACCTCTGGTGTGTTGAATCGTCGTTGTATATGGTTTCTTTATGAATATCCCCACCCTCTGGTGTGTTGAATAGTAGTTGTATATGGTTTGTTTATGAATGTCCCCACCATCTGTTGTGTTGAATTGTAGTTGTTTATGGTTTGTGTATGAATATCCCCATCTTATAGTGGTTTGAATTGTAGTTGTATATGGTTTGTGTATGCATGTCCCCATCCTCTGGTGTGTTGAATTGTAGTTGTATATGGTTTGTTTATGAATGTCCCCTCCATCTGGTGTGTTGAATTGTAGTTTTATATGTATGGTTTGAGTATGAATGACCCCATCCTCTGGTGTGTTGAATTGTAGTTGTATGTGGTTTGTGTATGAATGTCCCTACCCTCTGGTTTGTTGAATTGTAGTTGTATATGGTTTGTGTATGAATGTCCCCACCTTCTGGTGTGTTGAATTGTAGTTGTACATGGTTTGTGTATGAATGTCCCCATCCTCTGGTGTGTTGAATTGTAGTTGTATATGGTTTGTTTATGAATGTCCCCACCCTCTGGTGTGTTGAATTGTAGTTTTTATGGTTTGTGTGTGAATGTCCCCATCCTCTGGTGTGTTTATTGTAGTTGTATATGGTTTGTTTACGAATGTCCCCATCCTCTTGTGTGTTGAAATGTAGTTGTATATGGTTTGTATATGAATGTTCCCATCCTTTGGTATGTTGAATTGTAGTTGTATATGGTTTGTCTATGAATGTCCCCACCCTCTAGTTGGTTGAATTGTAGTCGTATATGGTTTGTGTATGAATGTCCCCACCTTCTGGTGGGTTGAATTGTAGTTGTACATGGTTTCTGTATGAATGTCCCCACCCTCTGGTGTGTTGAATTGTAGTTGTATATGGTTTGTTTATGAATGTCCCCACCCTCTGGTGTGTTGAATTGTAGTTGTATATGGTTTGTTTATGAATGTCCCCACCCTCTGGTGTGTTGAATTGTAGTTTTTATGGTTTGTGTGTGAATGTCCCCATCCTCTGGTGTGTTTATTGTAGTTGTATATGGTTTGTTTATGAATGTCCCTACCCTCTGGTGTGTTGAATTGTAGTTTTATATGGTCTGTGTATGAATGTCCCCAACCTCTGGTGTGTTGAATCGTCGTTGTATATGGTTTGTTTATGAATATCCTCACCCTCTGGTGTGTTGAATAGTAGTTGTTTATGGTTTGTTTATGAATGTCCCAACCATCTGTTGTGTTGAATTGTGGTTGTTTATGGTTTGTGTATGAATGTCCCCATCCTATAGTGGTTTGAATTGTAATTGTATATGGTTTGTGTATGAATGTCCCCATCCTCTGGTGTGTTGAATTGTAGTTTTTTATGTATGGTTTGTGTATGAATGACCCCATCCTCTGGTGTGTTGAATTGTAGTTGTATATGGTTTGTGTATGAATGTCCCCACCCTCTGTTGTGTTGAATTGTAGTTGTATATTGTTTAGTATGAATGTCCCCAGACTCTGGTGTGTTGAATTGTAGTTGTATATGGTTTGCGTATGAATGTCCCCACCCTCTTGTGTGTTTAATTGTAGTTGTATATTGTTTGTGTATGAATCTCCCCAGACTCTGGTGTGTTGAATTGTAGTTGTATATGGCTTGTGTATGAATGTCCCCATCCTCTGGTGTGTTGAATTATAGTTTTTATGGTTTTTGTATGAAGGTCACCACCCTCTGGTGTGTTGAATTGTAATTGTATATGGTTTGTGTATGAATGTCCCCTCCCTCTGGTGTGTTGAATTGTAGTTGTATATGGTTTGTGTATGAATGTCCCTATCCTCTGGTGTGTTCAATTGTAGTTGTATATGGTTTGTGTATAAATGCCCCCACCCTCTGGTGTGTTGAATTGTAGTTTTTTATGTACGATTTGTGTATGAATGACCCCATCCTCTGGTATGTTGAATTGTAGTTGTATATGGTTTGTTTATGAATGTCCCCACTCTCTGGTGTGTTGAATTGTAGTTGTATATGGTTTGTGTATGAATGGCCCCACACTCTGGTGTGTTAAATTTTAGTTGTATATGGTTTGTGTATGAATGTCCCCATCCTTTGCTGTAATGAATTGTAGTTGTATATGGTTTGTGTATTGATGTTCACACCCTCAGGTGTGTTGAATTGTAGTTGTATATGGTTTGTGTATGAATGTCCCCACCCTCTGGTGTGTTGAAGTGTAGTTGTATATGGTTTGTTTATGAATGTCCCCACCCTCTGGTGTGTTGAACTGTAGTTTTTTATGGTTTGTGTATGAATGTCCCCATCCTATGTTGTGTTGAATTGTAGTTGTTTATGGTTTGTGTATGAATGTCCCCATCCTCTGGAATGTTGAATTGTAGTTGTATATGGTTTGTGTATGAATGTCCCCATCCTCTGGTGTGTTGAATCGTAGTTGTATATGGTTTGTGTATGAATGTCCACACCTGTCGGTGTGTTCAATTGAAGTTGTATATGGTTTGTGTATGAATGTCCCCATCCTCTGGTGTGTTTATTGTAGTTGTATATGGTTTGTTTATGAATGTCCCTACCCTCTGGTGTGTTGAATTGTAGTTTTATATGGTCTGTGTATGAATGTCCCCAACCTCTGGTGTGTTGAATCGTCGTTGTATATGGTTTGTTTATGAATATCCTCACCCTCTGGTGTGTTGAATAGTAGTTGTTTATGGTTTGTTTATGAATGTCCCAACCATCTGCTGTGTTGAATTGTGGTTGTTTATGGTTTGTGTATGAATGTCCCCATCCTATAGTGGTTTGAATTGTAATTGTATATGGTTTGTGTATGAATGTCCCCATCCTCTGGTGTGTTGAATTGTAGTTTTTTATGTATGGTTTGTGTATGAATGACCCCATCCTCTGGTGTGTTGAATTGTAGTTGTATATGGTTTGTGTATGAATGTCCCCACCCTCTGTTGTGTTGAATTGTAGTTGTATATTGTTTAGTATGAATGTCCCCAGACTCTGGTGTGTTGAATTGTAGTTGTATATGGTTTGCGTATGAATGTCCCCACCCTCTTGTGTGTTTAATTGTAGTTGTATATTGTTTGTGTATGAATCTCCCCAGACTCTGGTGTGTTGAATTGTAGTTGTATATGGCTTGTGTATGAATGTCCCCATCCTCTGGTGTGTTGAATTATAGTTTTTATGGTTTTTGTATGAAGGTCACCACCCTCTGGTGTGTTGAATTGTAATTGTATATGGTTTGTGTATGAATGTCCCCTCCCTCTGGTGTGTTGAATTGTAGTTGTATATGGTTTGTGTATGAATGTCCCTATCCTCTGGTGTGTTCAATTGTAGTTGTATATGGTTTGTGTATAAATGCCCCCACCCTCTGGTGTGTTGAATTGTAGTTTTTTATGTACGATTTGTGTATGAATGACCCCATCCTCTGGTATGTTGAATTGTAGTTGTATATGGTTTGTTTATGAATGTCCCCACTCTCTGGTGTGTTGAATTGTAGTTGTATATGGTTTGTGTATGAATGGCCCCACACTCTGGTGTGTTAACTTTTAGTTGTATATGGTTTGTGTATGAATGTCCCCATTCTTTGCTGTAATGAATTGTAGTTGTATATGGTTTGTGTATTGATGTTCACACCCTCAGGTGTGTTGAATTGTAGTTGTATATGGTTTGTGTATGAATGTCCCCATCCTCTGGTGTGTTGAATTATAGTTTTTATGGTTTGTGTATGAATGTTCCTATCCTCTGGTGTGTTGAATTGTAGTTGTATATGGTTTGTGTATAAATGCCCCCATCCTCTGATGTGTTGAATTGTAGTTGTATATGGTTTGTGTATGAATGTCCCCACCCTCTGGTGTGTTGAAGTTTAGTTGTATATGGTTTGTTTATGAATGTCCCCGCCCTCTGGTGTGTTGAACTGTAGTTTTTTATGGTTTGTGTATGAATGTCCCCATCCTATGTTGTGTTGAATTGTAGTTGTTTATGGTTTGTGTATGAATGTCCCCATCCTCTGGAATGTTGAATTGTAGTTGTATATGGTTTGTGTATGAATGTCCCCATCCTCTGGTGTGTTGAATCGTAGTTGTATATGGTTTGTGTATGAATGTCCACACCTGTCGGTGTGTTCAATTGAAGTTGTATATGGATTGTGTATGAATGTCCCCATCCTCTGGTGTGTTGAATTATAGTTGAATATGGTTTGTGTATGAATGTCCCCATCCTCTGGTTTGTTTAATTGTAGTTGAATATGGTTTGTGTATGAATGTCCCCACCCTCTGGTTTGTTTAATTGTAGTTGTATGTGGTTTGTGTATGAATGTCCCCACCCTCTGGTTTGTTTAATTTTAGTTGTATGTGGTTTGTGTATGAATATCCCCACCCTCTGGTTTGTTTAATTGTAGTAGTATGTGGTTTGTTTATGAATGTCCCCACCCTCTGGTTTGTTTAATTGTAGTTGTATGTGGTTTGTGTATGAATGTCCCCACCCTCTGGTTTGTTTAATTGTAGTTGAATATGGTTTCTGTATGAATGTCCCCACCCTCTGGTTTGTTTAATTGTAGTTGTATGTGGTTTGTGTATGAATGTCCCCACCCTCTGGTTTGTTTAATTGTAGTTGTATGTGGTTTGTGTATGAATGTCCCCACCCTCTGGTTTGTTTAATTGTAGTTGTATGTGGTTTGTGTATGAATGTCCCCACCCTCTGGTTTGTTTAATTGTAGTTGTATGTGGTTTGTGTATGAATGTCCCCAACCTCTGGTTTGTTTAATTGTAGTTGTATGTGGTTTGTGTATGAATGTCCCAATCCTCTGGATTATCAATTCAAAAGTAAGTATTTCATAATTAGCCATTTTGAAATAGAACATATTCAAGTTATAATTTCATCTGAAGTGTAAATACCAAATGACAGGCCTGTTATGAGTGATATTAAATACTAAAATCATCTACATTCATTCGTTTGTCATTGTATTGGTGAAAAACTATATCTACACATGTTGATTTGTTAAATACAATGAACACATTGTACTAACGTCACAAGTAATTTGAATATTTGTGAGGTGCGGGGTCCGTGTTGTTGTGCAACTTTTAGTGTGTCTTTGAAGACTAAAGAGCAGACCAGACCTATAGCCACCAGAGAATCCTGGTAAAGCTGAACACAATAGAGTGTGGACTGTTACAGACGGAGAAACACACATATATACATAAATACATGGTCTAATATGCATATAATAGCCTTTTATTAGTCGAATGGGCGAAACACTGATTCAAACGTTTTAAATGTCTATACATGTATATATATATATATACATATTTATTTTTTAAAATATGGAATGATTCGTTTGCCATTTACCTGTGTCGGCGCTATCAATGTAAGAACTTTCGTCCTCCTGGTCTGATTGCGAATCACTATCGGCCACACCAAAAGTCGACGTGCGTCTGCCACATCGCAATTTAACCGCGAGCCGTCGCGTCCAGTGATCTTTGTTCCTTCCCCTATCTTCGTCAGTCTGCGTCCCTGCTTTAGTACAGCAGTTGGTTACTTATGCATTTGATCTAGGCAATGTTAGCCTTGCCAATCCGTTTATTTGTGTTCTGTGCAATGGTGATTTTTTTTATTCCATCTTTTTGTGCTGCTTAACGCGCTTCCTTTTCCTGTTCCTGTTCCCTAGAACCTCCCCCCCCCCCCCCCCCCCCCCCCCCCATACCACCAAAACCCCTCATTTCTATACTACTTATAAATAATTGCTAATATAACTTGCTACTTTTTTAATCAACCCCAAATAACTGTAGATCAGGGAATCAGTATCTTTCAAACCCAACACCGTAGATGATTTCAGTCTCGGCTGTTAAACAAAATCAGAAGGAACAGGGCAATCATCCTCGTCATCACTATACATATCACACTGTATCATGGAATATTTTATTTTTCTGCATTTGCGTATTTTGTGTTTCAAATTGAAAAGCTTTCTTTTGATATGATCAAGTTTTTCTAGATAATAATCCATTTTCGATAGTAATCGTTTTCGCTTGTTAATTTGACTTTTCCTAGTATCTAGAAAATCAGCACGAATCACATCATATTCCACCCGGCCCTGTTTGCATGCCAACAATGCTTTCCTATATTTGCCTTTCAACTCCTCAAGATTTTCACATATCTCTTCCACAAATGTTTGTTCCATATATAAAGTAATATATTATATTTTCGTATCTTTAACGTCTTGAATATCCTTAAACGGTACCCAACTATTAAACGGTACCCAACTATTAAAATCCTCATTGTTACCCTTCCATTTAATCAATGCTTGTTTCTTTTTGTAATCACGTCGTATTACTTTTTCAATTCTGAATATTTCTTGATCGGCTTTTAACATTTCCAATTCATAGAAGCTTCCATAAATGTTTTGGTTGTTCAAATCTTTTATATTGTACGTCACAGGATTTGTATATTGAATTTCATTAATAACAAATATTTCTTCAGTCCAATTTGGAGTGTAACCTTTTTCAAACGTTCTTTTATATTTGCTAAATCTAACCTTGTCTCCTATTTTGAACTTTGGCAAAGCTTTATTAATTTTCATCTTTCCATACAAGTTGAAATACACTATTTCTTTATTTTTCTCATCACTGGCCTCAATCGGTGTCATTTTAATACTCCGATGTTTTGTATTATTGCATTTATCAACCATCGCCTGTAGCAAGTCTAAATATGTATTTGTATTGTTTGCTGTAAAATATTTCCACATCCTCTCTTTCAATGTTCTATTACATCGTTCAGTTACTACAGCTTTTCCAAAATTAAACGTGTGATACATTTCGATATTATTATCAACAAGGAACTGCTTGAATATTTTATTGTAAAATTCTACTCCCTGATCAATCCAGAGCAATTTACAGTGCCTCCCTGTACTTATAATCTTTTGGAAAGCTTTAGTAATTTCTATACCAGTTTTATTTTGGAACTGGAATAACCCAAGCGAATTTATTAAACACATCAATAACAGTAAGCAAGTATTTTACACCCTTATTATATTTTGAAAAAAATTGCATATCAACCAAATCAGCCTACCATATTTTATCAATTTCATTAACAATCACACGGCGTTGAGTGAACTTTCTTCGTATAGGTTTATGAATTTCATCGGCTAGCTTATCAGTCCATCTCAACGCCTTTTCTTGTTTTTTGATGCTCCAAGTCCTAGTTTATATTTTGCACTAATTACGGGCTTGACTATCAAATTCTTTGCAGTTTTTTTCTCCAAGCGATTTGGATTTCCTCGTTTTAGAATCGGCCAGCATGTTTTTATCGCACGTTGATTTATTACTAGGACTTTCGTCATAACAATAATCATGCTCTTTGCAAATAGCATCTAATTCATTTGATGGTTCTCCACTGTCCAGCGGATTACCAGGACCGCAATATTTATAACCAGGAATTGTTAGCCTCTTTTTGAGCTTTTTGGGTAGCAAAGAAAGCAAAGCTTTATGGATATCAATGTTTCCACCTTGTGTACTTTTAACAAATTGAGTTTTAGTAATACCACAAGATGCGCAAGTTGCTTTTAACATTTTTCTACCATTTTTTGCTAAAATATACTGAGGATTAACATTTTCAGTAATTATCTTTTCTTTCACACAGTAACTCATATATAATATATGATTAGACTAAACTTTGTTTAACCTAAACTTTGTTTTTCAAAATATGATCGTATTATGTTTTCATTTTCCACAGGTTTGTAAGGTTTTAATATTTTATAAAGAATATCGTACACACTGTTTCCTTCTTGCAACTTTTTGACAAAGTACAGACAGAAATATCCACACAAGACACTTTTTTATCTTGATATTGCATGGTGTTGTATTTTATTTTGGGTATGTAATTTAAAACTTCTTTTGGTGGATTTAGGCCAAACGGATCAAAATAATACTCATTGCAGTAACAAGAATAAATATAAAAAGATCGGACAGGGAAAGTAGCATTCAAGGAGGACAGTCAACCACAAAACACAGAAACAAACATGCAAACAGACAAACAAGAAGGCAAAAGTAATAAGGGTTGACAAACACAAAAGGGTTGACAATAGGGCTACCGCCTTGGAACGGTCAGTGGCAAAGTAGGCCACTGGGGGGTTTAAACCGGTTCTAGGGTGCACCAGACCTCACACTTACCCTACTGTCATCCCATTAAAACAGGACAGTGTAAATAAAGAAATCCCCGCCATGATCTAATCTCTAACCAACAAGGTAGTATCAATAGGCAATATAAGTAAAACACAAATATGCTCGTGTAAATATAATCCAAAAAAAAACAATAGCCTAGAAACCCACAATGAAGGTACTCAATGACTTGGCAGAAGCCAGAGCAATAAGAGAATAAACCATTAAGGGCACGACAAGAAATATCATAGACAAACATCAAACGCCACCGTCCCAATGGGCTTTAGGAAGGCGTCATCATTGGGTCCACAGCCTGTCCGGTCATCTTACAATTAAAGAGGAAAGCATAGTGGCGAACTGTAAAAGGGTCCACCACCAAGCATGCAGTATGTTGCAAAATGATAGGGTCATAACTTCTTTGGATAAACTTTTTAACAAGTTTAACAAAGATAGTATGAAAGTGATCATGACCAAGAATCTTACGAAGTTTATAAATCACATCACCATAGAAGTCAGGTTGTGATAGTCCTTGTCGAGTCCAGTGTGTACCAGGTCCAGTATAATCATCAAGATTAATAATACCGCATTCTTGTTTATTTTGTTTTGCCGGTAATTTGTTCTTGCTAAACACTCCCCTGAATTTCTGTATACCTAACCGCTTAACCCACTTTATTATGTCTAAGTTAGAGATAGGCTCGTTTTTTAAAATCAACTTTGTTTTACGAATGGTATACTTCTATATGGTCTAATTTGTGAGTCTACTTGTAAACCTTTGCCTATTCTCAGTCCTTTCCCATTTCTACCTACTTGCAAACCTTTTCCTGTCAAACCCCTTATAAGAGATCCAATTAAAGGAATTCCCAGTGATGCAAGCAATCGAAGAAATCCCCCGTCTTGTGTTGATTCCTTGTCAGTTTAATAGGGCAGCAACCTTTTGACTTTATTATATTGTATTTGTGATGGTGTTAGCACACTTGATTCAAGAAGTGCTTGTTTTTTATCGCTAGGGATAGTTACCATTCCATTTCCGAATAGTTTACCGATTCCAGTACTCGCCAGACCACTCAGTGCCCCTGTTGCTAGTGGTGCTAATACTTTCGGCGCGAGTCAAGCAACTGTTGGTAATATTGTTTTAGCCAACAAACCGGCTAATGCTCCCAAAAAGCCTCCATTCTTGGACTGGGATCTCATCTGCGATTTTGATATATTCACATCCAATCCATATCCGTTGGATATAGCTTTGTTAATATTGTTAATCTGAGTAGCTGTCAACAACAAAGTAAAGTCTCCAGTTAGTTGATTATTGTTTAGCCTGAGCGTTAATTCCCTTTTGTTTTCATATGCTTTTGCCAGACTTCGTTTCTGGCCATCTGTCAAATCTATCGAAATCTTTACGTAAGTCATATATATTATAAGTTAGATTAAACTATTACCAATTCATTTCCGACAGTATCAATAACTACATCTTCTTCATAGAAAACCAGAGCATAAACTTTATAATCAGCCGCAGGAGGTATATTTAGTTTGTATCTCAAATTTAATTGTTTTGGATCAATACTGACTTCATCACCCTTGTAAAATAAATCGAAATATATCATTCTGAAAAGACTTCTAAAATTAAGCGTATTTAGTAATGTTCCAGTGTTTTTGTCATTTTGTTTGTAAGAATAATTAATAACATCTCTAAATATTCGTATAATATTATCATAACTGTATTCAGTTTCTGGATAATAAACTCCGTTTCCAACTTCCAGTCTAGCTGCTTGTAAATAGCAATTAGTATTAGCAGCATTTACCTTAAACGTATTCAAAAGATGAGGATTTTGTGTTTGAGAAGAACTCTTGTCTGATCTTTGCAAATACGTAAAACCATGTTTTGAACTTTTAACACCAGCCGTTATTCTAAATACGGATTCGGTTGCTCGAGAACTTCCGTTTTCTTCATCTCACGCAGGTAAGTCGACTTTGTTGATGTCATGTGAGTTAACATAACATAAGCTGGACCATCTGTGTTAAATATCATTTTGGGTATACACAAAACTAATTTATCAATAATTACTCTACCATCATCACCACTTGATTTGTAAATTAGCACATCATCAGCCGCCAGTTGCAAGCTAATTTGAATTTGACTAGGAGGCAGCATGTTTGTTTCCAAACCTTGAAAGAAGGAATATTTGTTTAGTGGAATTATAGAGTTAACTGTTTTACCAGTTATGATTAAAGCATGACGAATCGTGAATCCCGAATTATAACCAACTTGATCATCTCGAGGTTCTGCAGTAGCTGTATTATCTAAATAAAAGTATTCGTTTGATCCGGTTGTTTTTGCATAATCACCAGACATTTCAAAAAATGCGTTATACCAATCAAAGTAAGAACTTCTATCATTTATTGTAAATTGGTAACCGCTTTTCATTTGTCTGATAGCATTTCCAGGTATTACTACAGGTGTATCCAACTGAACAGGCACATGCTCATATCTAGTATTATATTTATCACTTCGGAACATCTATGTATACTATTAATTATATTAAATTAATCGTTTAATTCTTGCATGAATATTTTTGGTTCCTCTTCCCGATAGTAATCTATTAATTTTCATATTTGTATCTTTTTCAATAACAGTATCAACTGCAGCTTCTTTTCTGTTATCAGCCTTTGTAAGTTCTTTTAAAATTATCTCACCTTTTGGTTTAGGTTTAATAACTGAAACTAATTTATCAGCAGCCATTTTACCTACTTCGTCTCCAATTTTTTTAGAACCACTCTCTATGATTTGTTTCCCAGCAGTTTCTAATGCTTTCTTGCCTGCTGTTTTACACAGACTCACTAAATATTTTTGATCCAATTTTTGAAAAAATTTCAAATATGCCAGATCCAGTTAATCTGTCAACTTCAGTATAGGTTCCCATACTAGTATCATTAACTTTTTTTAATCGCTTCATATAACATATGTCAGATAAAACACAAGTTACTCAATTTCTCATGAACAGACTCAATAAAACCGAGTCTACTGCTTTATTCTCTTAATTGTGTTTGTTGCTCTCAAAGGATCACCTTTATCAGTATTTATAAACATTCACACTAGTGTTCGTTTAGTGCAGTGTGGCGGCTGTAAAAAGTCTCCCCGTGCTACGAATCAGTAGTGTTAAATTTTACTGGTCCTTTGGGACCAACGAGCCCAATATATGTGGCTTTGAAATAGAATACCGCTTAAGCCGGTGGTAGATATCCATTTGATATCCAGTCAGTTTATTTTCTCGCCCATAACTGTGCTTTTCATGTTGGTAGTTATTGACTTTTTGTAGGATTTTAAGTCACAAATGTCACCATACTTGATAGGTATAACAACATACAACATATGGATTATTTCGCCTGGTCATTGCTATAATTGTATCCCACTGTGATGGAACATGCACATTAGTATTCCTTTTAGAATGTGCTATTGCTGCATGCATAGAATCGCACTCCATCTCGGAGTGACCCCGCTCAGAGAATTTATGCCCGATAGTTTCAATATTCTCATTTTTGTGTACTGCCTACAGTAATCCAACAGTAACAAAAGTAGTATAGAAACTGGCGGTTCCAGGCCACTTTCCCCATCGCGGGGAATGAGAAAAACTAATGAAACACGCCAGGGGGTACTCAGGCGTAACTCTCATTCACACCACCAAGATCTAAATGTAAGTCACGCCTAAATCAACACCTCAACATATTTCAACAGTTTTCTCAAGCAACCCCGCTCAGGGAAACTCGCCCAAAACCGTCAGTTTCTATACTACTAATCAGTCCGGTTGTCATTTTAATAACATAACATTTGCAACTCGTTAAGCAAAGTCAGACGGAACCGGGCAGTAGTCTTCATCATCGCTCTGCATATCATTTTTTTACCATGGAGTATTTTACTTGTATGCTAATGTATCTTGTCCATTATCTAATATGTACCGTTTATCATCATAAGCTGATAAACTTTTTTTATTTATTGCATAGCTACTCATGTAATTGCTTTTGTGATCTAATGACTTTCATCTCATGGTGAGCTTCTGTTGCCGTAAACAAAATCTTTTTGTAATCATCATGTGCTATCTATTTTTTAACAACACACTTTATAACGCCCTTACATTTCTTTGCACTAACCTCATTATCTAGCACATATGAATATAGTTTACTTCGCAACCCAACAAATTCAACAACGGGTATTCCACAAGTTTCATCTTTCATCTTGCCAATAACCTTTTTATTATCATTAAAATGAAACTTACTTTTGGGATCATAATCACAATTATCAAAAAGTTCTTTATCCTTGTAAAAGTCTGCATACACATCTTTTGTTTTTATTACATAACACAAAGAATCGGTATCAGTAAATAATGACTAAGCTTTTTATCATATTCGTTTTTAATGTAGTTGTAATGGAAATCATACATCAAATATTTTGACAAGTCTAAAATACACATACCAACATAAATAGGACGATTTAAAACTAATCGTTCTTTTATTCTGTTTATAGCAAATAAATATTCATTAAACATTTTACAAGAAATAAATGAAGGTCTTGCCGCATATTTTAAAAGGACCTCCTCGTCGTGAGTCAATTTAACATTAATTATTTTTCTCAAGTTTTCCATAGTTTTACCAAAAACTGAATTGTTCATCAGTTTGAAGAAATCCTTTTCAAAAGCATTTTTACCAGCTGTCCTCTTAGCAGTATTAAAATCTATGTATGTCTTTAACCACTCTGATTCGTCCAACTGTAGTATTCGATGTATTTTTGTCACCTTTAATCCAAGTGTTTTATACAATTCTAAGTTTCTAAAATGCACGACATACTTTTCTTTATTTTTCAACGTCGTAACAAATTTATTAACACTACAATTTCCTAGATTAAATTTTTGTTTTAAATTTGTGCAATAGTCTGACAACCACTCATCTTTGATATTTAAACTTTCCGGGGCAAGATGATAATCATTATGCGAGTCATGCAATTTCTCAGGATACTCGATATCACACTCAACAATGTAATTTGATTTTCCTTTTTCAAACTTATCAACCGACTTGAAGTTGCCAGTAGGTAACGGTTGGCACATAGCCCACCCGTACAAGTTATTAGCATCGAGATATATTATGTACTTGCTTTCTTTTTTCTTGTCATAGTTTTTCATATATTTATTGTTAGCCTGTGAATATCTGTTTGCGATATAACTCGTACCGCCTCTTAATCCTTTTTCCACAAACAAATATTGATCAATATCAGTTATTAAATCAAGTTGGATACCAGTCATCTTAAGGCATGCATCCCAGGATAAACCGGGACTACTGAAGTAATGACAAGGATCTAATTTGTAATACTCAATACACATTTTTCTAAAGTTTTCAAAAACGTCTGCAAGCAGCAACACATCAGTCTTAAGATACAGATCATGATATTCTCCCATATTTTTAATCTTAAATGTTTTCCATATGTTTGTAGCATGATCGTAACCTGCATCTGAAATGTGTTCATCATTTAATTGAGAATAAAAGCTATCCTTGCCGGGTAACTTAGTATCCTTGAAGCGTTCAAAACTGTTCATATAATCATAAGGATAAACACCTTTTCTTTTTAGCAAGTCTAACTTTTTGCCGCTGTATTCTTGAGATATGTACTGAAACGACGGAACGTTTTTTACTAGATTATCTAATGATTGGGACATGAACTGGAAACTGTCAATAAACACTGAACTTTGTCCTAACATAAAAGCCATGTACTTCTCCATGTTATTTGGTATAAATAACATTTATGTTTCGTTTAAACTTTCCGATGTGTTGCATTATAAAGTGAGAATCATATCCCCTCAAATTATGAAACACAACAGGTATTTTTCTAGTCAACCTGAAATTAATATTACATATGTCATGAGCGCTTCCCCTATACTTTCCAGTTATATGACAATGATCCCTGACTTTTCTGATGGAGTTTTTGTATGCCACTGTATAACCCGCGTCGCCTTTTTTGAGTGTTGTTGCAAAACCATTACCGCAAATATGACATGATTTAGATTTTTGTAATCTGGCTTCTTCTTTCTGTGACATTACTAGATCTTTTTTAAAGTTTGCATTCATAGTTTTTTTGCACCACTTTTCTTCTTCTATTATTTTCTCTAAAAACTTGAAAACAGCATCAGGTCCTCTATACGTTACAACTGGTTTTGAATATTGATCATCATAACAACAAACAACCTTGTATCCATAACCACAATCAGTATGCTTTTGATATGCTTCCGTATGTGATTTTTTAGGATTGTTTGATGCTGAAGAAATACTTTCGGTTACCGCTTCAAAATCAGCATATATAACAAACGGAACCATTGGCTGTCTGTCGTAGTTTTTAAACTTAACGTTTTCATCTTTGTTTGGCATCTCTACTGCTTGCTTACCATTAAGAGATAGACAATCGGGCTTATGTTTTTCTAAAACTCTTTCTAATGTAAAGCACTGCAAGCACGTTTTACAAAACCATTTTTCCCCTCGTGTGCTGTTTGACTAAACATTAGTCTGTCAAAATATTTTATCCACACGTAATGATTTTTTTCTTCTTCAACAATCAAAAGCATATCGCATTCTTCTTTTACTTTATTTTTTGATATGTACAAAGGGTATGCTTGATTATCTTCATACACATATAAATTAAAACAAATGTTGTTTTGTATTTCTATTTTTGGGATTTGTTGAATTGTAACAGGAAATGTTATTCCCTTATAATCAAGATCGTCAATATGCTTTTTATACTTTGTTATTCTTTGAGGTTTATTGTCAGCAGGAAATTTATAAGCTAAATGGCACCTTCTGAAGCACTCGTTATCTTCATTTTTTATATTTATCAATCCTTTTTTAGCATTAGCAAGTTCTTTTGGTAAATTTAAATAAGAGCTACCTCGTAAAGGCTTATACTTTATTCGATTTATATAGTGTGCGTCTAGTGTCTCAATTACCCAACCACTTCCCATCTGAATCCAATTTCCAACTCTATTTATAATTTCCTCGCGTGCTTTGTCCAGCGCCTCGATAATATTATTTTCGGTTAATATTGTTGCTTCTTTAGAATTAAAGTAAGCTGTTTTGTATGTTGTTGCAGGACCTGTTGCTATGTCTCCCATTGATGTTTTTTTAAAAGTATGTTTCACATCAACACTTAATCTAAAGCCGCCCGTTTTTCTTAGTTCCGTTTTAAGAAAGTTTATAACGCTTGGTTGTGTTTTTTGCAGTTGAGTGAGCGGGTCATTACTAACAACATTTACTTTAAAAACCTTGCTATACTGTTTCGGGGATGTTTCAATTTCTCGGATACTCATTATATAATATTACATAAGATTATTTCTTTAAGCAACTATTAATTAATTAATTAATTAATTATTGAAGTAAAATATTTATTTCCCGGTTAGATTATATATATTTTTTTTATTTATCCATACATAATAATTTTAATTCCTCGGTCAAGTAAAATATCATAGTGGGCAATAAAAGAAACTTTGTATAAAGTTGGATGGTAATTGGTTGCCTCTGAAATTTGTTTTTTGCACAAAGAACGTAGTTTGTTTATATCTCTTTTTTCTATTTTCCATGACAGTTTTAGTTGTTTTGCCATTGTTATGATTCTTTCTGTCAAATCTTGAAAGTTTGAAAAAATTAAAAGCTCTGCATCTAATTTACTCGCATCTTCAAAATTAATAGTTTTTACATGTTTCGTTTGATCTTTCTTAAAGTTGTTGATTTTAATTTCTACTTGTTCCATTTATATAATTACATAAGATAATATTTCTTGAAGCCTATATTTAAATATATAATGCTATATTATAATATAATGAATTGCAAATATTGTGAAAGAGTTTTAGATATTATTGATCCTCCTGGGATGTGCATAGATTGCATCTTATTTCACACGACTAACAAAAAAAAGCTTTGTAAATATTGTACCAGAGCCAAGCTGTGTTACAAGTGTACATACGCATGTGTGATTTGTAACGATACTTGTGGAGTTTTCGATAACGAGCGTGTTTGCCTTAATTGTGGCACTCACACTGGTTATAGTCTTATCGCAGGTTACAACTACAGCCAAAAGAAAACTATTTACCACAGGAAGTACCATTTAGATAAATACTTGGTAGCATTTGATTTGTCTTCTAAAAATAGACAAAGATTTGAAGATTTGTTTTACAAAATTGTAAAGATTTTGGATAAGCTAGAAGGTCGAAAAAGATCAATCAAATTTGAATACATTTTTCAGAAAATATTTAAAATATTAAAAATAGAAAAAAGAAACAAAACCGATTAAAACAAAATCAACCAGAGAAAAGTACGATAGGATATGGAAACAAGTCAGAAAAGAATTACGACTGAATGCCATGGCCGTTTAACTTGAATCTTTTTATATACATTTACAGAGGATCTGTTAAGTTATCATTCTTTTGAATCTCTAATATTTTATTAAAGACAATCCTAATTACCTCTTCATCATTTTCTAGTCCTGTTGTTGTTTGGACATATGATAGAAGTTGTTTGAAACTCCTATGATGTGTTTTTAACAAAGTCTTTTTTTTTGCTATTCTTGTTTTACTCACTAAAACAGCAACTACTGGAGGAACTGCACCAACTGCAGCCACGAAATCAGGAATTGCCGGAACCAATGCCAATACAGCAGTACAACCAATTATCCCGCTGGCAATCTGTAATGTTGTGTTTATAATACCGCACAATGTATAACTGCGTCTGTATGCAGCTACAAGTCGCGTCAAGAGATCAATTAATTCTTCTTTGGTTTTCATGTATAATTACAGTTAGACAATAATTTAATTTTGATATTTAGAAAATAGTTGTTCGTGTTCTTTGGGTGATATTTTACCTATTTTTAATAATTCATCGATTATGCTAATACCTTTATTTATCAGCTGCGGGCTATTATTTCCTGATTCGATACTTCCACATACCAACTCTAGATCATCCATCAAATCATTAGGATTATTGTAATATTCAACACAACCTCCTAAAATCTTTTTGAACTTTGAAGAACCTTTATGAATTGGCAAATCAGATAATTCTGTTAGTTCCTTAACAACATTCTGAGACAGCTTTGAATAAGTTTTTTCATTGTTATAACGCTTTGTTATCAAGTCAATAAAATCATCATCTACTTTTAAGTCTAACACAACTGCTTCTCCTTGTTTGGCAATAAGTTTGTGATGGCCAACAAGCTTAGGTAAATCAATTTGTAACATTCCATAGTAACCATCTTTGTCAACTTTGTAGGAATTTTTATTTTGTTGTAATCTGAAAAAACAGGAGCATGATGTTCCATACTTTTAAGTCTGTCTCTGTAATTCTGTAATCCGACAGTCTCTCTTTGGAAAGCCTCTCTTTCTTGTTTAATGTCATCCCTCTACTCGGTATTTGTTGTTTTATTTATCTTTTTGATTAGAGCGGCTTTAGAACCTCCGATATCCTTGATTGTTTTAGAAGCATCATTAATTGCTTTATCTCTATCACCTGTAATTAGTTTCGATGGTAATGGTAGGTTATGTTTCTTTAGCACATCTGTATCAATTCCAGCATCTATATTTGCAGTATATATTTCTGGCGCAGGCTCTGTTGTATCAATTCCAGCATCTATTTCTGACGTAGGCTCTGCTGTATCAAATAACTGAGGTAATCTTCGGTATGCCTCATGTTCTTGTACTTCCTCGCCTATTGCTGCTGGAAGAGCGGCTAATTGCTGACTTATTTTCGGAAGAGAAGCTGACTGCTCGGTTAGCTGTTCTGACTGACTTTTTATTTCGCTAGTTACAGGTTTAAATATTTCTTTGTATAAATCACGACTAGCTCCTTTTTCGAGTCTTTTCTGAGTAACTTTATTCTCGTATTCTTTAACAAGCTCACTCGATTTTCGCTTTTTATCTGCCAATTCTTTCCATTTTAACAAAGACATGTATAATATAAGGTTAGATTAAAATAAGATATATTATAATAAGTTGATATGAGTTAAACCAAGTTAAGATAACTTAAATCAAGTATTATGTAGTTTTTGTCTTCTTCTTGGCCGTAGGTTTAACTGCTTTCTTGACTGCAGGCTTAACTGCATTCTTAACTGCTTTCTTGACTGTAGGTTTAACTGCTTTCTTGACTGCAGGTTTAACTGCTTTTAAATTTTTTCTCATGAGTCTAATATTTGCATGTGCTTTTTCAGACTCATTTTGTATTTTAACTAACTTCTTTTCCAGACGTGTTACCTCGCCGGGAGATTCAGTTTTGCTTAACATTTTATTTATATGCTTTCTTCCTGCTTCTAATCCTATCAAATAAATAGTATTCGGTCGTTCTTCCGTTTTGACAGACTTCCTGGATTTTTCATTGCCGGTCTCCAGGCAGGATCTGCATCTTTTTGTTTTGTAGGCCCTGGGATACTCATGTTAACTTTTTGTAATCCGTAATATCTAACTTGATTAGCTTTGAAACATTCTGCTTCTGTTCCAAGTTGTTTACCACGAGGGATTTGTTTTATTCCGCAATATACTTTTGACATATATAATTATACTTGGATAATATTATCTGACTATTATTATAATGGAAATTTCAAACTATGATATGAAGACAGAAAACGGTAATTTTAAATAGATATGGAACTTTATGCCAGACTGTTGTTTTAGAATGTTAATTTGCGGTAATTCAGGTTCTGGCAAGACAAACACACTAGTTCACATGTTGCTGAAACCTTTAGTTTACTACGACAAGATTTACCTTTTTGCTAAAAACTTGGAGCAGTCCAAGTATCAGGTCTTATCGCAAAAACTTGAAAAGATATCAAAAACGAATGAAATCCCAGTCGAAGACATATTAGAATGTTCAAATGATGAAGTTATCCCTGTGGATACTTTAGAATCAGATAACCAGAAGATAGTCATTTTTTATGATTATGTTTGCGAACGTAATCAAGATGATATTATTAACTATTTCATCCAGGGAAGACACAAAAATTGTTGTGTAATTTATTTATCTCAATCTTATTACAAAACTCCCAAAGACATTCGGCTAAATTGCTCTCATTACATCTTCTTTGCAACTCCAGTTAATCGTGAGCTTGGTATGCTTTCCAACGAACAAGATGTCAGTAAAGAGCAGTACAGAAAAGCGACTGACAAGCAGTATGACTTTCTGTATCTTGATCGCCCTAGGAAGTTAGTAAAGCGTAACTTCAACGGCGAAATTTAATCTAATCATATTATATATAATGGGACTTTTTAATGATCTTGGTGGAGAAGTTACTACTGGCAGTGTCAATATTACAAATTTTGGTATTGTGCTGTCTGAGTATGTAAAACAAAAACATCTGGTTAATTATCTTAACAAGGGCAGAAACCAGGAAAATGTTTTTTGAGAAGTGATCTCAACATGGATAATAATAAAATTACCAATGTAGGTAATCCAGTTAAAGCAGATGATGCAGCAACAAAGCAATTTACTGTAAGAAGAGAAGCAAAAATCATACGTGATTATAATATCGATAAAATTCCAGATATGATGAAAAATTTGACAACAGGTGTTGAAGATAAACTAAGTCAAATACAAACAAAGTTACAAGCAAACCGTGAGAAAATGATTGAAATTCAAAACGGATTGAAAGATGAAATAAAACTTCTGAGTGATGCTTTGAAAGAGTTAGAAAAGAAAGAAGATGGATTGGAAGATAGTGAAAACTACAAGAAATTAAGTGAACAAATAAGAGCTGGTGTTCAAAATATTAATGCTCTGAACAAACTGGTCGACACTGATAAACTTGAGACTGCACTAAGCAAACTAGTTAACACCGATAAACTTGAGACTGCTATTGATGATGTTTCGAAGCAATTGAAAGCCGCCCAGGAAAAAAGAAACACAGCTTTTGATGGCGAAATAACTTCATTAAAACAGTTTAATCAAAAGTCTGGTAGCCGGCACACAGCAATTCTTGGTATAATTAATGAGTTAAGAGAAAAAGTAGAACATTTAGACCAGATTCTAACTTTTGAAGCTGCAATAGATGGCACAAGCATTATACAAGATGCCTTTTCATTCCCCGGCCATGTAAATCGACTTTTGTATCGTATCCAACCCAAAAACCACTGGAAAGAACCCGTCGAAACTCTTTGCTTGATGCATTTACTTTTGCAGCCAATCCACTTATGAAAAGTGGATTGGAATATTATCAAGCGAAAGATGGTTTGACTGCATTTACAATTTTAAGAGAAGGTCGTTATGTATTTGAAATGGATTTTACTTACACGGGAGCAGATGTAGAAAATGTTATTATTTTTTCAACATTGGAAAATGGTACTAAGATTTTTTATCCGATAATAGAAAATGACAAACGAATATTAAAAGAAACGTTTGAAGTATATGCCAAGCTATCTTATGCTATTATGTTTAGATCAAACGTAAAAGTAAATACTACTCAAGTTTTCAATTTTGAAAAATCAAGTTTTAAACTGTATTACATACCGGAATAATTAGTATTAATAAAAAAAATTCCATCCTATATTATATGGAACAAAAAATTGTATTATCATCAGACAAAGCGTCAATAATTAATAGCTCAAATACACCAAGTAATTTTACAACTGTATTTGACAGACCATTAATATTAGGTAGAAACCAACAGTATGGCATTGGACTCGATAATATTAATTCCATGACTTACTTGTGGTATAATATTAGTGAAGATTTTAATAACAAAGTGATAAGGTATCACAATGGAGCAGATTGGAAAAGTATTATTTTTAGAAATGGAAATTACAGTTATGGTGATATTGATAATTACATAAAAGACGCATTGACTGTAAACAATGATTTAACCGATGACTCACCCATCCCCATAAAAATTGAGTTTGATTGATCAAGTTTTAAATGTTTGGTTACCATTAATAATAACTTTGTGCTTGATTTGAGAGAATCAAACTTTCACACCTTGATCGGGTTTGACAAAGATGCGGTTATTAGGGAAAATAAATTTGGGACTGTGACACGAGACATAACAAATTCTATCGATACATTGTATATCCACTGTGACTTGATAAGTAATTCTATTGTTGATGGAGGTCTCAGTCTAAAAATGGAGGCTTTTTAGGCGCATTAGCTGGTTTGTTAACTAAAACAATTTTACCAACAGTTGCTAGATTTGCTCCAAAGATATTAGGGCCTTTGGCAACAGGGGCACTTAGTGGTCTGGCAAGTACTGGAATTGGTAAAATATTTCGAAATGGAATGGTAACTGTTCCTGCTGATAAAAAACAAACACTTTTAAAATCAAATAAATTAACAGCTGCACAAAAAAGCAAAATAGCAAAGTCAAAAGGTTGCTGCACTATTAAACTAACAAAAAAACAACTGCAAGACGTACTGGCATGTGCTTCTAGTAATAAAACGGTAACTGTTCCCAGTAATAACAAACAGCAAGATGTAACGGCAACTGTTCCTAGTGATAAAAAACAAACACTTCTAAAATCAAAGAAATTAACAGCTGCGCAAAGAAACAAGATAGCAAAGTCAAAAGGCCGCTGCCCTGTTTAACTAACTAAAAAACAACAGCAGGACGGAGGATTTCTTGGAATGCTTGCATCGTTAGGAATTCCGTTGATCGGATCTCTTATTAGTGGCTTAACTGGAAAAGGTTTGCAAGTAGATAGAAGAGGACAAGGTTTGCAAGTAGACTCACAAATTAGACCGTACAGAAGTATCCCATTCATAAAAAAAAAAAATTAAAAATGAACCTATATCTAACTTAGAGATAATAAAATGGGTTAAGCAGCTAGGTAGACAGAACTTCAGTGGGGTGTACAGCAAAAACAAATTACCAGCAAAACAAAATAAACAAGAATGTGGTATTATTAATCTATGATCATATTGGACCTGGTACACACTGGACTTGTTACTATGATAACTATTACTTCGATCCGTTTGGTCTGAGCCCACCAAAAGAAGTTTTAACTTACTTACCTGATATAAAATACAACACCATTCATTATCAAGATAAAGCAAGTGTCCTGTGCGGATATTTCTGTTTGTACTTTGTCAAAAAGTTGCAAGAAGGAAATAGTGTGTACGATATTCTTTACAAATTATTAAAACCTCACAAGCCGATAGAAAATGAAAACACCATAACATCATATTTTGTAAACGAAGTTTAATCTAATCATATTATATATGAGTTATTGCATAAAAGAAAAAAAGGTTACTGAAAATGTTGATCCTAAGTATGTTTTAGCAAATAATGGTAGAAAATGTTAAGAGCAACTTGTGCATCTTGTGGTATTACTAAAACAAAGTTTGTTAAAAACACAGAAGGTGGAAATATTGATATTCATAAAGCTTTGCTTCCTTTGCTACCCAAAAAGGGTTATAAATTCCTGGTTATAAATATTGTGGTCCGGGTAATCCGCTTGATAGCGGAGAGCCGGTAAATGAATTAGATGCTGTTTGTAAAGATCATGATTATTGTTATGATAAAAATCCTAGTAATAAATCAATGTGTGATACAAACATGCTTGCCGGGTTGAAATCTAGTAAGTCTAAAACTATTAGAGAAAAGATTGCTAAAAATCTGATAGTAAAACCAGTTATTAGTACAAAATATAAACTTGGTCTTGGAAACTCAAAAAACTAGAAAAGGCGTTGAAATGGACTGACAAGTTAGCAGATGAACTTCATAAGCCTATACGAAGAAAGTTCACTCAACGCCGTGTGATTGTTAATGAAATTGATAAAATATGGTCTGCTGACTTGGTTGATATGCAATCGTTTTCAAAGTATAATAAAGGTACTAAATATTTGCTAACTGTTATTGATTTATTTAGTAAATTTGCTTGGGTTGTACCCGTTCCAAATAAAACTGGTTAAGAAATTACCAAAGCATTCCAACAGATAATCAGTACAGGAAGACAGTGTAAATTGTTGTGGGTTGATCAAGGTGTGGAGTTTTATAACAAGACGTTTAAGCAATTCCTTGTTGATAATAAAATTAAAATGTATCACACGTTTAATTTCGGAAAAGCTGTAGTAATTGAACGATTTAATAGAACATTGAAAGAGAGGATGTGGAAATATTTTACAGCAAACAATACAAACATATTTAGACGTGTTGCAAGAAATTGTTGACAAGTATAATAATACAAAACATCGGAGTATTAAAATGACACCAATTGAAGCTAGTGATGAGAAAAATAAAGGAATGGTGTATTTCAACTTGTATGGAAAGATGAAAAGTAATCAAATTAAGCCAAAGTTTAAAATAGTTGATAATGTTAGAATCAGCAAATATAAAAGAACGTTTGAGAAAGGGTATACCCCAAATTGGACTGAAGAAATATTTGTTGTTGATGAAATTCAATATACAAATCCTGTGACCTACAAAATAAAAGATTTAAACAACGAAAACATTGATGGAAGCTTTTATGAATTAGAAATGATAAAAGCAAGAAAGAAATATTCAGGATTGAAAAAGGAATACGACGTCATTACAAAAAGAAACAAGCGTTGATTAAATGGAAGGGTTACAACGAGGATTTCAATAGTTGGGTCTCATTTAAGGATATTGAAAATATTAAATAAGGGCTTAAAAATAATTATATAGAGTATTATTATATAATGGGACAAGAAAGATTAGAAAAGGTTTGTAGAAAACTTAACAATTTAAAAGATAAATATAGAAGAGAATTGATGAGAGGTAGGCAACTCCAAGTAGAATATGAAGCAGTTCGTGATTGTTTTTATGGACACCAATAAAAGACGACTGCTGGTTGAAATTGATAATTACGAACGTGAGCTAAATAAAAACAGGGAAGAGCTTCTTGAACTAAAATACAAAATAGCAAAGTGTAGGAAAATAAAATATTCCATGGTAAAAGATGATATGCATAGCGATGATGAAGACTACTGCCCGGTTCCGTTTGACTTTGCTTAACGAGTTGCAAATGTTATGTTATTAAAATGACAACCGGATTGATTAGTAGTATAGAAACTGGCGGTTTTTGGGCGAGTTTCCCTGAGCGGGGTTGCTTGAGAAAACTTTTCAAATATGTTGAGGTGTTGATTTAGGCGTGACTTACATTTATTTCTTGGTGGTGTGAATGAGAGTTAAGCTTGAGTACCCCCTGGCGTGTTTCATTAGTTTTTCTCATTCCCCGCGATGGGGAAGGTGGCCTGGAACCGCCAGTTTCTATACTACTAACAAATTGGTTACGGTTTTGTCCTCCATATGAAAAACAACCTCTTTTGTCGTATTTGGCAATGAACTGATAAAGTCAGTTCCTATTTCACAAGAACTATTGCTACCATTTGTTTCATCCCATAAAAAGCATGTTCCCTATTTATCTCCAAGGGAGTATATTTATAGGTTGTATGATGACAATCAGCGCTTATAGTACACATCTCCAATTTCAGTGTGTGTTGTTGAAAGAACTGATTCTAAATCAAATGTTGCTGCAAAATAAAATGAGTCATTTATAGCTTTTTCTTTGTCAGTCTTCTTTTCTGACTGTCTCTTTTAAAGTTTGATGTAGTTCATACTGTACACCAAGGTCACTATCTGCTACTCAATGTTCTTGGTTTCCTTTGTAAACCGCCCAAAGAGTACATTGGTCCTTTTTGGGTTTATGAAATGGTAGATTGTACTCGCTTACAAACACATTTCTATAAACATTGAAATTACAAGGCACACTTTCTCTGCTTCTGCAATTGCTTTAATATAGTTCACACATTTTCCTAATGGACACATTTGGATCGAGGTACTTTCTCTTCGTATCTTTTCCAGTGTAATGCGATGATACAGTTGCAAAAGATTCGATATGATCTCGAATTTCTTTCAGTTTATCATCTGGTGTTTTGTTTTTAGATGACAGTTTTCCTTTCCTATCATGTCTAACGAAACATCCGTGAACTTTATTTTTCATTGCATACTCAACTACCTTTTTTCTATGTTTATTGTTCCCAAGACAAACTTCTTACAGACTCTCACATGTTGTGCCTTTTGTAAACAATGCTAAAGGTAACAATTCCGCTAAATGTAACAACCGCCGCTAAAGGTAACAATTCCAAAGCTAAAGGTAACAGACTCCGCTAAAGGTTACAATCACCTCTTCCGCTAAAGGTAATAACGCTATCGCTAAAGGTAACAACTTTTCATGTTAACGCTAAAGATAACAACTGTCTACGCTATAGGTAACAACGTTTTTCAATATCTACAGTTTCAATGAAAATTTAGTTAACATGATCTTGTTAGTTACTGACGCATTTGATTCGCTACCAACCGATGCGACCCGTATTGGCGTTGTTAGAGAGTGTGCTGGTCTCCTACTCGGACAGGTGGATTTTCTGCAGGTTCGAATTCCACTGGAAGCCTGACTTGTCAAGATAAAAAGTGTCGATTCTTGTGGAGATATACAGTATAGGTTCTACCCTTGAAAAATGGGGTGATCTGCCTCAACCGACCGTCATATATGGCCTAATATGTGCTAAAATGACGTAAAATACTATTCAAACAAAACAAAACTCCTCTTACATCAAGATCATGCCAAATTAAGGTTGTCATCTGCGCCATTAAGAGTGGTATGTGTATAAGCTGATTAGCTTGTTTAACGATGTGAATAAAACACGTATATGCAGTTTGTGATTGTTTAACTGTGATTTGGTTTCGTTTGGAGGTAATATACACCTTTAGTTAGATTTTAACAAAACATCGGGTGTATTAATAACGCACCCCACTGCTTGAAAACGCAATTTTTTTTTTGCTATAATGGGTACGATATAATATAGCAAACAGAGATTTAAAAAAAAATAGATCACAGGTGAGGAGAAAAAAAATAATGCAGACTTGAACCAGTACTCCAGTAGGGTTCAAATCACTCGCTGTTGTTTAAGCCCCTCCTGTCAATAATGCCCCGACGAAGCTCCAGCTTTTGTCTGAGCCCCTAAATGGCGTTTCACAACAAAAGGGACGCAACACATATATACTGCGATTTTATTGTGCTCGGAAATCCGGACTAGCCAAATCTAAATGAGATTGGGGCGAATCGCAAGAGAAAGCGTTCAATACCATTATTGGATTGCTTACTTCCCCTCCTGTGTCGGCTTATGCAGATTTCCAGAAGCCTTTTGTTGTACATACCGATGCTTCCATCGATGGTCTTGGTGCAGTGTTGTATCAAGAGCAGGATGGAAAGCAACGAGTTGTTGCGTACGCAAGTAGCGGACTGCGTAAAAAAGTGAACGCAGCTACCCAGCGCATAAGTTAGAGTTGTTATGCCTCAAATGTGCCCTTACATACAAGTTCCATGACTATCTGTATGGAAACAATTTTGCGCAAAATGATGTAACAACCTCTGCACCATTTACATGGTCTAGCAATAGCTCATTTACACACTCTGCACCTTCTGGATCTGTTCAACAAGATGTGAACGACTCAACCCCGGATATGACAGCTACTAGGGTGGAAACACCGTCCACAAGTTTTCCGCCAGATATTTCGATGGCTTCTCCGCCTCCGCGTCGGTCAACGCGCAACCGTAAACCGATAGACAGATACGGCACTTGGGTTAGAGGTTGTCGGGTGTTGAACCGTAACAGGGGAGAATGTTACAGACAAGTGTACTTATGTGTACCACTTCAGTTATTTTATGATAAGATGTATTCTAACAAGTTTGTTTTTATTTCGGTTAGTATACACCAACACTCTTACACTTATGTTACTGTGTATGCTGTTAGATGTATTGGAATGACTGAGTTTAGTTAGCATATTGTACTATAAGTGTATCATGTTACAATATTCTGAATGTGAATTAATGCATTACAAGTCATTGGTTTATAGTATATAGCATTGTACTATTTTTCAGCCTAAGTAATTGAGCTGGATGGCGCCCAGTAACCATTTACACTAGCATTATTGAGTATATTGTATGTAGTAATTGTTCAGCTCAAGAATGCAGTATGATCTATATAGTTGGTATTTCAGCTGAACGGATTCTATAATTAAGGTTATTTTAGAAGGGAATGCCAGGAGTCATTTTCTCTTGGCAGGGGAGAATGTCACAGAGTCAAAATATCCCATTTGGCATAGTATCGAAATCCTATATTTTCCCTATATGTTGTGGCCCTCCTGTTCAATCTAAGTGTCCGGAATGTGTCCATTGTTTGTATATGTAAGTCAGGTCAGTCCATGTTTTGTTATGTCATGTGCATGTATACGTCAGTGTGGTCGAGTGATCTGATTGGGTATGAATGAACCTTAACCTCTTCTGTCTTTGAATTATGAATTCCAGCACAATGGGGACGCGCTCGCACTAGGCCATCTTGAACAGTCGCCATTTTATAGAGATTGTTGTATTTGCATTTACATCCAATATAACTGCTGATAGCATATCTTAAGAGATCTCAATTTTACATCCATCCATGGTGAGTCATTGCTAAACTTGTTGTAATCATTTATCATGGACTTGATGCTAATTGTAATGTTGATGTGACGGCAATAATAGCGGCGGTTTTTTATATATCTAAGTTCAATAGAGATGTGATTTATTATATTGTATATAGGTGTTAATATTGGAATTGAACTAGGATGGGATAACCATTACATGATTATATGTACTCTAATATGTTAACTGACTCTGTGATAAATATTAAGGCATTCGTTATTGTAAATACTTGTTTGTATATCGATAGGTCACCTAATAAAGGAATGAAAAGAAAAACCCATTCTAATTATATATACTGAGGGCTGGCGTGGCGCAGTCGGTAGCGCGGCGGATTTGTAACCGGAGGCCCCGGGTTCAATCCTCCGTGGTGCCACTGAGTTCCGTCGGTGTGTTCTTGGGCAAGACACTTTTCCTTAGCCTCGTCCGTCGGATGGGGACGTAAACCGGGCGGTCCCGTGTATCGGTCTATCAACCGAGCACGTTAAAGAACCATAGGAATCTATTCGATAATAAGAGTAGGGCAGGTTCCCGGATTCCTATGTATCCTTCCCCTCTCTCTGGGGCGGCTCTAAATAACCTGTACTGTGTTGATGAGCCGTTAAACAACATTCAATTCAATTCAATAATTATATATACTGAAACGCAAAAGAAACGCAACTCGGGAATTACCGCTATATATTGTATGTACAATATGCTACTGTAAATCGAAAGTAACATGGCTACGTAAGACCTTTCCTTTCGGGAAAAAATACTAAAACAACACATAATACAGCAAATAGTATTCCTTCAAAGTTTCATTATTGGCAGAGTACGCGTTTGACTCAAGCATGTGTGCAACATTTTGCAAACTCTTTATGGTAAATACAGAGCTTCAACATTTATGAATTTCTTGTGTGATTAAAACGTCTACAACATCACAGTTGTGTCCTTTCTCTAGTTAACTGGAACTTTTTTGTTTACAAAACGTCTTGGGATTTCTTTGGAATATTATCTGGAATTAAGTGTGCAGTATATACAATATATAGCGGAAAATCCCGAGTTGCGTTTCCTTTGCGTTTCAGTATCTACACGACCCCGATGACATAAAGTATAGCGTGTGTAGCTTTAGGTATATAGGATACCACCACTAACGTACAATATCACAGTGTCTGAACGGAAGTGTATCCATTCCGGTATTGAAGTTTGCTGAATCGAGGAACAGCACTGCAACATTACGAATATCATACACCATAATTTATGAATCCGTACTGACTCACTCTATATTCAGGTAGTATAGGCCCAGGACATTATCGTCTGATATCGATTTTACATTATTTAGTATAATACATCGTATAATGTATCATCTCATATAAAACGTCACGTGACCTGCGCGCATGTACTGCGCAGGTTGACACCACACCCGCGAAAACAACAACATAGCACGGAGGTTTACCAGTGCATTACATCTTGTGTTTGCAATATATTCTAATCAGATATCAAATAACTGTAATAAAACACACCACACACACTTATGTATTTTACCATGATATTTACCATGATTTATACGTCATGCTCTCCCTCGTTCGATAACAAAATAATCAAATCTGTGTATGTGATAATGGCCACCGGCGCAAACACATGCAACACATACTAAAGGGACACTTGTCAATCTTGATTTTTTAAAAAATCACGGCGACCCGTTAGTCTTCCTACATAACTTGCATGTGTTGTATCTTTAATATTAACTATTAGAATAGCTGAAAGCAAATTGTTTCTACCTATTACAAACTGTATATTATATTGCACCAATAGTGTAGTTAAAAATGTGTTAACATGAGATAGACAGTTGAAATCTCAAATGTTTATTTAATTGTCTGCAAGCAGTTTTAAAATGATACAGAATTAATAAATCGAGGTGCTTATTTATCCCTTTAATAGCGATTTGCTCAAAAACGATTTGATACTGCAAAATGATAAATAGGAGCATGCGGCACCACAAACATAAACGTCGGGTTGACAATAGGAGTACTGCTTGCTTGGTACGACCAGTGACAAACAGGCCGATGGGGATTTATACCCGGTTCTAGAGTGCACCAAAACTAACTCTTACCCTATTGTTATCCCAAATAAACGGCACAGTGCAAATAAAGACATCCTTTCTAGACATTTCCTCTCATAATCAAACCAACATGTGTAGACAATATAAGTGAAACACAAAATGATCATGTATATATGAATAGACAATAGTCACGAAACATGCAGCGCGTGGTAAATTGATAGAATTATACTCTGTTTTGATAAACTTTCTAACACGTCTGATAAAGATCATGACCAAGGAGCTCACGAAGTTTGCATACCACGTCGCCATACAAGTCATGCTGCAAAAGAGTTCTTAGACTTAAAGTACTTTAAAAGTAGATCGATACAATTTAAAAAAAAATAATAATGGTACATGTAACAGTAGCTCTGATGGAGCGGCGTTTTAGTTATACACAGGTTACGAATGTTATCAAGCGTTCATATCCGCGTTAGAGCGTACTTTTACAATTTCTTCACTTCAAAAGGTAGAAAGAAATATATAGTCCAATTCTATATTCTATAACTTTATTTCTACATGCTACCAACTATAATGGTGAATTAATATTTACAACAGTTTACTAATAATGATAGTGTCTCTCTCACATAACTACTGATCTCTTGTATCCAGGAAAAGGTCACGGAAAAAAGCCCATAACAAGAAAACCCTTCCTTTTTATAAGGTCCCTTCCAAATAAGGGGTTAGCATGGTCGTAAATATTAGCATGCTAACTCATCAATCTTATAGCATCTACAAATAAGGAATGCTAACACATAAATCATGTAGCATTAGCATAAGCCTGGTTCATAGAGCATCTCCCAAATAAGGGATGCTAACCCATAAATTATGATCATTAGCATTAGCATGCGTTAGCCCTGTAGAGAGAAACACATCTAGATTTATGGTGCTAACCAAAGACAGACATAATGTCCTCAGTAACCAGGCTTGAATACTGGTACCTGTACAAAATTACAACAGTACGGTATTAATTCAACTACTTATAGATCAGAAACCGGACTTTACAAAACCTGGTGATACAGCGTGTAAAAAAACAGATTCAGTAGTACATCGGGCCAGTGTGTCTAAGTAATCGTTAAATTAGTGTCCTCGAAGTGTTCAATATGCCGAAGTGTCCTACATGCGAGAAGGAAGTTTACTTCGGTAAGTTGTGCTTATTCTTCTAGTAGTATTTGTCATCTAATTATTTATGTAATAGATAGAGTATGGTTTCATTGAGTTGGTTAATTTAAACATCGAGATGGGCGTAGCCCATCGAGGTGTTTAAATTAACCAACGAGATGAAACCATACTCTGTTTTCTAGCATGTCCATTTCAGCGCCGTGCCATACTCTAACTTCCAGTAACTGGTAGTTGTAGTACACCATTTATTCTGGCAGGTGCTATTTTCAATTAAACGATTTACACCTGTGCTAATACAAAGAGAATTTTCAGTGACCAGGCTACAATTATTAATTATAATTATATATAGTTATTTCATAAAAGCTTAAAGCTGTGGTTGCCTTGAATATCTGTCTATATGGGCATTTAATACTCGATATTAATAGTAATAGTAATTTACGCAGTAGTGGCGGTGGTGGTTGTTGTAGCATAAATACCATTAACTCTGAGAAGGTGTATTCTGGTCCTACATTAAATATCTACTCTACAATATATGGTAACCATTAGAGCTATGGTTCGTACAGCTACAGTACCATATAATGATGCGGGGTCGAATCTTACTGGGAGCTCGACTTGTAAGTGAGGAAGTGTCGATTCTTACGGATGACGGGAGGTGTACAGTACGGGTTCTACCCAGGAAAAGTGGGTGGTCTGCCTCCACCACAAAAAGAACAACAACACAATTTCTGAATAAACTATTCATAGCAGCAGCTATAAGCAACACTAAACTTGGCTTTGCAGACTGGTGATAGTAACATAAGCAGTAGTATTATACCTCACTGTAAACACTCCATGTCAAATCCCCATAACCTGCCGAGTTGATATTTCGCGCTATCTGCCTCAACGCGTCATAGCGGGTGATACCATTTCGCGCTATCTGCCTCAACGCGTCATAGCGGGTGATACCATTTCGCGCTATCTGCCTCAACGCGTCATAGCGGGTGATACCGCGTCATAGCGGGTGATACCGCGTCATAGCGGGTGATACCGCAAAATATCATCCCGCTAGCTTTTTTTAAAGCTCTGTTCAAAAAATAGATTTTTATTATCGTATGTTTTGACTATGATAAGACCTGTCGTAATAATGCGATTTCCAATAGGAGTATTTGTTCGGTATTATAAAATAAATCTCACATCCTCTTGACGGATATTATCAACCCTCGAAATGATAATGTCAACCTCGGCTTTCGCATTCTCGGGTCGCTAATATCCACTGGCACCCTCAAGCGGATGTGATATTTACATACTATGAGCATCGGTAGTAGAAGTAGCAGTAGCAGTAGTAGTAGTAGTAGTAGTAGTAGTAGCATTAATAGTAGCAGCAACAACAGCAGTAGCATCGGTGATAGAGTAGTATCAGTAGTAGTACTAGCAACAGTAGTAGTAGTAGTAGCAGTAGTAGTAGTAGTAGTAGTAGTAGCAGCAGCAGCAGTTATAATAGTAGCAGCAGTAGTAGTAGTAGTAGCAGAAGTAGTAGTAGCAGCAGCAGCAGCAGTAATAATAGTAGTAGCAGTAGTAGTAGCAGCAGCAGCAGTAATAATAGTAGTAGCAGCAGCAGCAGTAATAATAGTAGTAGCTGCAGCAGCAGTAAATTTAGTAGTAGCAGTAGTAGTAGTAGTATTATCCACATGTTTTACGTATGGTGTGAGTCACCTTGTATTTCAGACTGCAAAATTTTAAAAAGGTTTTATGGCGAACTGCTCGTAATCTTGTGTTAATGCATGAAAGATTTCGAGTTATTTCCTCTCAGTTCATGAAACTGTTTACATAATTAAAGTGCATAGGCCGTATACTGTAATATTTTCACATAGCATATTCATTGGGTCTCTCTGTTTGTAATATGTTCCTGGTTTTACAAATAAATACTGAACCGATAGAAGCAGTGCACCGTGAAACGGGGGATCAACAACCTCAGGAGGGCGTGTTTTTTTTTGAAAATGCACACCATAGTCGACACATCATCGGTGATACATGTAAGAGGAAAGAAATGCATATTGTATAACAGTTCATTTGTATATGAATGTGGGTGTGCCTAAAATGTGTCGGCATTTGTCTGTTATCATCAGTGAGTGTAATCCCACTCCCCACTCGAGAAAACATTCCATTATTTAAGTACGTGTTTAACATCGGTTGAAGTGTCAATTTCCCTATACTTGTAAATGGTTGTCATATTGGGATCTGAATAAGAACAGAACAGAACAGAACATATTCTTTATTTATGACTTAAACAAATGTTTCTCGTCATATAAATACATATTACATTTGTTAATATGTGACAGGTCAATGCTTTTTTTACATTAAACAATGAAAAAGTACAAACACACACTCATACATACTGTACACTCATACAACTCACCCATTCACTCTGACGCCCGAAATGTCTCACACATTCACTCTGGATCACGTATTTACCCTGTTATAATGATTTAACTATTCCTATTACATAGTTTCATGTAAACTTTTAAGTTTTAATAGTTTACATGTCATGTCCAATGAGGATGAACATACATTTTTTACTCATTATACATTGCAGTATTGCGAATAATAAATGCTTCCCTAACAAACCTAGATAATCTAAAATAATAATATATAATAATAATAATCTAAAACAATAATATATAATAATAATCTAAAATAATAATATATAACAATAATCTAAAATAATAATATATAATAATAATCTAAAACAATAATATATAATAATAATCTAAAATAATAATAAGGATACATAGCCAAACAATCTATCTGTGAAACATAACAACATAGTGGGTGTAATTCATTTGGAAGTTTAAATAATTAATATCCATGTATATACATATATGTGTGTGTGTGTGTGTGACATGCGTATGCTAGAAGTGATCAGTAGCGCATGTATGGCAAGCCAATTGTCCAATAAACCCAGGTTCACGGTCGAAAGACTAGGATTAACGATCGATAAACTAGGTTTTTCGAACGTAAAACCAGGTTTATCGGATACTAACCTGTATTTTCGAGCGAAAACATAGGATAACGGGCGTAAACCATAGTTAACGCTCGTGAACTCAGGTTTACGTTCGATAAACTAGGTTTTTCGATTGAACTATGAATTTCGGTCGTTATCCTAAGTTCACGAGCGTGAACCTATGTTTACGGGCGTGAACCTGGGTTCACGAGTGTGAACCAAAGTTTACGAACGTGAACCTAAGTTTACGACCGTGAACATAGGATAACGACCGAAAATCATAGTTTTGTTCGAGAAACCTAGTATATCGAGGGTAAACCTAGGTTCACGCTCTTCGTAAACTACGGTTCTCGTTCGTAAACAAGTTCACGTTCGTTAACTATGGTTCACGCTCGTAAACATAGGTTCACGTTAGTAAACTATGGTTCACGCTCGTAAACTATAGTTCAAGTTCGTAAACTATGGTTCACGCTCGTGATTGGCTTTGCTCGTAAATCACAGATACCGAGCATAGTTACAAGTCGATAAACCCGGTTTTACGAACGTGAACCTATGTTTACGAGCGTGAACCTAGGTTTACGAGCTTGAACCATAGTTTACGAGCGTAGCTATAGTTCACGGTTGTAAACATCGGTTCACGTCCGTAAACTATGGTTTATGCTCGTAAACATAGGTTCACGTTCGTAAACTATGGTTCACGGTCGTAAACATAGGTTAACGGTCGTAAACATAGGTTCACGGTCGTAAACCCATGTTCACGCCCGAAATTCATAGTTGATTTGATAATCCTAGTATATCGACCGTAAACCATGGTTTACGTTCGATAAATAGGTTTCTCGATTGAACTATGAATTTCGGTCGGGGGCGTCCGTGGCCGAGTGGTTAACGTCTCTGACTTGAAATCACTTACCCCTCACCGCTGTAGGTTCGATCCCTCAGGGGCCTAGGAATCTTTATGTGAGAAAGCTATCCAGCAGGCTTGCGACACGTCGGTGGTTCTACCCAGGTGCCCGCCCGTGCACGAAAATTGCCCGGAGGGGCACCTGGGGTCTTCCTCCACCAATGGAAGCTGGAAAGTCGCCATATGACCTTAGCTGTTGGTGCGACTATAAACTCCAATTCAATTCAATTCAATTTCGGTCGTTATCCTATGTTTAAGAGCGTGAACCGGGGTTCACGAGCGTGAACCATAATTTACGAACGTGAACCTATGTTTACGACCGTGAACTTGTGTTTACGACCGTGAACCTACGTTTACGAGCGTGAAATATGGTTTACGGACGTTATCCTATGTTTTCGCTCGAAAGTATAGGTTAACATGCTTTTACGTTCGACAAACCTAGTTTATCGGGGTTCACGTAATTATTGGACAATTGACTTGCCATACGCATGAGTATATCGAACAAGAGTGCCATTATAGAAATATTTCAATATTAACGCTAGTTTTAAATTTATGCATGCTTTTCTCTCATTAAATGTGTTAAACCTACCGTGAATAAGTTGCGTATCGCCGTATTAACGCATGAAAACTCGCAAGCAACATGATTTGACCTTCAGGTTACAGTTTCTTTCATATTTAATGTTTAATAGTTAAGAGCTGTGATGAGATAAAAAAAACGATGATGAATTGCATTATGGCTCTGGGGTCAATGAACGCGCTACATAAAAATAATAACTTTCCTGTGGTTTCATTTAATACTGTGATATTAATATAATGAAACTAACATATATGGCTCAAGAATGCGAGGTTTTGCAGAGTACATGTTGAGCGAGTTCAAGTAAACTCTTGTTAATCGAGTTACAACTGTTCAAACTCTGGTGTTACTCGGGTCTCATCTCGTGTTGTCCTTGGTCCCGGATGAAGGCTTTGATCAATCAGTACAATGTTGCTAGCACTGCTTAGAATCGATTTTATTCAACGCACCTAAAAGAAACTAACTCTCCAAATAACAGCACAAATTACACTACATCTAAGCCAAAAATAAAATACAACAGTTCTGTGTAAATGTTCGTTGGATTAACATAACAAAGAATTTATTGTCGTCTTTAAGCGTTTTGAAATAGTAACAGAACGACTTTAATTGTGACCTTGGGAACCATTTTCAATTCAAGTTGGATTACAAACTACTATCACAGAAAGTTTGGTGCTTTTGTCCACTCTGTCTACATCCGACCTTATTGGTCCCTAACTATTCTAATAATGTATATGTGCCGACTGAAAGTATAGATTTATTCACTTGTTCTTAAACTACCCGTGATTGAACATGCGTAAAATGAATTATCTACTTTAAAACTGAACGAATATAATGTTCATAGGTGTAGCTATCATACTGACTTCATGAAGGTATTTTTCGTTAATTTTCAACATGCTGGATTCATTTTGCAAGCGCTCCGATAATATAATTATCACATGTGTTGGTAACTCTTAATTCGACGCTCCAGTTGTTGGGTTTGGCCTGGCTGGTTACAGACGTTTATACATGGTGTCTATAGAGTTTGGATGTAGGTTATACTTCGTCGACTCGTCATTGGGTTTAGAAACCGCAACGGCACATACATATGTTGTAAAGTTTGGCTGTTGTTGGCGGGATAGCTACTTTAAAACTGAAAGAATATAATGTTCATAGGTGTAGCTGTCATATTGACTTCATGAAGGTATTTCTCGTTAATTTTCAAGATGCTGGATTCCTTTTGCAAGCGCTCCGATAATATAATTATCAATCGACTAGACACTTGATATCAATTATCAGTCGACTAGACACTTGATATCAATTATCAATCGACTAGACACTTGATATCAATTATCAGTCGACTAGACACTTGATATACAATGTCATAAATGCATTTAAAGGGACACTCGGCAATCTTGTAGTTTTATCAAGTTTTAAAATTAGCATCTCAATTTATTAATCCGGTATCATTTTGACGTGACTTTAAATCTGCTTGCATTTAATCAATATTTGTCCATTTTTCATTTTTCCTTCTCATTCTACCATAGGTTTAACTATATTATTGCTGCAATTTAATCAACAGTTAGTAATATACAGCAATATTTGCGTTATACTATTCTTGTAATTAATATTTATGATTGAACAAATGCATGTTATGCAGAAAACACTAACGGGACGTCGCGAGTTTTAAAACATCAAGATTGCCGTGTGATTGCCAACACAACCGTCGTATTCAAGCCGTGTGATTGCCAATACAACCGTCGTATTCAAGCCGTGTGATTGCCAACACAACCGTCGTATTCAAGCCGTGTGTTTGCCAACAATACCGTCGTATTCAATAAATCGTATACCTTCTTCCTGATATTAAAACCTTCTATTATAATGTTACTAAAATGCAGTGCTTCTCAGTAAATCTGATATAAATTAAAACAATTTAAATTGATTTAAAATGTTTATTTGCTCATGTCCCCACAAATTTCATATTTGTGTGCAATAATATGAAAGTTATAATTGCGTTTTGTATGTTTAATAAATATGCCTGTACTTGTAATACTTGTAATATGAAAAAAGGCTTAAAATCAAGCTAAAACAGATATTTGCGAAATGCAGTTACATGCGGGATTTAGGCCATTATGAACTAATCATATGCATTCACAACACAAATTTGAGATTATTTGTTATCTTTAATAATAATAAGATTGTACATATTTAAGCTTGTTAATAAAGCAAATTAAGTATTTTGGTGAACAGAACCATTTCGTGTGTGTTTTCTTTTTATAAAACTCTCAATACTTTAGCTTTTAACTTGGATTCCGTGGTTGGATACAATATGTGTATTCGTGATAGAAGATTTGCGAGTGTTTTCTGTGATGTCCCGGAGATAAATCATTAACAACCCGATAAAAAGGGGAAGGCGTAAATGATAGCAACATAGATTTTCGCCATTGAACGTTAAGACTAACTAAGGTATGCTGTTTATTCGTATAGTCATGAATAAGCCTTCTATAGTACGCTCACACCAACCTCAGATGACTGCTCATCCTCCTCGTGGATCCATAGTGACCACAACTATACTAGATCTATGCTTGACAGCAATTATTAAATACGGGTCCATAGTGACCACAACTATACTAGATCTATGCTTGACAGCAATTATTAAATACGGGTCCATAGTGACCACAACTATACTAGATCTATGCTTGACAGCAATTATTAAATACGGGTCCATAGTGACCACAACTATACTAGATCTATGCTTGACAGCAATTATTAAATACGGGTCCATAGTGACCACAACTATACTAGATCTGTGCTTGATAGCAACTTTAGATACGGGTCCATAGTGACCAAAACTATACTAGATCTGTGCTTGATAGCAATTATTCAATACGGGTCCATAGTGACCACAGCTATTTGATAGCAACTATTAAATACGGGTCCATAGTGACCACAACTATACTAGATCTGTGCTTGATAGCAACTATTAGATACGGGTCCATAGTGACCAAAACTATACTAGATCTGTGCTTGATAGCAATTATTCAATACGGGTCCATAGTGACCACAGCTATTTGATAGCAACTATTAAATACGGGTCCATAGTGATCAAAACTATACTAGATCTGTGCTTGATAGCAATTATTAAATACGGGTCCATAGTGACCAAAAATATACTAGATCTGTGCTTCATAGCAATTATTAAATACGGGTCCATACCAAATGACCAAAACTATACAAGATCTATGCTTGATAGCAATTATTAAATACGGGACCATAGTGACCAAACTATACTATATAGATCTGTGCTTGACAGCAATAATTAAATACGGGTCCATAGTGACCAAAACTATAATAGATCTGTGCTTGACAGCAATTATTAAATACGGGTCCATAGTGACCA